>OY856187.1:118285535-118608145 GCA_963693315.1 Diogma glabrata
ATTTTTTTATTATATTTTGTATGTTTGGACCACCCAACTAATAATATATTTCAATAATTTTTGTGTTCGTTTTTTCATTTAAATGTTTGTATAAACTACTTAATGTTATGAGATAGAGATACGCATATATGTTTATAGTCAAACGCGATATGGTTTAGATAATCTTAAGATAAATTTTATTGATTTAAAACAAGGAGTTGATTATAAATAAACAGTTGTAAATTAATTCGGATATATTATTCAAGATGGTTTTAGTGATCAATAATCAATAACCATGTTATATTTATATTGGCGATACATACTGTTATTTTTAAGTGGGATGTCAAAATTAATAATTAAACGATAATCGGTGTTGGACATAAGTACCTTAATTAATAATTTCTGATGATTGTTAATTTTTTTATTTTATTCTTTCTATTAAAGCGCGCTGTCCGATAATGATTTCAAATTAATCACAGCTTTTAGCTTTTTAAGTAGTATTTTGATAACTTGTTTGTTTATTTAAAGTCCATTAATCTATAATATAACATTCTTCATCAAAACCAAAACAATTTGCAAAATAATGGCAGGTTTTTGTGAAATTTATTTGTTTTCTATTTATTTAATGTAAATCAAAATAAATTTGTGCAATTTGTTGAAACTATACTCTTATTTTTGAATTATTGGCTGTGCCCCATTACTCGATGAAATTGAAATTGAAATTGAATCTGCAAATCGACTAAACAATTTTAATTTACTTTGCTATCCTACTTGAGTAAATTTTGACAGATTGTGTTGAAATTCAAATAATATTTGTTTTCCAATAATTATATTTTCGAAATTTAATTTTTGTGGAAGGAAATAAAGCAAAACAAAAAATTATATTTCAGCGCGAAACGTCAAAATTTCAATTTCATCGGCATTTTTGAAAAATGGGCCACGACCATTATTACGGAAATGCGTAAGTATTACAATTTCACAAGCCAAATTTCAAAATCTTTTCCCCACTTTTATGACGCAGATCATAAGATTCTAAAAGAGCAAAAACTATACTGTAGCAATTTCAAAAATTTTTGTTCCTAAAAATAGGATTCGTGGTGAGAGCGAAAAGACTATGAGTTGGATAAATTCTGTCTAAATTCTGTCACTGTGAAACCATGAACTGATAAGTTTTCTAACGATAATATGTCTTAATAATACATTTTTTGATACTTTACCGCTTAACAGTTACATAATTTAGCTGCAGTACTGTACCAAAAGTAAATCAAATTTTTTACTTACAACGTTTATTTTAAGTGAAAATGAATAGAAGCTTTGAATGTGAAGAAATCTGGATGGTTGGCATCTGTATGTGTATGTGAAACCAGGAACTTGATTATTCTGTTATAAGTGTGACAACCAATCGTTAAGTAAATAATTTTCATTCATTTTGTTATCCAATTTTTCACAAACATATAATGGGAAACATTTGTCACATAAAAATAATTATTTAGATGATATGAACTGTAATTCAGCATGCAATCCGGCATTATGAAACATGAGTGTATGCAGTTTCAGCTATTCCCAACTAAAAGGAACAGTAGGAAAATATCATGTTGTTTTTTGAGTGAATCATGTCAGTTTTTATTGTTGAAAATAAGCGTTTACCTAAATAAAAAAGTTTTTCGCAATTTTCGTCCGATGGCAGTGTAAACGGTCTGCAATATCATTGTTCATGAGTAACAATGAACATTGCAAGGGTAATTTATGACATGACTTTAATTAAAATTAAATTTAATATTTCCTTACAAATACTTGCCTTTCAATTCTTCATAGATTGCGTCGCAATATCTCCTCAATTAAATGCAGAATTGAAGCTTTGGACATTTGAAAAGGTTTATTTATTGCCAACAAATTTTTTTTAATAAAAAGTGTTGTGTTATAGGAATTACAAAATGTGTCACAACAACACATAGACACCTTTTAAGACCTAGGTTCCACAAAAACATGCATTTTAAGGTGTTGAGCATGCTTTTTTTAAACTTTCGTGGATTGAAGGTCCCCAAGACTATTGATTCGTGCAAAGCATTCCATTTATTTTATTTATTTACAAACGAAGAAATCCCTTTGCATTCTGTGACTATAATAGTGAGTAATCGCAACAGTTTGCCTGTTTGCACAAACCGATTGACGAGTAAAACGGTTAAAAAGAATATGTTTAAGGCATAATGGATAAAAAAACAATGAGATCAGCAAAAGTACGACGGTGTTATAGGGAATAAAAAATTTAAAATTAAAATTAATAATTTCACATTCTTTAATAATTTAAGAACAATGAATAATAATTTAAGAACTGAGGATGACGAAAGTCGAAATCGATATTCAATCAAATAAAATTCAAATTGTTACTATAAGGAAGTTTCTATTATTATTACTAAAATTAAAAATAAAAAATAAACATATTAAAAAAGTATATTTTTAAATATTGCATTTTAATACAAAAGTGACAAAAGCCCACAAACAGTTAATAATATGGAAAAACATAATAACTCATATATAATCAAGATTTGATGTTAAATTTCCCAAACTTGACAACAATACTCCATCTTCAAAAGGTAAAATGCATGAACGAATAAATCCCGTCCGGAGAGACGCTGCCATAAATGTAAACGAGGACCTAAAAAAAGTCGCCGATTGGGGTGACAAAAATTTGGTCAATTTTAATTCCACCAAAACACAGCTATTGATTGTTTCCAGATCAAAGACCGAGTTTCCCAACGATATTTCAATTAATATGTGTGACGACCAAATAGACGAATGCGAAAGCATTCGTTTATTGGGAGTCACAATATCCAATGACTTAATCTGGAACGATCATATATAATGGCGATGGCAAAAAGCGCGTTAAACAAACTCGGCCTCCTCAATAGATGTAAAAAATATTTTACTTCGCATCAATTACTCCACATTTATAAGTGCTATATTCGTCCCTGTATGGAGTATTGTTATCAAGTTTGGAGCGCTGCATCTGTTACTATCCTGGCTCTTTTGGACTCTGTTCAAAAGCGAGCTATACTAGGTCATTCAATAAGTCCGTAGGATGACACATAGATGGCGTTACTAGAATTTTTTCCATATGATTTTTATTTAGTACTAACCTTCAAACGATACGTGTATAAATTTGACAGCAATCTGACTATTGATTCGTGAGTTATAGCATTTTGTGCGAAGCAACTTTTGTTTTTGAAAAAAAAATGGAAAAAAGTGAATTTCGAATTTTAATAAAGCATTGCTTTTTGATGAAAAAAAATACAGTGGAAACCAAACAATGGCTTGATAAACATTATCCAAACTCTGCTCCATCGAGACAAATGGTAGAGAAGTGGATTGCTGAATTTAAATGTGGTCGTACTAGCACAAAAGATGCAGAGCGCAGTGGACGCCCAAATGAGGCTGTTATTCCAGAAAACATAAAAAAACTCCACAAATTGGTTATGAACGATCGCAAATTGAAGGTGCACGAAATAGCTGACATTGTAAAGGTAGCAGATGGTAGTGTTTTTACCATTTTACATGAACACTTGGGTATGCGAAAGCTCTGTGCAAATTGGGTGCCGCATGAGCTCACAGTCGACCAAAAACAACAACGAATCGATGCTTCGGAGGAGTCTATGGCACTGTTAAACCGCAATAAAATGGAATTCTATCGTAGATATATGACAATGGATGAGACATGGCTTCATAATTACACACCAGAATCCAAAAGACAGTCAGCTGAGTGGACAGCGAGCGAGCAAAGACGCAACAGTCGGCCGGTAAGGTGATGGCGTCTGTATTTTGGGATACGAACGGAATAATATTCATCGACTATCTCCAAAAAGGAACCACCATCAACAGCGACTATTACTGTGAACTTGTGGATCGATTGAAGGCTGAAATCGCAAAGAAACGGCCACAATAGCAAAAGAAAAAAGTGTTGTTTCACCAAGATAATGCACCGTGTCACAGATCGATGAAAACGATGGCAAAATTGAATGAATTGGGCTTTGAATTGCTTACCCACCCACCATATTCTCCAGATTTAGCCCCTAGCGACTTTTTCCTGTTTTCAGATCTCAAGAGAATGCTTGCTGGAAAGAAATTTAAGTCCAATGATGAAGTAATCGCTGAAACTGAGGCCTATTTTGACGAGAAAGAGAAATCATACTATAAAAGTGGTATAGAAAAGTTGGAAAATCGCTATACTCGTTGTATCGCCCTCGAAGGCAACTATGTTGAATAAAAAAATCGAGTTTTGTCAAAATGTTGTTTTTTTCTTACTTATCCTACGGACTTATTGAATGACCTGTTACGAATTGTTGGTGATCGAGATTTAACATTAGATCTTGATTCCCTGAAACATCGTTGCACTGTTGCTGATCTCGTTGTTTTTTATAAATATCGTCACCAGCAGTGCTCGGATGAAATCAGGTCCATAATGCCTCAGACATATGTTTTTCCCCGTTTTACTCGTCAATCGGTTTGTGCGGGCGGTCGAACTGTCGAGATTACTCACTGTCATAGTAATAGAATGCAAAGAGATTTCTTTGTACGTACATCGTACACATGTAATGCTTTACCCGAATCAATAGTCTCGAGTGCCTTCAATCCACAAAGATTTAAAAAAAGCGTCCACCTATAGGTCAAGACGCATGTTGTTGTGGGACCTACGTCTTAAAAGGTATCTATGTGTTGTTGTGACACATTTTGTAATTCCTACTACACAACACTTCTTATTAAAAAAAAAAAAAAATACAAGGACTAATATTGGGCTTATAAATGTGCAGTAATTGATACAGAGTTAAATATTTTTTACTATTGAGGAGGCCGAGATTTTTTGACGCGCTGTTTGCAATTGCCATTACCTGATCGGTCCAGAGTAGGTCGTTGGAGATTGTGACTCCCAATAAATGAACGCTTTCATATTCGTCTATTTGATCGTCACACATACTAATTGAAATATCATTGGCGAACTCTTTGATCTGAAAACAATCAATAGCTGTGTTTTGGTGGAATTAAAATTGACCAAATTTTTGTCACCCCAATCGAATTTTTTAGGTCCTCGTTTACAATAATGGCAGCGACTCTCAGGGCAGGCTTTATTCGTTTATGCATTTTACCTTTTCAAGATAGGGAGATGAATGTGTGTGCAGTGTACTATCATCTCAAAAACTATCTATCGGATTAATGGTTAATTTCTAGAGTTCGTTGATATAAATTTAAACTAGAGCAAAGAATAAAACTGACCTTACTGAGGAGTACACCAGCGTTAATTAATTTAGAATCAGAAGAAAAGACAGCGATGGATACCGAAATGTATCGGTCGGTGAGAAAATTTTTAATCAGCTTTAGGACTGTGGGCTGAAATATTACTCAACGAGCTTGTTGATCAGGCTGGCATGCCAGATTCGATCAAATGTTTTTCAGATGTCTAATGTGATAACGTACGTTTCACCATCTTCATCAAGTATGCTGTTGCAACGATTGGCTACAAAGTTCAATTTGTTCCTTTTTTGGCGACGGGCTAGACATTGGCTGACAAGCACGAAAGGAAAATACTAGATTTATAGAATTTGTAGAAAATTTTGGTAAGAGTAAATGCAAGTTCTTTTGAAAATGTTTTTAGAATAGGAGAAATGATGTCCAGACCGGGGCTTTGTTGGTATTTAACCCTCTTAAGATTTTTTCGACAATTTTGGTTTTGAAATCAAGATCTTTCATGTTTACTCCTGACGACTGGATTTTGGCGTATTTCCCTAGGTGTTTCCAAAACGATCGAGTTCAAAGTAAAACGTTCCACGAACAATGTGGCTTTTCTTGCTGTGTCAGTGACGATTAAACCACTGTCAATAATAGGCGAAAAAGAAGATTTGGAACCAGACTTTAAAGGATTAATGGCACTGTAAAATTTTTGTTTCCAAGGACCAATCTGGCTGCTTTGGAAAATAAATATTTTTGTTGGGTTTTCATTATTGTGAATGAAACGAACTTATTTTTATTGTTATATTATTTAAATTATTTTCACTAAGATAATACATCAACCTACCCAGGAACTCTGGAAGGTTGGTATATTATCTGCGTGAAATAAATAATAACATTCCTGGCGAAAGTAGTGAATTTTGTTGACAAATGATCTTTCGTTGGTACAATTAAAAGTATCAGACTTTTTATGTGGGTCAGATCATAATTTAACTGATGAAAACCGAATAGAATAAATATATTATGTAGAAAACTAATAGATGTAGCGAAACATCTTTTTATTGCGGAAAAAGCCACTAATCTTGCTGAGCACCCAACGCAATTAGTGGAACCTAATTTGCAACCTAATCCTGAAGTTCCTGTAGTTTCAATCGAAACAAAGCAGAAATTTTTTCGTAAACATATAATTTGGAAAATGCTTTACAAATTAATACTAATAGGCATCTTGGTCAGACAATATTCCTCCAATTATTCTTAAAACATTTGCTAAGGAGTTAGCATCAATCCTTACTAAAATGGACTATTTGTCTTGTCTATACAAGAAGGGGATTTTTCGAAAAAATGACATTATTCTACAGACACTACAGCCAGTTCCAAAAAAGTGCCTAAAACGGATCCAACAAATTACAAACCCATATCAATCTTGTCGGTTGTTTCTTTAATATTTGAGAAGAAGATTAATTTTAATATTATGATATTTATGAGCTTCTTAAGTCGTCAAAAATAATTAAAGAAAGACAATGAAAGATAGTTTTGCTTATGAAAGCACACCTCATGCTCCTCATAAAACACCTAAGACACTGGGTCAAATTTCATAGGATTATTAAACATTGATTTAAAAACAATATAGATTTGGGTATTGCTAACAATGTTGAATTCAACATGAGCAAAACTAAAGATTGCTGTTTTTCTAGGTTATCAACGCATAATCCGTTTTCATTAAAGTTTGATTCTTGAAGAAAAACTATCTTGAAGAGAAAGAATCTGCTAGACTTCTAGTATAGTTGAGGTTGAAAATAATTCGAAGTTAAATTCTAAGGGAATTCTAAGGCTAGTGGCTAAGAACGTTGTTCTATTTAAAATTTTTGCGTCGCTGTCGTAAGGATTTTAATAGCAAATAGGCTTCTTTTAATATATAAGTTATTTAATCGTCTCTGCATGGAATATTGTTCTTAAATAGGGAATGCAGCATACATAATTAGTTTGAACTGTCTTGATTCTACACAGCAGAGAGCTGTTAAATTGATTGGTAATTCAAATCTTACTTGCTGAATGGCTTGTATGTCGCTGATTTGACGGTATTTTACAAATACATTATAGATGAATGAGCGTCTGTCTGGATCAAATCGATTTTGCCTGAGCCTGCAAACTTCACACGTTTCACCAGAGCATCAATAGCAGACCATCTTTTTACTGTTCGAGTGACAAGATGTAGAACTGTCGCTTTTCAAAGTGATTTTTTGCGTCTGGCATCTCTGAAAGGCCTTACCGGCGTCGGTCTTTCCTGATAATTTTTATGCTAGAATCTTTAAAATTAGCGTTAAAAATTCTCCAAAAAATTTATCAATTCTAACAAACCTCAGTCCCGTCCTTAGCATCGTATCTTCTGATATTCAGAGACGTTAATCTTTAATTTATTATGGTTACACTAAACAATTTCAAATTTTAAATAAAAAAAAATACTGAAAAATAATCGGTTAGGGGGGTCCGGACCCGAAACGCCCCCCCTCCCCCTTGTGTGCGCCCCTAGACAGCTGCAATGATATTTGCAATGAGTTTTCTGCAATAATATTGTCATAGTGTAAAGGGTTAAATATTCATTACAGAAAAGATTGGCAATGGAGCCATTGGAATGAGTATATTATTAGAAGATTTAGTATATGTATTTAGTAATTTTATTTGATTGCGTTTCATGAACCTTTTTTTGAAATGTGCTTTTGTATAAAATTAAATGGCCCATTTACAACAGTTTTTGAAGAAATTTTGGTAATAATATTACTGTTGTATTTGATAGTTATTATGAACAACGTATGAAGGTGGTTATAGAAATAAACGCGTCGTTCACCAAAGGTTACTTCATAAGAATACATAAGAATTATCTTTGCAGCCCAACAGAGTGCGAAAAACTCCTGCGGAAAACCTTTTAAAAATGATTTTAAGTAATTGCAAAACAGGATGTGCACTATGTATCTGTCGAAAAGTTGGACTTTTTTGCAACGCAACTTATAGTGGATGCTCCGGCAAAATCTGTTATAATAGTGCTCCGATTTTAGATAAAATCCCCCTTTTTTGACAGTCATTATAGTTCTCATGAGGATTCTATGTGCTAAATATCAGGGTTGCAACGCATGATACGGTAACGTATAAAACACGTATTATACGTACGTATAAAACGTATAGTATAAAACACACAATTATATACGTTTTATACCGTATAAAAGTAAAATCCTTAATAAATAAAAATATAATTATATAATATTATCGCGGGTGTATTATTCATCGTACTCCTGATATTTAACATATAAAGCCTAGTTTCCTGGACTTATAGGAACAGTTGCTTTAGAAAATATACCGTCGTCATGATAATTTCTTGCCCAACTATTCCTATTAGTTCAGAAAACTTCCACATATAACGTAAATGCTTCTTTTCAAAATATAATCATTTGTTTTTAAAAAAAATTAGTCTGCCACAATTTGACATTTCCAA
This sequence comes from Diogma glabrata, assembly GCA_963693315.1. NCBI lineage: Eukaryota > Metazoa > Arthropoda > Insecta > Diptera > Cylindrotomidae > Diogma > Diogma glabrata. Next base: position 118,294,219 of record OY856187.1, read on the forward strand.
ACTTACCTATTATTCATCAATGAGCAAAATTGAATTCAGTCAATAAACTTCTCACTATAGTTTTCCGTTGGACGTAAATACATATTTTAACTATTACAACTTTTGCATAAAAACAATATTTGATCTGCAAGAACCTAATATTTTCAAACTGTGCCTATTAATTAGAAGTGGTGCAACCCAGATTCACACAACAAAATTTCTTAAAAACATCGTTAATAATCCTAATAATTTCCCTAACTGCTATGAAAAAAACGATATTTATTCTGCAACAAAATAATATTTTCCAGCTGTTCGCATTAGATGGGAGTAGCTGAAGCTGGATTAAACCATATTTCATGATACCAAATTATTAATTTTATGGGCTAAATGTTTCTAATCCAAAATGTTTTCCATTAAGTAAATGTTTGTCAATTTTGGTTTGCCAAATCTGGAATGAAAATCATTCTTTTGACACAAATAGTTTGTTTTGAAAACAAAAAATACTCGGGTACCCGGATTCCCTTTAAGGAAATTACTTACGAAAACACATTTCAACGAAATAATACGTTTAACAATGAAATCTTTATAAAAAAAATCTTTATAATAAAAATCATTTTGATAAAAAACTAAGATAATAAATTCAATATTTAATTTTTGTTTTATTATTATTTATTCCAACAGGCAACAACCGAAAAAAAACATCAAGCAATACAAATATTTTTCTTTAAGTATATAGTGTGTTTACAAAAGTTTTACTTCTAATTTTATAACGATTTGTTGTATGTCTTAACTGTGCTGTTAAGTAATAAATCACTATGCCAAATGTCAATGTCAAAAAGTCTTCAAAAAATTATAACAAATAAAACCTTTACGAAAACGATTTGGTAAGTTAAGAAGAAATAATACGTAGAAAATGATTGTATTGTAAATATATTTGTTTAGGTTAGAAGGGCTTTCCTCGAAGAAGGTCTTTATTTGTTCTATGCTGAATTTGATTATTTAAACAAATCAGTTGATGCAAGCACATATTTGCTTGGATAAATATTGTATTTTTTATTAAGTTATTTATGTATTATGTAATGTGTAAATATGTATATTTAGATATTATTAGTTTAATGTTGCAGTTTTAGGTTACTATTTATGTTGTTAGGTTGGGACTTAAGTTATTATTTATGTTATTCTCATACGCACTCGAGGTATCTATAGTTTCAGCGATTGACATATGCTTTTCTAATTATTTATTAATTGTATAACAAACTGACATATTATGTTTACTTAATTAAAAAACATAATAATAATAACATATTTATTTAGCACTTGTTTTATACGCATGTTAATATAAATTTAAAAAAAAATAAAATATTTAATTTTATTTTTATAATCACTCAATATATTTCTTCTTTTTAGGACATCCTCAGGGGTTACTCCTAAGGATGTCTTAAAAAGACGAAATATATTGAGTGATCATAAAAACAAAATTAAATTTTTTTTTTTTAATTTATATTAAATATGTTATTTAACGAATTACGCCAATCGAATTACGCCTTCTGCAAAAACTGTAAACTTTATAATAATTTATTATTTCGCAGCCTAATTTTATTGCTGTGCTGCTGTAAAATGTTTAATTTGTTTAAACGAGTAAAACATATCCAAAAGCTTCTAGCAACAAAAACGCATCAAAAAACCACAAAATTAAAAAATAATACAAATATTTTTGATTAACGTTAAATGGTAGGAAGGAAGTCTTAACAGCATCAGTAAAGTTATAATTCAAATTTTTCAATTTTAAACCACACAAACCAAACATACCAGCCTAATCATCAACTAAATCTGAATGGACACATAGGTATCATGTATTCAATTTATATATTCCTAAATTTTTTTGTTTAAACTGTAAAAGGTTATCGTATAGAAATCGTTTAATTACTATTAGCGGCTGTTGTTAAAGGTTTCTATATGATAATGTGACTAAAGTATTGCTATATTCCTGTTGAACTTCCGATAAAATTCAACGTTATTATATTAATAAGCCCATTTCTCATTTTATGCTTGGTTGAAACTAACTTTCTTTCTGTAATTGTTTGATGTGATGGAAACTGGATATAAAACTTCTTTTTTTACTTGGAACACTAATTATATTCTTCAAGGCACTTTTTATATTACGTTTAAATCAGTACCTCGGTACGTATCGTTACCTCCATCTTACGTTTAAAATATGCATTATATAGTAAAATGACCCCCTTGAAAGCATTGATTTTGAACGTTTTATGTCTTAGTAACTTAGTAAACTTAGTAACTCTTTCAATTACGAAAGAATTTTAAGCCAATTGGGTCTCAATACAGTCATTCATTTGTAAGAATGTGATATCATTTATAATAAGGTTTTGGACGTATGTGGTTTGCAAATCGAGGTGCCAGTGATAAAAATTTTTATTTTTATATAATTTATACAAATTTAAATGTTTTTTACTTTTGTTGGACGTAAGTACGACAACAAAATATCACTTTTCTCATATAGCGGAATAATGAGAGTGGCTTTCCATTCAGGAGGTAATTTTTCTTGCTCCCAGATTGCAAGAATCAGAACGTGTATACATGAGACAAGAGCTGCTGAGAGTACGATATTAGTACTAGGACAGTTTGCACTTGTTATTTTTTAACTAAACCGCGGGAACTATCCCGTTACGATAATTGTACATCTTACGACGTAGCTGTTTACGAGCCAACAATTTTCCGATGTACTTTATTAGGCATTGTGTATTTTGTAGCCTGGTGGTTAACACGTTGGTCTTGAATTTGGCGGATTCGGGTTCGACTCTCCATGTAAGTGTATGAAAACTACTTTGACTAATTCAGTTTATGGTACAGGTATATATGAGACACCTCGTCGTAAATCGAAAAATTTGTTTTAAATCAACAAATTGTTATTTTTTAAGTATTCGGTATTCTGTGCAATGGGTATAACTATAACAACAATCGCAACCGTAATTCACTCAGTCACTAGGTCCTTTGGGCAGCTACACTTATATGCGCGACCAACAACTCTCTCAATAGTGGCACACTTGTTAGCAAAAGTGTGTATAAATTAACTGTAGGAAGGTGTGGAGAAAGGATGCATTCAGGATGGTTTCAGAAAGTTTTCTAAACTACTGCGTGTATTGTTGGATTGGTTGCTAGAATTTTTCTGAGCCTAAATGTTTATTTTGTAGTGACTGGTTGGCTATCTAAGGAGAAATGAAGGCTAAAGTGGTATGAAACAGAGTGTTCGTCTGATTACTTCATCTTCTTCTTGATCAGTATGTTTTAGCTGATTTGATTTAAACGCTATACTGTAACACATGAATAAAAGGTAACTACAATCGGAACAATCAGTTTGATCATTAATACGTAACATACATGCCAGACTTGACACGTTTAACAATTTCGCTGGGCACGGCAAACCTTTTGGATTTCGTGGGGAAATCCGTATAGATTTCGCCATAAATTAGTCTATTTAAAATGGAAAATACATAATTTTTTGCAACCATAATATTGTTGTAAATTTGTTAAATTATCAACTTAACTCTAGCTAGCTTCTCCCAGATAATTTCCACAGAGTGTAGTTTTATCATCCCTTATGTCGATTTTAGTGGCGTTTAGAACGATAAATTAGTTTGAGAGAACACTCAGTAGGATATGCATCTGTGAATAGAAATTCAATTTTGGAACACTCAAGGTGTTTCGGTTTCACAAGAAGCGTAGGTCTGGACTGAGTCCAATCATCAAGAGGGATTTAAAAGGATGCAAGGAAGGTTGCAACTACATTTCGTTGGTCTGGAACAATTTCAAGATAGGATAAAAGAAACAAAACTAAAATAAAACAATGAAAATCGAATTTTTTAGAAAGAATCAAATTTTTTTTGAAAGAACAAAACTAATCAAGCACAAACGATCTTTCCATATGACGCTGCCGTACAAAAAGTCGCCGATTGGGTGAAAAAATTTGGTCAATTTTAATTCCACCAAAACACAGCTATTGATTGTTTCCAGATCAAAGACCGAGTTCCCCAATGATATTTCAATCAACATGTGTGACGAACAAATAGACGAATGTGAAAGCGTTCTTTTATTGGAAGTCACAATTTCCAATGATATGCTCTGGAACGATCATATATAATGGCGATGGCAAAAAGCGCGTCATACAAACTCGGTTCCTCAATAGATGTAAAAAATATTTCACTTCGTACCAATTACTCTTCATTTATAAATCCTATATTCGTCCTTGTATGGAGTATTGTTGTCAAGTTTAGGGCGCTGCATCTGTGTCCATCCTAGCTCTTTTGGACTCTGTTCAAAAGCGTGCTATGCGAATTGTGGATGATCAAAATTTACATCAAATCTTGATTCCCTACAACATCGTCGCACTGTTGATGATCTCGTTGTTTTTTATAAACATCGTCACTAGCAGTGCTCAGATGAAATCGGATTCATCATGCCTCAACCATATCTTTTCCCCGTTTCACACGTCAATCGGTTTATGCAAACAGCAAAACTGTTGAAATCACTCACTGCGTCATAGTGAGTGTGAAGGCTTAGAGAGATTTCTTTGTGCGTACATCGTACAAATGGAATGCTTTGCCCGAATCAATAGTCTCGGGAGCGTTCAATCCACAAAGGTTTAAAACAAGCGTTCATCAACACCTTAGAGTGCATGTTGTTGTGGGACCTAGATCTTAAAAGGTATCTATGTGTTGTTGTGACACATATTGTAATTCCTATAACACAATACTTAAAAAATATATGCCAGAACCTGCGGTTCTACCTAACACTCGAAGGTCTAGCTAGATGACATTTCTTAGTAAATTTATACTATTCTGAACCATTTCTGTTTTGGTAGAACCTCGTAAAACCCATAAGCAAAACGAAAACAATAATCAAATACCTGTAAAATTTAGAATGACATTCATTACATGCGTCAGTCTACCAAAACGAACTATAAGCGACAATTAAATTCACAAATCAATAGAAATTATTGTTAGTTTTAATTTAAATTGTTATTCCTTTTAAATTTATTCGTTTCCAGCAATCTGTTTTACAAGAAAATGACAAAGATAAACAATTACAATAAATAAACAATTTAGATGTCGTCGAAAGTCATTAAATTAAAACAATGTAAGACGGACCACCATGAATTGATTACGAGTACTCATTTAAACAAAAACAATATGAATGATAGATAGAAAACAAAATTATGATAGTTTGAGGTCGAAAAAAGGATAAAAAGTTTTAAATAAAAGTTTTGGATTTCTGCCACTAAAAAATTGTTTGCATTTTCAAATTTCAGAAACAAAAGATTTTCGTTAACCAGTTGTTTAGCTTTGTTTCTCCTATCCATATTCAAATACGTTTCATAATATCCAACGAAGCAATTTTGTTATTAAAATCCTAAACATCATTAATATGCATGCGTCTAGTAACTATTAGTAATTAATCCACAGAACAAATTTTTTTTCTTATTCAAACAACAATTCATTCTACATTCCTCCAACCGATCATTTATTATTAAATTTTCCACTATTTTCTTAGTATATTGTAATCAATCTTAATCAAAACATTGATTATAATTGCCTATTTAAATATGCATACATCCAACAAACATCAAATAAATAAATCTAAAACAAACAACAACAAAACACACGCGACTATAAATATTCAAAATTGCAAATATAAATAAATATTAATTATGATAATAATAATAACAATAAAACTAATATCAATTATAATAATAATCTTAAGAAAATTATAAATAACAAAATAAAAATTTAACATCCGAATAAAGTTGTAGCATAATAATCAAAAATTAAGACAAAAAAAAATAAATTTAAAATAAGAATACAACAACAAAATTATGACTAAAATACTAAATAATAACATTAAACAAAAAAAAAATCATATATATATAATGTAAAAGAGAAGGACCACACAGAACGAATATTAAGACCACCCAATAAGTAAATACGAAGACCACACACAATTCGAAATTGAACAACTCAAAATATAAAAAAAAAACTAAGAAAAACGAAAAAAAAACGCACAATAAGAAAGATTACTTCTCCTCACTTTTTTTTGTTTATTATTTATTTCCCATTGACACATACATAGTAGTAGTAGATGACAATCCTACTATATCTGTCTATCTATCTTTCGTCAATCTCTGGTGGATTAGGAATTATAAAAATAACAAAAGACGATTTCTTATTTTTTAACTTAATCGTTTCTTTTCTTAAATTTTATTTTCTCTGTTCTTTTTCTTTAATCTTTTGATTCCCCTTTTTTTGGAGGATTACCTTTAATTTTGTAAGATCGCTATATATATAATGTTTGATCTATTTTCGATTTACGATTAAAATGGAGGTTGATTTATTATTAGCAATTAATTGTAATGGTTTTGTTATTGAAAAACTATATGATCATAATTTAATTTGAATAATATAAAGTTTTACGCAATATTTCGATCAGAGTGGAGTGATCCAAAATTGAAAACTAAACGAAAAATAATCGTTATGCTATTGCATATACTATTGCTCACTTGATACATTTTAATGTTTATTGAAAAAAATATTTCATAACAAGCTGAATGGTTAAGTTTATATTTAGTGGTTTAGAATATTTTTCATTGAAATTGAAACCCATAATTAGCTGGCGTAGTAGCATGTCTAATATTCATAATTATATGTTTTGGGGCTGGGAGTGCGGCGCGGATTACAATTTTTATGATTAGATTTTTTTAGTTAAGTGGAGTGATAAGCAAGCTACAGACCTACAATCAAATTGACAATCAATCGAAAACGAAAATAAACGAAATAAAATTTTAATGTAAAAATCCCCTAAATTTTATTTCGTTTATTTTCGTTTTCGATTGACTGTCAATTTGATTGTAGGTATGTAGATTGCTTTATATATAACAAAAACAACAGTTAATTTAAAATACTTTGTAATTTTTTCTTTTATTTTCCATCGGACGGCTTCGAAATATTGGTATTGAAAAATATGACATTAGAACCTTGTCGTTTTATGTTGATAAAGCAAACAAATCGTCAACATTTGCAATCATAGAATTACATATTGTAGATGTAAAAAAACAAGATTGTATGTATGTATGTTTCTCAGACGAAAAAATTCTTTGTGGTCAAAAAAAATCGAGGGTAATATTTTTTTTTAAATCAAAAGAACACGTGCCGCAAAAACGTCGAAGTTGATTTTTGGATAAAATCGTAAATTTTTTGAAATATCTCATAAAATATGCAAATTTAAAAAAGCCATATAAGCTATAGAATAAAATGAATAAAAAAAATAACCGTGACAAGAAAAATCAAAATTAGTACTTTTTCATCAAAATTTTCATCATTTGTTCTTACGAGTTTCGAAGAATTTCGAGTTTTATTTCAAAATATCATCAGAAAGTTTTAGGAAAAAAATGACATGGACCTTTTTTGTAGAGTATTAAATTTCCTTCAAAAATGAGCATACGATTTTTTAAAATTTTCATATTTTATGAGCTATTAACGATTTTATCAAAAACTCAACTTCGATAATTTTGCGGCACGTGTTATTTTGATTTTTTAGGGGCGTTTCGGAAACTTTAATTTTTGACGACCACTCTAATGGATATGGATTGTGTCGGTTTATATACATATTCATACAATCGCATGCAATATTTTTGGAAGTCAATAAACATTTTTTGCTTTACGTATCGAATTATTACATTGTTATTTTGAACATCTCTGCATATATATCATTTATTAGATACATTACTTCGGTCTGAAAGACCTAAGTATTACATTCATGAGCTAAAAGTGAAATTCTTACCCCCACTCTTTTTGGCTTTTCTCGACGTTTTACTGATTCTAAAAAAGCAAAAAAAAAATGTAAGTCTGTCTGCCAGCCGGCCGTCACAACCGACAAAATTTAGAAAACTGCTGGAGGAATTTCAAAACTTTTGGTTTCTAAAAATAAGTACACTCAATGGTAAGAGCCGAAAGGACGATGTGTTCGATAACTGTACCAAAAGTGTGTCAAAAAAATCGTCAAGTGTGTCAAAACAAGGAAATTGGCATATTTTTTGCTTAAAAAACGTTCATTTTAAGTGATAATGAGTAGAAATAAAGAATGTGGAGAAATCTTGATGGTCGGGATTGGTATGTGAGACCAAAAACTAGATTATTGCATTATAAGTTTGTCAAAAAAATGTTGTCAAGTGTGTCAAAAGAAAGATTTTTATTTATTTTTTTACCCAATTTTCTGGAGAAAAGTGAAATTAATTATTTTTAATTATTTGTATGACATAAAATTTTATTGTTATTATTGAGAATTATGGCATCATAAGTTTGTCAAAAAAATGTTGTCAAGTGTGTCAAAATAAAGATTTTATTTATTTTTTTACCCATTTTTTTGGAAAAACATAAAATTAATTATTTGTATGGCATGAAAATTTCTTATCATTATAGAGAATTATGGCATTATAAGTTTGTCAAAAAAATAATGTAAAGTGTGTTAAAAAATGATTTTATTTATTTTTTTAGCCAATTTTTTGGAAAAAAAAATTTGCTGTTTTCATGACGTAAATGTAATTGAAAAGATATTGGACATAGAAATTTTTTGAATTTGTTATAGTTTTTGAATTATTTTTGGAATTTAGAAAAAAGTTTGTATTTTTGATTTCGTAATAATTTTTGCAATATTTTTAGAATTTTGGAAAAAGTTTTAATTTTTGTTTTTGTTATAATTTTTGCAATATTCTTAGAATTTTCTCTTAGAAACTCTTTTCATATATAACTTAAGAATTTTAAAAAAAGTTTCAATTTTTGATTTTGTAAGAATTTTTGGAATATTTTTAGAATTTTGGAAAAACTTTAAATTTTTGATTTTATCATAATTTTTGGAATTTTGAAAAATGTTTCAACTTTTGCAATATTTTTAGAATTTTGGAAAAAGTTTTAATTTTTGATTAATGTTATAATTTTTACAATATTTTTAGAATTTTGAAAAAAAAATAGAATTTATATGTATTTTTAGAATTTAGAAAAAAGTTTCAATTTTTGATTTTGTAAGAATTTTTGGAATATTTTTCGAATTTTGAAAAATTAAAAATTTTTGGTTTTATTATAATTTTTGGAATTTTGAAAAAAGTTTCAAATTTTGATATTGTTATAATTTTTACAATATTTTTGGGATTTTGAATGAAATATGAATTTGTGATTTTGTAATATTTTCTCGAAACGCTAAATATACATCGCTGACCAAAACTAAAACAATGTCAACATAAAAGTTTTTTGCCGAAAACAATATCAAAATCCTTAACCCAGACCGAAGTCTTGATATCTCAGAGCTTGAGATTTCAGCCCTCCATATTTTTTTGTTTTAAAATGATATGATGAAATATGTACAATATATCTAATATTAAATAATATGCAATGTAACGTTTATGTATACAATACAATATGTGCAATAGAATAACTCTGAAAACAATTTCTTTTGTTGGGGCGTTCGACACTATTATTATATACCTAGCTAGCCGCAGAACGATGCCAGTGCTTTGCAAATGAGAGGTTAAATAATGTCTTTTGTTGGAATAGTTTTCACCTTAAAATATTCCTATTTCTGAAAATCTAATGTGGAATCCTTTTCACCTTTTAAAATCAATTTGGAAATCATCGGTTGAAAAGAATACAAAACAAAAGTTGACGTGATATATATGTTTGTATTAGTGTTATCGTAAATACGTTTACAATTAAAAAAATAATGGGAGCTATTGTATTAGAATTATTAGATTATACAGTAAACATTCTATTTCTATACAAGCAACTAAACTGAACCAATATTATTCAAAAAATTTTCTTATGTGATGGAAAATTGAATCAAGATGCCGATAAAATAAGAAATTGGAACCCGAACTTTCCGATGTTTTTGAAACCTCGGTGATCATTAGTATAATAAAAAAATTGATACGGGTTTTCAATTTTTTTATTTTTGGTGGCTCGACAGGTGGCTCGAAATTTCTTAAGAAATTTAGGGACAATTTTGTTCGAACGGAACATTCGATTTGAATAAACTTTTTGAAGTAAAACTTCTTTAGGTGCGATATGATAAGTAAATCAAATCTTTTTTGAACGGAAGTAACATTTTGTAATAAAAATTAAATGAAGAAGAAATTCAAACAATAATGAAGTAAACAGGCAAACGAATATTATGTTCGGCAAGTATGTGATACAATTCGATTATGTGTATTGTGTGTGTCATTAGTGAATTCTTTTCAACTGTATCGAACAAATTTCAGTACAGTTTCAACACCGAATTATTTTGTTTGTATTGAAATTCATTCCAAAAGAATAGAAAAAACTATAATTCGGTGTTGGAACTTGTTCGGTACAGTCGAAAAGAATACACTATGTGTGTCGATTGTCATTCATTTGTTAATGTTATTATATTTTTTATTCAGTCTCGTACTAAATGTTATATGAGTTGGATGTGTCGATTTTGAGTTTCGTTATTTTTAAAAATTTATATTTTGAATTATTTTATAGCTTTTTAGCCGACTTCAAAAAAGAGGAGGTTCAGTGTTTCATTGTGGGTTTTTTTTCGGGTTTTCTATTTGGGTTGATTTCGAGAGGGTTCCATAATTTTTTATGATGTGAAAAATGTCAAATTTTCAATGTCAATTTTTTTTTTTTTGTCAAAAATTTCAATTCCTGAAAAATTTCGTTTTCAGGAAATTGGAAAAACCCGTATTTTTATGCATTTTAGGCGATTTAATCAAAACATCTTAATCTGTTTGGATAGTTTGAGTTGTATTATATTGCTATAGATGTCGAGGTGGGCTTATATAATTGGTGGCCTTATATAATCTATGAGTATGCCCGTATGAGTATGAGTATTTTATATGCCGTTTTTTTTAAGTTTATTTTTAAATAAAAATATTTGTGTTGATTAAATTTGTTTTGTTAAATAAAAAAATGAATGCGTCTAATATTTGCACGCGGTTGAATTAAATTTCTTTGGCTACTGTCAACTGTGGCAGGTATTACTAAAAAGATTAAATACAAAATAATTATGTCATATTGCAATTTAGAGTAATATTTCTTGATAATATAATTTACAACATGTGTAATAAAAAGCAATATTTACATAATGTATTACAAAGTCAATTCAATTATTATCATAATTAAAATATGAAATTAGAGGTTTATGATAACTAAAGTGAGAAACATAAACTTTACTTTGAAAATTTGTCAAATTGCTTGAAAAACAGCATTTGTTGTACCAAATTTTGTTGTTGAATTAAGTGGACATTTATTCATCGTGAAATTTAATTGGTAATATGTCGTAAGACTTTGTAAAACATTATGTAAATATTACTTTTTATTACACATTGTTGTAAGTTATATTATCAAGAAATGCTAATCTAAATTTCAATATGACATATTTATTTTATATTTAATATTTTTAGTAATACCTGCCACAGTAGCCAAAGAAGTTTTACTTCAACAGTGTGTAAAGATTACGAACTTCATTTTTTTTTGTATGAAAGGTACTTAGTGAAGCTTTTTAAAAATATTTCACTGACAAAAAACATTTGTATTATTAGATGATTTTTTTAATTTAAAATTTTCAAACATAGTTTTTTCAAAAAGTACTTTTTTGTTTTCTTTCATTTTTTTTATATATTAGAGGCTTATTATCTACTCAAACTATACTAAAATTACAGACAAGCGTTATTTATTGATTTTGAAAAAAAGGCATTTGAATATGTTATTAATGTGAATTGTTTTGTACTTTGTGCCATTTACTAAAAACTAGTTTGCCGATTCTATTTAACTTTTTTTGTTTAAAAGGTATTAAATTATGCTTAATAAAAAATTACCGTGATTATTCTTTTGCGGATTTTACATGCAATTTTTTAATTTGAATTTTTTAAAAAATAAAACTTTCAAGAATGGCTTGATCCAAAAGTGCCTTTTTTCCATTTTTTGTTTTCTAAAGATTAAGTCCTTTGTCCAAAACATATTAAAACTACAAATCGGGGTTTTGTTTCGTTGACAAGACAAACCCGTTTGAATATTCAATAACAAAAAATATGACAGTTTCCTGAAATTTTTCCTTTAGATGGCGAATTTTCTTTTAAATAACAATAAAAAATTTCATATAATTAATTATCATATATTATAAATTAAAATAAGTATTAAATATTTCGAGCAATTTTCAAAGAAATTACAAAATTTATAGAAATTAATAATATAATATGTGTGATACTGATTTACACATTACATCATGATCATTCAAGCAAGAGCACTAGTATAGTGAAGACATAAAATATCAAAAAACAATTCTATTTGAAATTACATATCAAATTATAAACGAGAAAATCGAAACCTTTTTTTTTGTTGTTAGTGAATACTCAAATGGGGATGGCAGCGTCAACAAAACAAAACGCCTGTCTGTAATTTTAGTGTTTTGAGCAGTGGCGTACGCAAGTGGAGAGGTTGCTGGGGGTTAAACCCTCCTCAATGTTGCAAATTTCCACTCTGTTGCTCTTCTCCCTCCTCAATGTTGCAAATTTCCACTCTCAACCCCCTCAAATAACATTTTAAATGATGAGCCAACCGCTATAGTTTTCATTCAATATTTAGAACATTTCCCATAACCATGAATTTTTTCAAATTTTTTCGTGTGTAATGCGTAGAGAATTTGATCTTTATAGGAAATATATACTGAATCATGTCTGGGGAATCTCTTATTTTATCACAAAATATATTTAAACTGACGATACATGACTGATATATACATAACGAAAATAATTTAACAGAACAAAAATAAATTAATAAAAATTACATAAATTAAAATACATAAGCTTACATTATTGAATGTGAATGTTGATCCGCTGTAAATTGATATTTCCTTGTTCCAAACTATTATCTACCGTTGCTGATTGATTACAATATTGAGCCATCTCGTCACATAATTTAAAATCATTATCAGTTTTATTTTCATCCATAAAAAAGTTTGTTGCGACTTCTACATAATTGTCAAGGACCTCAGCACTTGTAACCATTTTTAACACTGTAAATTTACCACTCGTTTTATAAATTGCTTTAGCGTAATCATCCACTTTATCACATATCATTCCCATTATTTCTGTTAAATAAGTTACGGATCTTCGAAGCGTTCACACTTTTACTAACTGAATTTCCATATTGATTTATACTTAATCCACTAACTTTAACAATATTTTTTGTAAATCAATTTCACTAATAGCTTCCTCTATTTCAGCCACTGTTGCTTTGCCAAAACGAGACATTTAACTTCTTTAGATGTAAAACAATCAACTCCATCCATATGAACTACTCAACATAATCAATAATTATTTCCTATCTAATTTTTTGTTAACAAATCAATTTAACTTTATTGGCTCAATAAAAAAACATAACTCAATTCTCAACATTCAATATAAAATAATTAAAATTAAATTATTCACATTATAACACAAACCATTTTTTCCAATTTTTTTAATTAAAATTAAAGTATGGCACATCACAAGTAAAATGTGTTATTTGTTTGTGTTAAGTTTACGTAATGTAATCTGCCGATCAAAACAAAAATGTTCCAGTATATATAGTAAGATTTTTTCAGTATTATGTTTCTTTTTCTATTATTCTTCTCATTGTACATAAATTAATAATTTCTCCTTCCAAATATCATCCAAACAAAAATCTATTCAAACGAGACAATATTCCCCACCAACCATTCTTATTATTTACAAATGAACAAACTGTATTCTATCTACATATAACATTATTAGCTTTACATAGCAAACATTTCTATGTAGACACAAACAAGTATTATTAATTGGTATTGAGAACAATTAACTAAAAAAATGTTAAAATATTATGGATATATATAACCGCTTTAAATAAATTGGCAAATTATTAGCGAATGCCTTTATATATGAATATTCTTACTTTTAGAGAAATATTCGAAATAGTCAGTCGTTACAAATGTTCGAAGTTAAGGGTAGGGAGACATGGAAACATTTTTGACATTTTTGAAAATAACTCAAGAACTTCGCTTTCGAAAATTACAAAAAAAAATTGTTTTGGACTAGAAAAAAATTAAACTTTAAACAAGGTCAAATCGAAGGAGTAAATCGATTATGTAGAGATTCGGACGGACACCGAAGTCTCACCAATAGGGTACCGTTTTTAATTTTTTAAAGTACGGATCCCTTAAAAATTGAATAGAATCAGTAAACTAGTGTTTAGTAAATGGCACAAAGTACAAAAAATTGACATTAATAATATTTTCAAATGCCTTTTTCTCAAAAACAAAAAATCGGCTTTCTTCTTCCATACGACCCTCTTTGTTCGCGATGCTCTCGTCAATTGCAATATCATCTGCTATTTCAAAAAGTTATATTAAACGACGGTTGCATAAAAGCAAAAACTTAGGTACTCCAAGTCTAGCTCATATGAGATCTATAGTGTTTTTATGTATGTAAAGTGTATTATTCTATTTTTTTCATGCGCTCCATATTTTAGGTGTCTATATTTACTATTTTTAAAAATAGTGCTAGTTTAAGAAATAAATGAAGAAAACTATCTGATATTAGAACCTAAAATTTAGCAACATTCAAAAAGTTGACCGTTATATTGAATCAGTCATTTTGATTTTTGAAAATCTGATACCAGATTCGTACTCACCGACCGACCGTACCCACCGAATCCAGTAGATGTCGATTAGTTGTTATAATAAAGTCTTAAACCGAGCTAAAAACCAATAAACTAAACGTTAAATAGTATATACGTATATATTATCAATATTCAAGGTTTATGAATCTAAATCTCGATAACGGTATAGCTTAAACAAAAATTATGTCGTTCTCGACTTAAAATTTTATGTAGAATACAATAGCATTGTTTAAATTTCAAAATTGGGCGATATTTGAAAAGTTGGCCGCTATATTTGATCCACTTTTTTTTAAATTTGACATTAGATTCATAATTAGCGACCCTAGCAATGTTAGAATATGCTATTTTTTACCATTTATTTTCCCACAGAATGAGAAAATACGCTAAAACCACGTCTTTTTTTGAGACAGTTCCCGGTCGATTCCCATCAGAAGACAAAAATTAATCGAAAGGAGGTAAAAGAAGTAAGAAATTGAAAAAAATTCATAGAAATCTCTAAACTTTTAACCATTAAAATAAGGGTAAAAACTACCATCAAAAGTTTAAGGAAAAAAGAGAAACCAGTGAAATTTATAAAAAAACAAAATTTGAAATAAAACGTAAATAAATAATTATTATTGGGTAGTTTGGTTCTAATAGCTATCATTTTTGTTCCCCGGAGTTTCAAGGGAAAAGTAGATCGACCAAGTCAGAGCCCTGTTAACTTGGCAAGGCAAAATGTACACGAAGATGGCCCAGCATCCAGATGAATCCGTTCGCGACTGAGATATTTCAATGGGCCCGAACCGGGCTGATCATCGGCACGGATCGGAATGACACCTTGATCCAGCCCATATAATATAATCATTTTGTGTGACCCTTTCCACACCTGGATCATTAACACGTGCAAGGAAGGAGCACATAGACCCGGAGGTGACAGCAGTATTGACCCACTTTTGAAAATGAGCATTAAGAGCAAATGGGTTTTCTAAGATGGTTTTTTGAAAATAGGAGAAAATATTAAGCAATATCATATGAAATGTCGTTTTTTTACAAAAGTTGTAATCATCGAAAAGAAGCATGTATACGAAAACGTTTTTCTGGACAAATAGGTATGAAAAATTTCAGCTCGTGTAAGTTGTAATAATTGAAAAGAAGCATTTAACTAAACGAAAAACTTGTAACGACGGACTATTTTCAATTTTTACTCTAAAATAGTGGTTTTCAAATTCGATGAAATTCCCTAACAATTTTATTAATTGTAATAAACGTAGACATTTATTTGTACCACTGTACAATTAAACTTTTTTTTGTTGATGATTTAAATAAGTTCAATTAAATTAAAAATACAAGTTTTTCATAAATGATGGAGAAATTGATGGAGGGGACACAGAAAATCTGGAAGACGGATATATAAACATCAAATTGTTTTAGATCGGATCAATTAGTATAAATTTACAATTAGTATATAAATTTAAATCAAAAGTTTAGTAAATGATTGAAAATTGAATAAAGATTATTAAGAAAATTAAATTTAAATAAAAATGAAACAGAAAAAAACAAACAAATTTTACATAAAAGATGTATATTGTATATATGTGTATATATTTACTGTGATTTAATGTAATAAAGTTATATTTTTTGTTAAATGTGAGTACAATAAATTTTTATTTATTAATAAATGTTAGCAAAATGATTATTGTATGTAAATGTTTGAATAATTCTATCAAAACGATAAAATACAATATTTTAAGCAATATTGTTGGTGATGTAAAGTTTCAATAGTTTTTATAGTTCTCCAGTGATAAACTGATATGGAGATTGTAACGTCCGTTATATTCGCCTAAACAATAATAAAACCAATTCATCTTCTTTTTCTAATTCAATAAAAATGTATTTCATTAGTTTCAGTTCATTTTTTTCATTAATAATCCTTTAAAATTTTCTAATACTTAACGGCTAGTTAAATTTCGAATATACTATAAAAAACAAACGAACGTACTCAATCTTATTTCCAATTCTAACGAACAGATGTCGTTCCTAACTTTTGCTGAATCTCGGTATTACACGATTTTGTTTTTCATTAGAAGATGTAAAACAAAATACATTTTTTAATTCAATTCGTATTGTATTTCCGACTTTGATGGTTTTTCTCTTTTTGGTGTTAACAAACAAAAATAAATAAATGTAAAATCGATTATTGAATAATTAAAGAATAACTTGAACAAACGAAAGTGAACTTGGTTAAATTATAAATAAATTCACACATAAGTTATTTGGCACCAAACTGAGTTTTTATTTATGGCAAGGTTAAGTGTCCTTCAGTGTTCTAGTTTCTAAAACTGGAAGGAATTCTTTTTGGCTGGATAAGCAGAATTGTTTTTTGTTTATTTCACAATTCATAATACACAAATTGGTAAACAAAAATATATATAGAGTTTGGAAATATTTAAGAAACTGGAGGAAAGATATGGACATTTTTTTTATATAAATGAAAAGCAGTTGACTGGGAAAAAATAATAACCAAATACAGATTGCTTTGGGAATAGGACATTGTGGAAAGCAAAATTTGAAATTCATTTGTTGGAAATTGAGGAAACGGATTGGTGACAAGCAGGGACGAAGTCGCTCATCTACAATCAACTCTGCTACACAAGCTAAGTTTAATTTTCATTAATTTTTATGTTGTGGTTATTAGTAGTTTTTTTTTGATAGTAAGATGCAAGGCTAGATTTATATTCTAAGAGATTCCAAACTTTAAATTCGTCTGGGGACAAACTGTGTATCCCGCATTTGGTTTATTTTTAGGTAATAAAAAAATTGTTGTTTAAAAGTCCAAAACGGATTCACATAGTGAATCCAAGCAAGTAATAACGTGGCTCCGTATCAGGGCCATTACAAGATTTCTTGGTAATCTAACTGATGATGAAGATCTTCAGATGAAGATTCGAACTAAGCGCATTAATGAAAGTCTAAAGTGTTCAATGAGAAATATGGAATATAATAGTGTTTTGCAATGGAATAACAAAAGAGAATCCCGTCGTCTAACTATGTTTCATATGGCGAGTTAATAGTGGATTTTCAGGAAGACGCTATCTGTATCTGGATCCGCTATCCGCTGTACGCGGATCAACATTCAACATTCAATTGTATTGTATTTTTTGTATTTTTATTTGTAAAATTTTTGTGATTTATTTTTAAACTGCTAGCTTATTTTTCTGTTAGCTAATTGATAGTTATTTTTTCATTATTAAGTGATTCATGATAAGAGATTTGCAAGTTTAATTTGTTTGTTATAGTTTCAGTTTTCCGGCGTAATGTTACAGTTTTCCGGTGTAATATTATATTGGTATAAAGTCCAAATTTCTACAAAGTTTTTTAAGAAGTTTTCTGTATTAATAGAACATTTTAGGTATTTTTTGCTTGTGAAAATTTGAAATTGCTGAACGCTAAATAGAGAGGTTTTAGAGTAGTTTTCTGAGTGTAACTTTTTACTAATTATGTTAATTTTTGATCTGTTATAATTTTCCGGCAACGTATTGATGTTTTGTAATAAATTTCTATAAAAGAGAGATAAAAAAATACTTGCACTTTAACAAAGAGTTTTATGTTTAATATACATCGCTGCTCAAAACTAAAAACATCGCTGCTGAAAACTAAAAACAATGTCCTCATAAAAGCCTTTTGCCAATGGTTTAAAATATCTATAGACTTTTTTATTACCAACAACTGTTACTTAAAACTTTTTCGATAGAAAGTCTAGCTTCGCTGCAAATTGTGAAAAAACCATTTTCTACCTCTAAAAGCTCACCCCATTTCAGCCCCGTAACTCGGATCGCCTTTAAATTATTTTTCTCATCATTTGCGCAATATTTTCCTTCTTATCCAATAGTTTTCAAGCGGTTACTAATTTTTTCCTTACCAAAAGTTATTTGCACTGGTCTATAAGTAGTAGCACACTTTAAAAAATTCAGCTCTCATATGAGTGTAGAAAAATTACATTTTTCTATGATAACAAATGAAAAGTCTATTTCACTAGTGTAAAAAGAATAAAAAATTGAAGTTGCTATGGTTTTTCATATAGTTTTACAACGCATTTTAAACAACGTAACCATGGAAAAATAGAATATGAATTTTGAATGTTTTATTGTTTGATTTCTAACTTTATAATACTTTATAGTAAATATCGATTATATATACTATCATAGAAAAAAATGCATTTCTACGCGAGATAATAGTATATTTTTCTACAAGAGATGAAAACATTGTTTTTTTCGTGAGTAAACAGTTGTTCACGAGACGCGCTAGTGTCGAACGAAAAACGTTTTTATCTCGCGTAGGAAATCCTATTTTTTCTATGATAGTATATTTATAATCGATATTTACTATAAAATATAAAATTAAAAATCGACAACATAACATTAAAAATTCATATTCAGTTTACTTCGGTTTTGAAAAAATCAAAGTATTGCATTCATGAGCCAAAAGTGAAATTCTTACCCCCAATTCTTGGCATTTCTCGTCGTTTTAGGACCTACTGATTCTAAAAACCAAAAAAAAATATATGTCTGTCTGCCTGTCACAACCGAAGAAATCTAGAAAACCGCTGGACGGATGTGTTCGATAACTTTACCGGAAGTGTGTCAAAAAAGTCGTCAAGTGTTTCAATACAGTGTGTCAAAACATGGAAATTTGCATATTTTTTGTGTAAAAAACGTTCATTTTACGTGATTACGAATGGAAACATTGAATTTGAAGAAATTTTGATGGTTGAAATTTGTATGTGAGACCAAAAACTAGATTATTGCATTATAAGTTTGTCAAAAAAATGTTGTCAAGTGTGTCAAAAGAAAGATTTTGATTTATTTTTTAGCCAATTTTTAGGAAAAAAAAAAATTAATTATTTGTATGAAATGAAATTTAATTTATTATTATAGAGAATTATGGCATTATAAGTTTGTCAAAGAAATAATGTCAAGTGTGTCAAAAAAATGATTTTCATTTCTTTTTTTAGAAAATAATAAAATTATTTATTTGGATGAAACGAAATGCAATGATCACAATATTATTATTATTGAGAATTTTATTGCATTATAAGTTTGTCAAAAAAATATTGTCAAGTATGCCGAAAAAATGATTTTATTTATTTTTTTAGCCAATTTTTTGGGAAAAAAAAATTAGCTGTTTGTATGACGTAAATGTGACATGAAAATTTTTGAATTTGTTATAGTTTTTGAAATATTTTTGGAAATTTGAAAAAAGTTTGTATTTTTGATTTTGTAAGAATTTTTGGAATATTTTTGGAATTTTGAAAAATTTAAAATTTTTGATTTTATTATAATTTTTGGAATTTTGAAAAAAGTTTCAATTTTTGATATTATTATAATTTTTGCAGTATTTTTAGAATTTTGGAAAAAGTTTGAATTTTTGAATTTTTAAGAATTTTTGGAATATTATTAGAATTTAGAAAAAGTTTAAATGTTTGATTTTATTCTAATTTTTTAATTTTGAAAAAAGATTCAGTTTTTGATATTGTTATAATTTTTGTAATATTTTCATAATTTTTGAATTATGTTAATTTATGATCTGTTATGATTTTCCGGCAACGTATTGATGTTAGGTGTTAGTTTTGTAATAAATTTCTAAACAGAGATAATATGTACTTTAACAAAGAGTTATGCCAAGAGTTATGAAAAAAATACATCACTACCCAAAACTAAAAACAATGTCCTCATAAAATTTTTATGCCAAAAACTATATCAAAATCTTTGACCAAAACCAAGTCTTGATATCTCAGAGCTTGAGATTTCAGCTCCTTCATATTTTTCATGGTTGCGTTGTTTAAAAAACTTTGTAAAATTATATGAGAAACCATAGCAACTACAATTTGTTATTCTTTTTACACTACAGTTGTAAAAGAACCCATTTTCACATGGCATTAAGCGTGATGAAAATAGACTTTTCCTTTGCTATCATAGAAAAAATTGCATTTCCTACGCGAGATAAAAACGTTTTTCGTTCGTAAACTTGTCTCTCTCGACGCAGTCGCGTCTCGTGAACAAATGTTTAGTCACGAAAAAAACAGTGTTTGCATCTCTTGTAGGAAAATATACTATTTTCATCGTTTATATATTATTTTAGTATGTAAACTTAACAAAAACTTTACATTTAACGATACGGTCATCTGTTTTCATTGATCCTTCGTTCTATCAAAGATATTCGTGTGATGGTAAGTGAATTACACAAACATGTGTTTCGAATCGGTGTTTGGCTCTTTAAAACGCTTTCGAATCTTTTATAATATGCGGTTTGACGTTTCCTGTAATGATTATTATACAATTTACAATTTTAAAAGCCTATACAATTTATATTGTATAGGCTTCTAGGCTTCAATAACTTCAAGTTGACGTTTACTTGTGTTTTGTCCACTGAGACTAGGTAGTCAATAATAGTCTGTGATTTCCAGTTATTATTAATTAAATTTCTGTGGTTAGTATTGTCAACGGATGCAAATCTAGTAAATTCTAAACTGATCTAGTAAATTCTAAACTGTGTTTATCGATTTATTTATAGGAACAAGAATGTAGTTTTTGTTAAACTTATCTGTTGGAATTTGTTAACATCTGATTTGAAACAGTGATAATAATATTAATATTATTAAAACTTAGAAATACTATGAATATTTTTTTACCTTTTCTCAACGCCATGTCAATCATATCAGATTATATAGAAATTCTTGGAATGTCACCATTTCTTTTAAATTATCGCTTATATTATCATGGAATAATAATTTTTCTACGATAGTATATAAAAATCGTTTTTCATGCAGGTTTAACTCCCTGTCAAAATAGCTTTTTCTCTCTAGAGAAAAAAAGTTTTCACTAATATAACAAATTGTATTTATTTTGATATTTTGTTGTAGTTTTCCAGTTTTTTAATCAATGCAACCATGATTAAATATATATGATTTTTGAATATTTTCTAATTTAATAATTTATAATTATTTAAAAATTTTAAATTTCTACCCAAAATGGAAACGTTTGTCGTTCGAGAACTTGCCTTACTGGACGCTATCGCATCTCGTGAACAAATTTTAAGGTACGACAAAACGTCGTTTTCGTCTGTTGTAGCACAACATAACCGTTTCACAATGATTTTTCTGTAGTTGTTTTGATCGTAAATCGTATTTCTTTAAGATTAAGTTTTCATATAAAAACATGAAGATTTTTATCATTAAAGTAAAACGTAGAAAACGAAAACGAAAGTGTTTCTCTTACAAAAAAAAATGACAAAAGGATTATAGTTTTTAGTTTGGGCACATAGATTTCAAATGATCATGAAATTTCATATTTTTTCTCTTTGTTAGACATACACAGGTGATTACAAACCATAGAAATGAGAATGTTAACTATTATTGCAATCATACTTTACTTAAAATTAGAGTGAGAAACAAATAAAACACTTGGGTAAGCTTAAAAGTTTTGCGGTTGTTGCAACAAACATAAATCAATTACCAAAATGGACACGATTACACACTTGTATATCAAACAATTCTCAAGTTTTATTCAACGACATTGGAATAGGTTTTTAATTTGTTGACACACATAATTTTAGATTATTTGTTTTAATTCTTTAGTGTATAATATTAAGGAAATGAGTTATTATATTATCAAGTTGTAAATCACAACCGTAGTATAAGGTTGCCACAACTGTTTTACCCAGCCAATCGCCACATTTAATTATGAGCGGGAATCCAGCTTATATTCAGAATTATTTTTAATTTAAAATTTAATTAAAAAGTTTGTGGTAGTAAATATGGAAAACAAATCAAACTGAAGAAAAGAGAAATTGAATATGACAGATGTGCTATCACCATTATTTTGTCATTATTCAACAATTTTAGGGTTATGTTCTTTCTTTATTTATATATACTCGAAGCAACGCTAACTGGGATGTTATTGATAGTTTTCGACGATAATGGTGTGGCACAGATTAGAACAAAAATTATCGATTACATTTCTTTGTGATGTAGATAACGATATGTAGATGGTGCACTATCGAGCACTTTTCAATATCTGATTGATAACACTTCTAACTGGGTATTTTCGCCAACTCGCCCAGCAAGAAATCGGTTTGTGATTATTTTAATTGTTTTTATTTTACAAACAATTTGTAAAGTGAATGTTGTGAATTTGCTGAAAATCAGTATAATCTCCAAATGAATTATTAAATCACACAACTTGAATGCTGCCTCAACGATAGCGGAGTTGTTAAATCTAACCGGATTATATGACTTGATCATGTAGAATTTTGGTAATACACATATGTAATGATTAATAAAGGATTCCAATAACAACCAGCTGAAGTCGGAGGTAGAAAGGAAAAATAAAAAAAAAAGAGAGAGACAGAGAGAAGAGGATGCATTGTGTATTTAAGGAGTTATGCCGGAGAAACTCATATCAATGGAGCATTAATAGCTACTTGACCAAGTTTTGCTGACAACTTTACAAAATAGTTCTATGTACTAGTTGCTAACTTTATGGACCCTTCGAATAAAATTTTGAGATGAATGATTTGCTTATTAACTTTTAATCCATTAATGTCTTCTAACAAAATCTGTAGCTATACTATTTACTGGTGGTTTCCGGACTTAAGAGTTAAGGCCAAATTTTTTTTTTTCATGAATAAAAAATTTCTTAAAAAATGAGTAATTTAAATTAAATAAACTGCAAGTGGAATACATTTCCGCAACTAAGCATTTTTTATTACACATTAAAATTCCAACAATGTATTTGATTATTTTGGTATAGTAACATTAATTTTCTTATACGTTATAGGTTTTGTTTTTTATTTATTTTTCTGTTAATTTAATTTTTAAGTTTTTGTACACTATAAAGCGACCATCAAAAATTATGTTTCTTGGTAAACATAAAAGAAAAGAAAATGTCGAACCATAAATCATTGAAGCTTAGAATGATTATAATATGTAGTTATCGTTTATTTTATGGCTTGAATGGCTCTTGGGTGGTTAATTTAATGTCCTACCTATGTTAACTTGTTGGGATTGGAGGATTTACAAATAAAATGTGCCAATCATATAGATGTGGTTTTCGATTATGGTGGTATAGTTATTTTACAATATTTTGATTATATTTTTTATTGTTTTGTAAAAATATAAAAAATTATTATTTGTGGGATTCTAAAAAGAAATTTTTAAATTATTTTTTAATATGTTTAAGATTTAAATTTTAAGAAGAATAGATCGCATAATAGACCAGTGAAAATAGATTTTGTGAGGAAAAAATTAGTAACAGCGTGAAAAATATTGGATAAGAATGAAAATATTACGAAAATGATGGGAAACATAAATATAAGGTGATCCGAGTTACGAGAATGAAATAGGGTGAGCTTTTAGGGGTAGAAAATGGTTTTTCACGATTTTCAGCGAAACTAGACCTTCTATCGAAAAAAGTTCGCAGTAAAAGTTGTAGGTAATAAAAAGGTCTTATATCGGCCATTTTTTCACATAACCTAAAATTTGTCGTGAAAATAGAAAAAACAGAGAAAAAGATCTTTTCGTTTTTAATTTTTATCTCCCACAAAAAAAAAAAATTTTTCACAAAATTTGGAAAAACGTACCTTATTATGTCACTAATACGCTGTAATTTTTTGAAATCAAAATTTTTATTTTTACGTTTCATTTTGATTTTAAACCAAAAAAGTGACCTCATTTTCACACGAAAATTCTCCTGTGCTAGAAAAAGTTTTTAAAAAAATCAGATATCTTTATGTTTTTGTTGAAACGTCTACTTTTAGATGGTGTAAAAAAATAAACATTAACATAACATAAACACGGAGACATTTTCCAGGAAATGCGAAAAACTGAATAAACTTCTTTTTAAAAAGTTATTTTTTAATGATTGTTTAAAAATATTCATTATTTGTCAAAATTTACCGTTGAAATCCTTAAAAAATTTTTCCATGGTAATGTTTTTCTTTATACTTTTATATAAAGAAAAAGCAATTGATAGTACGAATAACCTTAGTATTGTTGAAATTAATGATAATATATTATAAATAATTTTACTCTCGTTCTCTTGATTCATATTTTGCTTTTTTCTTTTTTATTGAATTTGATATTTTTCTCCGATTCTTTGATTTATTTCTAAATTTATAAAATTTTTGGGCATGTAAATAAATGTCGTGTTTTGTGATCCTGTGCTTCAATTAGAGGAAACATTAACGATTGGTGTGATTAGTTTTATTTTTATAGTTATCTGACACCTTCCCAATGTTGCTTACTGTCTATAATTTTTACATAGTTTTCTAGTAATAAACTCAAATATCAAATTTTCTGTTTTGTTTTTAATTATGTATGCATGTATATATACAAACATACATGCTTATGTGAGGTACTATTATTCGTACAACAAATTAATCGTAAAAAATTTTTGTTATAAATAAATTTATTTTAATTATCTCAATTGAAAATTCACACCGCAAAATTGTTTTTAATTTTTTTGCATTTTCCTTGTCTTTATCGTCTTTATTTTTGCGGTAATTTAATTTAATTATACAATATAACGTAAAAAAAATTGTAAAACGAAAAGAAAATGTAAAGAAAAACTTTTTCAGATGGAATGTTTCTTTTGATGTGGTTTCATTTAATTTTTTTTTGTTACTCTTAATTGTTGCGAATGTTTTTTCGTTTGTTGTTGATATTTTAAGGTTATTCGAATGAGTTAATTCTTTGGCGTTTTAATTTAAATTTTTCGGTAATTTGTGTTTAAAGAAAACATAATGAGGTGTTTTCTTAGTGTTAATTTCTCAACACACAATTTGAATCCGAAATTTATTTTATTATAAAAACAACTAAGAGATTAACTCTTCTTTGAAAGTCTGCGCTTTATTTTATTTGATTCCAATAAGTTGTGTCAAAAACCACTTATCATAAGAAGCAGTCAATGAATAAAATTATTTTTAAATAAAGTAACCAATTGTTGGACAATTTCTAGTTTATTAAAACAAATATGATAATAATAAAGTTTAGTAGTAATGCATTTAAACTAAAAAAAATTAATTTCTATATAAACCACACAACGACAACGTTGTAGGGGTAATTTTTATCACTCGAGAGTTTTGTTTCCGGCAAATCATTCCATAATAATACTTCGTGCAAGAAAGCTCCAAACTAAAACTGCAAATTTAAAATCTATTGTAATGAAAACCTAAATATAAAAAATAAAATTACTATTAATTAAATTACTAAGGTTATAAAAACATGATAAGAAATATCTATTAATTTATTTATTTCCAATAAAACAAAAAATTAATGTCCATCGTATTTCAGTCGACTTATTATTATTATTTTTTTCTTAATACTCTCAGTCCGTCTGTCTGTCTGTCTTTTTATATATTTTGCTTGACTGACTTGAAAAATAATATAAAAGAAATGAAATTAAATGAAAAGAAAAATATAAAAACAGAAATTTAAATTTTATTACAACAAACTAACATCTTGTGTGGTCTCTTAGGTCTTTCTTATGTTTTCGAACAAAAAAAAGATTTAATTGAATTGAATTAAAGAATACAAAAAAAAATGAAAAATTATTTTTTAATTTTTTGTGATTTCTTAGCTTTAATTTTTGTTGTTTTTTTATTCTAACAAAACGTACCTCAAAAAGAAAACATAAAAGTTAAAAAGACCCTTCACTTTCCAAGTGAGTGTCGAAAGACAAGAAAATGAAATTATCTTTTTTTTCGAGGGTAAATTGCACTTTGATATGAATAGAACTGAAATTGATTTATTTTGATTTTGAAAAATTTGAGGAAAATTAACATTTTTATTGTAAATAGATTTAAAAATTAAATCGGAATACCGAAATTATTAGAATTGAATGAGAAATTATTTATGGATTTTGGTTTAAATTTCCTTTTAATGTTTTTTGATTCTAAAATGAAAATCTTAGGGACTGAAATTTCAAACCCCGAGAAATCAAGATTTCGATCTTTTTTGGGGGCAGGGACCTATAACAAAAATAAAGTTCTTTGCATAGAAGGTAAAATGGTGCAAGTCTTTTATTTCTGTTTAGAAATGTAGAACAAAACTAACATGAAACATAAACACACTGTTGTAAAATATCTTATATATTAATACGCTAGTTAACATAGATGCGTGATGATTCGTGTTCTGGAAAATCCAAAACGTCGAAACTTGAACCGGATAATTTTTGATCGACTTCATGCTTGGCATACGAGAGTATAGGTGAAATAAAAAATACTGGTTTAAATTTTAAAGTGTTTAATTTCAGAAAATGTGGTCCTAAAGATTTCTGGAAATTCAAACCTAGAGTAACGTTTGAAAGGTACACAAAAAGGGTTCCCAAAAATACACAGTTAGCTTTTTGCTTACACTGTTAAAAATATTAAGAAATAACAGTTTTGAGGATTACACTGATGCCGCGCCAAGCATTTTTCCGAGGTCAAGCATTTTTTTCAGTTATTCTTTTCACAACATGAAAGTTTCAACCTAACCCTAAAACATACCAAAAGTTGAAAAGAGCGCGTTTTTCTTTCTGAAGATATTAATTTTTAAATATTGCCTGAGGTGAAACATATTTGTTTTATGTGAAATTCCTAACCCGGATGAGCGATACTGAACCGGACCCTTTTTGACTAAGTTTTTATTTTATTACATTTTAAAGTGTTTAGTTTGAGAACAGGTTCGATAGATTTTTGTAAATTCAAAAAACGGGTAATTTAGAAATCAAATTGCAAGAGAATGGGTAAGATGAAAAACTTGCCTATCGAAACTTACGAATTACACCACAAACGACGGAGAGTTGTTGATATAATTTTGAAATCTATAATGGGCAGATGTTCTGTGCCAGTCGTACTTCCACTTCCACTTCTCTTTTCCTATAGTAATATACTATAACGTTATCCGAAAATGTATGTATACGTTTACAAAGATTTCTCACCCCACTTGTTTGTAAAAGCAAACACAATTATTATTATTTTTTTTTTTTTTTTTAATAAAATGTGATGTGTAGTAGGCATTACAATATGTGTCACAACAACACATAAAAACCTTTTAAGACCAAGGTCCCACAACAACATGCGTTCTAAGGATGTTAATGGACGCAAATCTGTTTTTTTTTGTTTTTTTTTAATATTTTTTGGTTAAATAATGGATAACTAAACCATAAATCCTATCACATATAAAATATGACATAGGCTAATATTTCGTGATAGGATAGGGAAAAAAAAATAAAATAAGAGATAAAAAGCAAATTCGTTTTAAAAATTTGCAGGAACAAAACTAAAATTGGTTTGCCAATAGTCCAGCTAATGGCATAATCCTTGATTATGGGACGCAGTATATTTTTCAATGATTTAAGCTCAGATGTATAGTTATATGAAGGCTCGTTTCTTCGAGCAAGCTACAGCGTTCCAGCATCAAGAAATATTCATTAGCTAAGATTGAGAGTGCTACCGTTGACTGAATACAGTTCAACCTCCAGCACCCCTAAGGTATCACCTTGGCTAGTGATATCTCACTGCTATTGCCAGTGGTATGTGATATCTCACGTTAACTCATATGCCAATAGCAGGGACTGGAGTACGCGGGGTTGTCGCACCCGTGGATTATAGACAATTCTTTGTGTTTTAGATAATTTTTTGTGAGTTGGTTGTTGTTCTGGGGGTGAAAGGCAGAATTTGTAAGTTCTTGACCCACCGACAGCATGTATGTTTGAATTTATTGTGGTGTATTTAATTTATAACCGCAAAGGTAGGAACGGTCTTACAGACGTATTGCTAACGGGGTTCACGATCCCACGTATCTTAATTGGGTCCAAATTCTTGACTGCTGCAAGGGATAATGAGGTCATATCCACCAAGTGGATCAAGTAGTCTAACATCCGTGATCTTCGAAAATTCTCTTCGTTAGAGCGTAACTTGTTGGAGGATAGGAAAATTACACACCAGTGAACGATAACAGGAAAATGGATCGTCTGTCTTTCGAGCCGCTGTGACTAACGTCTCTATCAATACACCAACCTCTTTATTCACAACATAGGGTTTTTCGGTGGTGTCTATAGTTTGATAGGGAACAATTAGATTGAAAATGCTAGCCCTTTCTGAGCCATAGTTAGACTACCTCTGTCCTCTTTCAAACACTGACGCACTCTTTCAAACCTTTTTTTTTTGTTTATTATGTTGTAGTTGAATCATTTTTTTCGATTTAGATTTTGTTGTTGTTTGCAATTAGCTCGATTAATCTGCTGCCACATATCCCAATTGTGTTCTCGTTTCCTCCTCATTTTTTTCTTAGGCTTTTTTGGCGTATTTTATTTTTACTCCTTTTTTCGTTTAGCCCGAAAGTCTCTCTCGTGGTTTGGGTCCGAGTCCGATTCAAATTTCGTTTATTTTTTTATGATTCTCAGGGCGAATGTACTCAGTCAGACTTCTTCCTTTCGTCCTGTCCTGTAATGGCCAAGATATTCTGTGCCAATCGTACTTCTATTTCCCGTTTTCTTTATTATACCATAGCGTTATTAGAAAATGTTTGTGTACATTTTCAAAAACTTTTCAACCCACTTGTTTGTAAAAACAAAAACATTTATTTAAAATATTTCGAAGTATATATTGAACTTCCGGGAAGACCGTCTGTCTCATTTTCTTTTTATTTAACATTCATGTTCGCATAATTATGGAAAAATAAACAGAATTAAAGTTTGTTTTGGGCAAGAATGTTTTAAAATTGATTGTGCAGTTGGTTTTTGGAAATTGGATTGGATGACGGGCTGGGTTGAGTTTTTGGCAGGAAGGTGGAATGGATTACTTTGTGTTAAGATTGTAATGTGATTTGAAAATTGAACTAAAACTATTAAAATTGTTAGAGCTTCTATTATGAGTTGAGAAGAACCAAATTATGTGACTTGAGAATTAAAATAATTATTTGATTATATCAATAAAAAGAAACCATGTCACCAAGTCAACCAACCAAGTCATTCACGTTAATTCACCCCTTTTGAAATTTTATTTCGAATGGGTGGTGTAATAACTTTTTTTCAAATCTTGTTAATCGAAAGTTAATTTTATTTAATTCAACATCAACACAAAGATGTTAAATTAAATAAAATTAACTTTCGATTAACTAGATTTGAAAAAAAGTTATTACACCACCCATTCGAAATACAATTTCAAAAGGGGTGAATTAACGTGAATTTCCAGCTATATATAGAGCAATTCCACGTCACCGCAACATCGATGTTCCTTACCCCCTCTGATTTCGATAAAATTTCATATACAGATAGCCAATGAAAAAGTAAAAATACCATTTCTTTCGAAAAATTAAATTTTGCTCTAGGGATGACACAGGGTGGCGGCAAAGTTTTAGGGGTTTGCGAAACATGAGTATCTTTGAATATCGATTGCTAACGGTTGACTGAGCCGATTTAGGTCGTTTATAGCTCATTGGAAAGGTAATTGATAGGACTTATGAAAAAATTACTTAAAATTTTTTAATAATTTTTTAAAAGTGTGTTAAACTTAAAAAAAATTCAAAGATGGCGCTGTTGGGGACCCTAACCTTTACCATTTTTTTTCCAGAAAAAAAAAATGTTTAATTAGTTCGTAATCTAAAACGAAAGTTTCCCAAGTATATAATTTCTCGTTTTAAAAATAAAATTTTTACAAAATTTTCATTTCCGTTTTTTTTTTTCAATTTTTTTTTAGCCAATGCAATGAATCATCTATTTAAATCAACCCACCGAAATTCTTGTTTTATAATAATTTAATGACCATTTAATTATTTTAAGGATACAAATTAAGTATTTGAGAGTGTTAATGCTTTTTACATAATTTATCTTTTCATCCATTTATACCTGTTCAAAATTAATTATAAATACCTGAAATATGTTAAAACTCATTCAAAGAAGTAAATAGTGGAGGAAATGATACGAAATAAAATGCATGTTATATTGAATTCATATAATAATTAACTTTTTATTCTAGGTTATGTAATAAAAAACAATATACACCTATTATTAATATAAAATAAATTTACATAGCATATTAACGGCTTATTTTAAAAAGCACAGTTTTAACGGAATTAGAATATATTTTTGTGAGCAATGTTTTTTCATCTATAGGTATGAACGTATGAAATGATTGTGTACCTTTTATTGTTACAGCCTCTCTGTACCTTGCTTTTAGCCGTAACTTCATTTCATTATAATCATTTTTGCTGGTATATGCAAAATTCATTGTTGATTGCCATTTTCTTGCCCATTCATAAAGATCCATTGGAATTTGAATAATATCCTTGTTAGACAAACTATATCGATGAGTACCTCGTTTCAATGTACCTCCTATTCCATCACACGGTCCTTTTCCATGACTGGTAGCGTAAAAGTGCCACTCTGCGTCTATATTAAAATCTGATTTGTGGTGGCATAGATTTATAAAATTATATTTATTTTTATACTGAGATCCCGCACCATCAGTCATATAGACTATTTTTTCAATAGGATGTTCTATGTTATCTTTTATAAAATCAATCATTTGTGATATGATTAGATGCACTGCCACACTATCATGTTCAGTTATTTAATTATTCCAATGATAGCTCTGCACAGAATCTTGAATAAAAACAGAGTAATTTTCCGAAAAATCGCCAAGTACTAAGCACTCTCCTACTTTCAAGTTTGCTTTTTTGCTTTTCAAAATCATGAACTGTTGCTGTACAATAAAATGGTGAGGTATTAATAATTTTAGACTGTTTATTAATTTTAGGCTAATTTGTGTATAAATGCTGAAGAAGAATCGATGAACGTGTCCAAATTGCATCGATCAGTGGTATTCCATTGCAAGTATTTCACCTCAACAATTCCATTAGTTTCATAATTTTCATGTAATTTATCTGCTAGTTATTCCAGATTTTCTGCACATTCCACACACAATGAATGACATTCATCTAGTAATTTACCACAGCTAACAAATTTTATTAAACTTTTGAAGTCTGGAAACTGCTCACTACCGAAACAACTTAATTTTGAATACTGAAACATTAGTTTCAAATTTTGATGGATTGTGCAGACACACACATTACGAACTCCTTGCGCTAATTTTACGCATTCATCAGGCCGAAGACTTGCAAATTTTGAAAATCCTACATTTAGTTCTGGAAACTTGCTCTTAAACTCAACGTATGCTTCATTTAACGTGCATAGCAGTAACCGTTTTTGGAGAAATATTCGTTTACTACCACGTTTTAGATATCGAATCACGTTTACCTGGCATTAATCTGCTAATGGAATAATTCGTATAAAAATTTTTCACTTCATTAACAGTTTCTTCTGGTAGTTTTTTATCGGCATTTGGGAATGATGACAGCGCTTTGGATTGGTTTATTTGATCCTTCTTGCTTTTTTCAATTGAGTGACGTGTTGCTTCTGTTTCAAATATGTTTTGTATTTCTTGCACTTTCATATCCATTGGTAGTAGAGTTAATATTTTTCGTTTCTCCATATAATCGCCATTTTTAAAGTACAACTTTAGGTTCTCCATAATATCTCGATAATATTTTAATTGCACTTTTATTTCATCAGAAGAATCAAGGTTTTCCCCAATTAAAACATTTTGTATGTTTCTACGCAGTTGCTCTGATTTATCCCTTCCATACTCAAAACTGCGACATAACCGCTTTCGATTGATAGGTGAAATTTGATTAGATACAAATGGCACAATATGTTCATTTATCCGGTTAATTAGCTCATCACGTTCCATATTGACTATCGTTGGTGATGAAATAATATCTCGTATAACGCTTGGTCCGCTGATAGACTGTGGCTGTTCCTCCAATATTCCATCACTCGCAATTGATTCTGTATCATCTGTGTTTTCAGTTTCAATACCTCCAGTGGAACTGATCATTAAGAGACGAATTCTACAAGACGAACAAATTCGCTTTTGCGTACGTAAATTAAACACAAAGTTTATCGAACGCAATTTATTCTGAACTTCAGGTGTAACATTTTTTAAAGTTTTTGAACACTTGCCGATACCAAATGGTTTTAAACAATGATATTTACTCATGTTTTAAAAAAACTATTAAAACACTTTGAAGCTTCTTTGTGTTAGCACACAAATATTTTTTTAACAAGATTGAAAAATGAATTTAGTAATGATGCTATACGCTCAAAATATCTCTAAAGACTATTATTTTCATTACTGCGCTCTCATTTTATGACAGGTATTATCATTAACAGGTAACAGAGTACGGTACTTGATTTGTCGATGCCTTTAAAATTAATTTCGGACAGGTATAAATGGATGAAAAGATAAATTATGTAAAAAGCATTCACACCCTCAAATACTTAATTTGTATCCTTAAAATAACTAAATGGTCATTAAATTATTATAAAACAAGAATTCCGTTGGGTTGAGTTAAATAAATGATTCACTGCATTGGTTAAAAAAAAAATTGAAAAAAAAAAACGGAAATGAAAATTTTGTAAAAATTTTATTTCTAAAACGAGAAATTATATACTTGGGAAACTTTCGTTTTAGATTACGAACTAATTAAACATTTTTTTTTCTGGAAAAAAAAGTGGTAGAAGTGAAAGTACCCAAAACAGCGCCATCTTTGAAATTTTTTTTAAGTTTAACACACTTTTAAAAAATTATTAAAAAGCTTTAAGTAATTTTTTTTATAAGTCCTATCAATTACCTTTCCAATGAGCTATAAATGACTTAGATCAGTTTAGTCAATCGTTAGCAATCGATATTCAAAGATACTCATGTTTCGCAAACCCCTAAAACTTTGCCGTCACCCTGTGTCATCCCTAGAGCGAAATTTAATTTTTTGAAAGAAACGGTAGTTTTATTTTTTCATTGGCTATCTGTGTATGAAATTTTATCGAAATCAGAGGGGTCAGGTCACATGCTAGAACAAATGCTGTTGCGATGACGTGGAATTGCTCTATAATGGTAATTAAGGTGAATTGTCAGCTATGTGTAAAATGTCGCCAAATCGGGAGAGAAAGGGTTTAAAATTCGATGTATACAGTGATCGGTGTGGTGTAGTGAGGCGGTCGAGATTTGAGATCTTATTTTGAAAGAACCATATGAAACCACTGAAGACGATCATCAGTACATCCACCTCCACCAAGTCAGGGAAGAATTTTTATGGTTTTTTTATTGTATTATTATTCTAGATTTGATTTTGTGTTGAAATTACAATAAATTCATAGGTTAACTATTTGGAGCCTGGGTGAAAACTTCTGAACACAGTAGAGTAGTTATTTTGTTGTGTGTTTTAAAATTTCTTGTGACGGGAGATTGATCGATAGAATTCATGCCCACTGGAGCTATGTATTGCAGGCACGATGAACAGGTGGACCTTCATAGATTACCATATCCTCTACTACAAATTTCCTACTACAAATAGGCTGTCATAGTAATTCTACAGTATGCTCGCAAATGAAATATTAATGAAAATTCGAAGCTGGTTAGTTTGGCAACAATATGCATAAGTACAAAATTAAATAAAGTATTGTTACATAAAAAAACACAACATATTAACAACTTATAATTACAATTTTAAATTTAAAACAAAAAACAATTAACATTTAAAAAAAAATTAATTAAAATTGATAATAAAATATTGTTGCTTGGTGGGTAAAATGTAGCATGTAAGTGAATTCACACTTCTAGATCCATGTAAATTGTTATCGTCTCCTTGTAATTGGATTAACAGTTCACCATATGAACCATAACCAGGCAAACGATCAAAACTATCAGGTCTTTTTCCTTCGGTTTCTTGGGTATTAAATTCACCACTATTAAGTTCTCCATCCTTATGCAATAAGACAGCTAAAACCAATATCTTGCTCGTAATTATTTGTTTGATTTAAATTTTTATAACCACCAAATTTACATAAAACTTTCACAATGTTTTTTATCTAAATTTACATAATAATCTTTAAAATTTATAATAGCACTTGAGCCACGATAACAATTTCGTTGTATTAAAAGTTACTTAATGTATTGATTAAACTTATTCGATTAGATTTATCCTAGTTAGATCCTCTATCTTTTGTTTCTTTTTAATTATACTATCATATCACACAAAATTTCCCCATATCATCTCAACAAACAATTCTAGTCAAACGAGAAAATATTCCACTCTACAACCGTATTAAATCTACATATAATATGAATTAAGCTTTACATTAACAATTTCTTATTATTTATGTAGATATAAATATGTATTACTGTTTGTGTGACGCAACAAAGCAATTAACTGAGAAAATATTAAAAATTGATTAATTGACCTCTAGTACACCTAAATGTTTTTATGTTTGTTGACAATTATTATTTTAATATAATGAACTGAAAAAATGCCGGAACCGTAACAAAATAGTAAATCATTTAGAGAATTTCTTTAGATATGAATATTCTTGTTTTAGAGTAAAACTCGAAATAAACCCGTCGTTACAGATTTATATCCTTCAATTCCTTCATAACCAACAGTCAATAATTTTTTCCCGGTCTTCTTAAATACTACTGAATAGTGATATTTCAGAAAACCTGACAAAATTTTTGGCTTGAATTAAAACTGCAGTCAAGTTGATGATGCGTTGCATCAGTGCTCGTAATTTAGTGAGATTAGCGATAACATATTGTTGATTTAGTGGGTATTTCATTTAAACGGTTCGTTCACAAACTTGTCGACAGCATTAAATTTGAAGGGGAGACAGCTTTACTTTGACTGAAACCAAAGTTGTTGTTAACACTGTTCGATGTCTTACTTAGTGATTCTAGCAACTCCGGAGAAAACTGAATGTTGGTTGCTATGATCGACGTATAGATATTTTCTAAAAAGTTAGTTTGTGAAAGACCAAGGATTCTCTTTGTAATATTTTTCCTATATGAAAATTAATCACAAATCAAAGGAGTATCATCACAAATCAAAGGTAAAATGTTTCTGTTTAATTTGGCTTCAATATCACTGTCTAGTTTCAGCGTGTTTGTTATTAAAGTAATTATATTAACATCTTACGCTCTATTTTGACTCATTAAAAATAAAAAAGTTATGACGTGTGATGCAAACATATACAGCATATACTAATAGATCCACAGTGGTCAAATAAAAAAGAAATGTATACTAACTAAATTAGATTTCAAGAGTTTGCATCTATTGATCGAACCAAACGTTTGCGCACGAATCCCTCTATGCGGGTAAGAAGGGAATAGTAATGATAAGGGAATAGTAATGGTAAGTGAATTAACGAAACAGGAAACATAAATAAATCTGTAGAAAGTAAAGATTGAATTGACTAAACATTTTTTTACTCGCTTTTTATCTATGACCCAAACATTTGTCTGAAATCTGAGACGGTATAATAACTTGCTTTATGAAGATCTGCTGCTATGACAGATATGCAGATTAATAAATAACAAAATAGTTTTCGACATACACCAATTGGTAAGACTACTGCGCTTAATTAATTGCCTTCTTTAAAATACCATCACCTCATACTTGCACTACATACCAAACAAAATTGCAACAATGACAACAACAAAAATACTTCAAAAACATACAATGTATGAGCTTGTTTGTACTCGTATGTCTGAAAGCTATCAATTGGAAACTATAAAATTGTCATCAAAATGATTAATTGCATTTTGTTTTTAAATATGTAATTAATATTTCTGTATGCAAACATTAATTTATATTTTTATTTTTTTGTTCATATTATTATTGAATGAGTTTTAAATAAGAACTGAAAGATATATTAGTGACGGATCCGATGTGGTAGGTAACAATAAATCAAAAGACTTTTAAGCTACATTTATTTTATTTAATATTATGAGTGTTAATTTTATATTATTTAAATTTAGATATATAATAAATCGTTAAACATTGATGTAAACTTTTAAGATCAAAAGACGTAATAAATTATTGTTTAACCATTTTGAAAAACTGAAGTACCAACTAGCAATAGTCGGCGTTTCATTATATGTACTTAAATCAGTTTTGCAACACTAACCAGATATTTTAAAAATTTAACACGGTTGATGTATAGATGTTAGAATGAAAACAATATATAAATTATAAAATTTAAAATGAAAATGTTTTTCTATGATGGCTACCCAGGTTAGCAGAGAGGATTGTTTTGACATTGAGCCAAGCTTGTTTTAAGGTCGAACAATGTTGGGACAAGCTTTAAAATAAACTTGGTTGAATGTTGTTTTAACCTTAAATGATAACCACGTACCATTATTATTTTTAGATATTGGAACAATATTTAAATACAATGCTGGCCCAATTCTACCCAGGTAAGGACAAAGGATTGTTTTGACATTGAGCCAAGCTTGTTTTAAGGTTGAACAACGTTGAGACAAGCTTTAAAATAAAATTGGGTGAATGTTGTTTTAACCTTATATGATAACCACGTACCATTATTATTTTTACACATTGGATCAATATTTAAATACAATGCTGAACCAATTCTAAAACAAATAAATCGAATTCATAGCTTTTTAATTTTTTATTCAATGTTTAATTCACCATATGTGTTGTTATGGTTTTCCATATTATTCACTGTTTGTGTACTTTTGAATTAAAATGCAATATTTAAAAATATGCTTTTTTAATATGTTTATTTTTAATTTTTTATTTTATTAATAATAATATAAATTTCCTTATAGTAACAATTTGAATTTGATTTTTTATTTTAATGAATATCGATTTCGACTTACGTCATCCTCAGTTCTTAAATTATTATTACAATCTTTGCTTAAACTACTGTCTTATATACTATTTCAACTGCTATTTTTTATTATTATGTCATACATTTTGTTAGTTTTAGTGTTGATTTTATCATTTAAAATGTTGTTATTGTTTTTATGTTTATATATTTCTATTTCTTCCAACCTATCTAGATGTTGACTTTTTCTTTTTTTATGTAATATTGTTAAATTTGTGTTGATATTGGGATATTTGTGTTTTTCTATTTTCAAATGTTGGGCATATCTGGATTTTGGATCACTTTTATTAATTTCACTGGTGTGTTCAATAAATCTTTTGGTGAAGGACCGCCCCGTTTGACCTATATAAAATTTACTGCAGACATCACAGGTAATTTTATAAACACCTGTGTCTAAGGTTTGGGTTTTTTGGTTTTTAGGTAATTTTCTATTTTATTTTTGTAAGCTGCAATATGTCCATATTTTTTTAAGCTTTTTGCATTATTTTGAATGTTGTTTTATTATATGTTACGCCTTTGTATTTTTTGCCTGCTAAGTGTTCTTCATTCCGCAGTGTTGTTAGGGTTTGCAAATTTTTCTTGTTTTTATGTTTTCTCTTGAATGTGTCAATTATTTCGTTTTTATAACCGTTTTTACTGGCTATGTATTTTATGTTATTTAATTCGTCTTGATAATTTTCTGCATTCATTGGTATATTGTTCAATATATTGATCATGTGGTTGTATGCAGCTAATGTTGGTATGGATGATGTGATTTAATATTTATTGTTTGATCTGTTTGCGTTGGTTTTCGGAATATTTTGAAAGTGTGTTTTGGATCTACATTTTTGATTGATAAATCCAAAAAATTTATTTTTTTTTTTTTATTTTCTAACTTGAATTTAATGGAATGTTCTATGCTGTTTATGTATTGTATATCATCAAATAGAATATGAAATAATAATGGAATCGGTAAAGAATGATATGGAAAGCACGATAAAAAAGAAAAGTGCAAATATAAAATTGAAATTAAAAAAGATAAAACAATCAAAACTAATAGAAATGGGAACTCAGCATAATAACATAATAAATCAATATAGACCACCACAATATAACAATAGAATAGAAAATTACACTGAAATACAATTTAATAATCAAGAAACTCAACTATTGGAAAGAAGATTGAAATACGCCATACAACCAAACAACACAAGAAAAGAAATAAATGAAAATCGGTTAGAAATAGAAAATTCAATACTGAAAACTAACATTCACAACCAAAATGAAATCAGATCAATAATAGTTAATGAAATATCAACAAAAAATAACAACTTAAACAATTCAAAAACCAAGAACAAAAAAGAAATAAAAACAAAATGCAGTAAACAAAACAAGATAAAAAAAACAATGCCACAATAACCAAAGCAGATAAACGGAATACATTAGTCATCTTGAAAACTACAGACTACAACAATAAGATAGATGAATACATCATTAATAACATCAAAAAATTAAGTAAAGATCCAACGAATGAATTCAATGCAAAAATAAAAACAATCATCAACAAATCTATCAATATATTAAGTGATAAGAACATAGGGTATAACAAAATGATAAAACCAACAGCACCAAATATAAGAGGATTCCAAAAATACACAAAGCAGATACACCGATCAAGACCATTAATTAATTAATTAATTAATTAATTAATTAATTTCACCACAGCACCAACATACAGAATAGCGAAGTACATAAACAAACTATTGAAGTATCACATAAAATTTGATAGCAGTTATTCAGTAAAAAAAACACAGAATTAATCAATAGAATAGAACCAATAATAATACCTCACAACGACAAATTAGCATCGTTTGATATTACCACCATATATTCTAACATACCAATAAAAGATACAATACATATAACAAAAATATGTTAATAAAAAATGGTTTAAACCCAACAGATACACAAAAAATAATAAATTTAATAACCGAAATAACAAAACAAAACTATTTCACACAAAACAATGAGTATTATCAACAAACAGAAGGATTACCTATGGCGAGCCTACTATCTGGAACTTTAGCCGAAATATATCTCAATGATTTTAAAACAAAATATATACATAATAACATAAATCCACACAAAGAAAAAATCATTTATTGGTATCGCTACGTTGATGATATAATTTTATTATTCAAAGGAACGAATAGACAGCTTAATCTATTACACCAATACATAAAGAGCATAGAACCTTCCATTAAATGTTAGAAAACGTTAGAAAATGAAGAAAATAACACAATAAATTTTTTGGATTTATCAATCAAAAATGTAGATTCAAAGCACACTTTCAAAATATTCGAAAACCAACCCAAACAGATGAAACAATAAATATTAAATCACATCATCCATACCAACATAAACTAGCTGCATACAACCACATGATCAATAAATTGAACAATATACCAATGAATGCAGAAAATTATCAGGACGAATGAAATAATATAAAATACATAGCCAGTAAAAACGGATATAAAAACGAAATAATTGACACATTAAATAGAAAACATAAAAACATGAAAAATTTGCAAACCCTAACAACACTGAGGAATGAAGAAAACTGAGCAGGCAAAAAATACATAGGCGTAACATATAATAAAACAACATTCAAAATAATGCAAAAAACTTTAAAAAAGTATGGTTATATTGCAGCTTACAAAAACAAAAATAAAATAAAAAATCACCTAAAAACCCAAAAACCCAAACCTTAGACACAGGTGTTTATAAAACTACCTGTGACGACTGCAGTAAATTTTATATAGGTCAAACGGGGCGGTCCTTCACAAAAAGATTTATTGAACACACCAGTGAGATGAATAAAAGTGATCCAAAATCGAAAAACACAAATATACCAATATCACCACAAATTTAACCATATTACATAAAAAAAGAAAAGGACAACATATAGATAGATTGGAAGAAATAGAAATATATAAATATAAAAACAATAACAACATTTTAAATGATAAAATCGACACTAAAACTAACAAAATATTTGACATAATAATAAAAAATAGCAGTTGAAATAGTATATAAGACAGTAGTTTAAGCAAAGATTGTAATAATAATTTAAGAACTGAGGATGACGTAAGTCGAAATCCATATTCATTAAAATAAAAAATCAAATTCAAATTGTTACTATAAGGAAGTTTATATTATTATTAATAAAATAAAAAATAAAAAATAAAAAAAAATAAACATATTAAAAAAGTATACTTCGAAATATTGCATTTTAATGTATAATTCAGTATAATCCTTGGCTAGCTAACTTTGGTTACAGTCTGGGCCAGTTGTGAATGCCTAGACTGGACCAAGATTCAGTTTATTATGTTACTCATTATTTACTAGTCTAATGTAGTGTAAACATGTGCAAGCCATATTAAGTTTTTCTCTAATTTTATAAATGTTACTCTTTCAACAACTTCTTTCCACACATTTAAAGGAGGTCTGGAAAAAAAATTGGTTTAGTAGATCTGGCCCAAGTCTTATTTGCCAGACTTGGCCCAAGGATATCAGTCCAAACTTGGCACAAACTTGGGCCGTTTGAAAATATTAAGTCTGGCCCAAACCCTGAAAGGTATTGCGGTTCGGGCTTGGTGTAGATCTGCCCCCTTAGCATTTTATTACCCGGGTATTGTAATGGAATTTCCTCATATATTGTAAATTTGTTGGTTACAGTCCATCATTGCACAAGTGCTGAAATTATATAACAATTACAATAAATTTGTTTCAACATTGGACCAAGCTTGGCCCAAAACTAAATATAGTAGTCAAAAGACACAATTTACATTTATTTATTTTAACCATTGGCTTAGTATGACAAAATGTATCAGACTAAGACTTGGCCATGCCTTGATAATCATGTCTTAGTTTTCCAAGCTTGGGCCAAGCTTGGCCCATTCGATAAACCTTGGTATTTCTAACCTGGGTATGATGTATTTTTTATGGTTGATAAAAATTATAGCGGGCAAACTGGAAATTATTAGAAATATTTTGCAGTCGTGGATAAAATAGCATCTTGTATTTGCATAGGATGATGGCAAAAATTGCCATTATTCTAAGATCATACAAGAATCAACTATTCTCGATTTGAGGTAACGTTAAACGGAAATTGTAAATGCTGGTATTAGACGAAACAAAATAAATAGTTATAAGAAAAAAGCTTTTGATTTTTCCTTCGCGCTATTGAGTTTTGTTTTTGTTTATATTATAATAACATCTTCACAAAATAGTACATTTTGCTACAAGAGATGAAAACGCTGCTTTTTCGTGAGTGAAAATTTGTTTACGAGATGCGTTAGCGTCCAGTAGGGCAATTTCACGAACGTAAAATGTTTTTATCTCGCGTAGGAAATACAATACATATAAACGATATTTATTAGAAATTATTAAATTAGAAATCGACAAAATAACATTCGAAATTCATATTCTATTTTTTCATGGGTGCTTTGTTTAAAATTATATGAAAATACTATAGCAACTACAATTTGTTATTCTTTTTACACTAGATGAAAATAAACCATTTTCACATGAGATTAAGCCTGCTTGAAAATAGACTTTTCATCTGCTATCATAGAAAAAACAAATTTTTGTTAGTTCCTGTCATTCAAATAGTGGAATAACATTCATACCCCACTTAAATTTTGCTTTTATTGTGTTGAAGCATAGTAAACGTGCATGTACGATGAAAACACTTTTACTCATGAGATCCAAGTTTGTATGAAAATTACTTTCAGAAAATAAAATTTAATTGTGAAATACTTTTTACTCAATGAAAAAGTTAAAAATCTCTTTACTTTTGCCTTGTGATTAATAGAGAAGCAAACTAGCTACATTTTAAGGTATTGTGCTACTAATAAAAACTGATAACAAATAGTTTTTTTTAATAAAAAGTGTTGTGTAGTAGGAATTACAAAATGTGTCACAACAACACATAGATACCTTTTAAGACCTAGGTCCCACAACCACATGCGTCTTGAGGTGTTGGTGGACGTTTTTTAAATCTTTGGGGATTGAAGGCACTAGTGCTCGTTTATTTTAGACAGGACTGGGAGTAAGGCTATTGGTCTATAATTTGAAATATCACATTTCGTTCCTTTGTTGGGCACAGGCTGGACACTGGCCAACTTCCAGCACACCGAAAGAAAAAATCTTGGATGATTCAAACATGTTGCATTGTTAATCAAGCATTAAGTGAAAATTGGGGAATTAAAAACGTTTATGTGATTGAATCAACCAACGCTCCGTATTTAAATCAACAATTTAATCGTTGTTGATATATTTTTTTATAAGCATCACAAACATATTTGATTTAGCCATGTTTGTAGTTGAGTCAACTATGATTTCATTTTCGAGCAACAAGGCCGTGGTTGATTTAATTTTCAGTTGACTACAAACGTGGTAAATTAAAAATTAGACTAAAATAGTGATAGTGAATACGTTTGTGATAGAATCAAGCAATACTCCGTATTAAATCTATTGGTTTGGTACATCTTTGTTTTGTTTTTGCTGCTATCGATGTTTGTATGGGTTCGTTTTTTTCGTAAATATAATATTTGAAATTTTTATATTAGAAGTATGTATTTCGCATCAAACCCGACAAACATTTTTATGCATAAAGATAGCGTTCGTATATTTACGTTCTCAATAGGAAATGTATGAGTGTGATTTTGTTTGTAAAGGATGCGTCCTTTTTTTCGCCATTTATTTAATGATACAATTTAAAAGACCAAAATTCAGAAATTAAAAAATTGAAATATTTAAATTAAGTGTAGAAAATAATACTAATTTTCCATAATTTTCTCATTATTATGAAAAGTTAAATTAAAATATAGATAAATCGACATGAAATAAGACAAATAAAAAATATTAAAAATATATAATAATTTTTTTAAATCACTAAAATTAATTACGGAAAGGGCCTATTAATTTAACAAGATTATTGATATTATATTCATACAAAAAAAATTCTTTCGCACATAATTTTATGTGCAGATAATATAAAATTATTCAATTCAATTAAACGCATGTAAATTATTTCCTAAAATTATTTTAGATTTTTTGAGATCAATTAAACTCAATTAAGTAAAGAAGTAATTGGAATTTTTTCAATTCAAAGGTTTTTCAGAAAAAAACTCCAATTCACATTTTTCGTGTTTCGGATGGGATTCAAACCTACCCTCGTCAGTGCCCGGCTCGAATCCGTGGGCAGACACGCTATCGATTACGCCGTTGAGGCGATGACAATTTCAAAGTTGAAACTTCTTCATCACTTATTTATTTTACTTAAGTTGAATTTTTCCACTGTCATTTCCTAAAATGTTAAATAAAACTAGTTATGTTAGAATATATAAAAAACTTTTTATTTTTTTATTCTTTTGTTTATTATTATCATCATTCATCACTAAACGAATTTTGTTTCTCCTCGTTTTTTATTTTAACAAACACAATAATTCTCAAACAAAAACATGAACAAATTACTTAATTCCGCTATGATTTGTGATTGTTTGAACACGAAATTGATCACGCCGTTGTTGATTTAAATAATGAAAATTGTTACGTTTTTTAAAATAAATTGACAATGCTACATTGGTTAAAATAACCACGTTCATATTAGACGCAAATCAAACAAGCTTTGTAGTTGATTCTACCACCGTTTTTTTTTTCGGTGCAGGATGGAAAAATACCAGATTTATAGGATTTATAGAATATTTTGGTGAGAGTTGGTGCAAGTTCTTTTGAAAATGATTTTAGAATAACAGGAGGAATGTTGTCCAGACCAGAGGCTTTTTATTGTTGTTTAACCCCCTTAAAAGTTTTTCGACAATTTTGGGTTTGAAATGTAATTGTTTCATATTAACTCCTGAAGACTGGATTTGGGGTATTTCTTTAGGAGTTTCTAAAACTGTCAAATTTGAAGCAAAGCGTTCCGCGAACAATGTAGCTTTCCTTGCAGGGTCACTAACGATTGAGTCACCATCAATGATAGGAGGGATCGAAGATTTAGTACCAGAATTTAAAGAATTAATGGCACTGTAAAAACTTTTGTCAAAAATTGCCATACTCGAAAGATTTGTCGCTTTCGCTCTGTCAATCTCTGCTTTTTCATTTTATCTGGTTTGATATTTTATTGGCCTTTAAATATTGGGATCGATTAACAGAGTTCTTTTTATGAATCCAAATATTAAATAATCTACGTTTGTTTCTAAGAGTCAATTTGGCTGCCTTCGAAAACAAATATTTTTGTTGGGGTTTCATAAATGAAAAGGGAACGAATTTGTTAATACCGAATTGAATGGTTTCAGTAAAGTTTTGAGCAGAAACAT
This sequence comes from Diogma glabrata, assembly GCA_963693315.1. Classification (NCBI taxonomy): domain Eukaryota; kingdom Metazoa; phylum Arthropoda; class Insecta; order Diptera; family Cylindrotomidae; genus Diogma; species Diogma glabrata. The sequence continues at coordinate 118,339,042 of OY856187.1, forward strand.
TTACATCGTCCGTATAAAAACAATTAAAAGGGAAGCATTGAAAAAAAGCAGATCAAAAGGGAAACATTGAAAAAACTTCGGAGAGTTGCTCAAATTTCATGAGTAAAAGTTTTTTTATTGTGCATGCACGATAGTAATGCAGGTTTAAGTTTTTACACTTTTTAGTATAGTAACTTAGTTTTTACGGTTCCGTTTTTAGTGGAACACTATTAATGAGAGTGCAACCTATTTTTTCATTTGTCGGTTATCTCGTAAACAAAAAGTCCTATGGTACTGACACTTGAGATGAGTGCTAAAGCCTATAACTAAAGTCACTAAAGACGGTTGCAAGATCAAATTATAAAACAAATAAAAATGCGATACATGCAAAAACAAATGCTGCGATGTGGCGGTCTTAAAAAACTGTATTTTTCAGAGTGAACTATAGATAATTTCTTTATATGAAATGGAGCGATCAGTTTTTGTTGGTTTGTACACTGGGGCCGATATAAGTATTATAAAAACAGGAACTATAAACTCTAAATCAATTTGTTTCCCCGATAAACAACTAATCATCCAAGAAATAACTACTGAAAATATTAAGACTTTAGCGTTAATAAATGCAAAAATCTAATTATCTGATGGTGTATTTACTAAACACGATTTCAATGTAGTCTCTGATAACTTTCCGATTCCATATTCAGGAGTCCTAGGAAAAGATTTTCTACACAGTTAAAAAAACATGATTATGTAATGCAAATTGCTACACATATTGGTCATACGGAAGTTTCCATTACAAAACAAAGCTTCCTATAAAGTTAAATTTAATGCTGTTTGCATTAATATTTAACAGACTACTTGAATGATATATAAGCTTGTTGTATCAAAAATATTTATTATTTGCATTAAATAATATTACGCGCGACATTTTTTTGTATGACATTTCAATGCAAATTACATTATAAATTAGAGTTACTTTGATTATTACCCACCTGCCTTTAACACAAATATTATTTGTTTTAGTTATGTTTATTATATTGAAATAAAAATAAAACAAAAACTTGATCTGTATTTTAACTTAAATAAAATTTATATCACTTCACTTATATATTATATTAATAAAGTTTAATTGTTATTGAAATAAAATCACTACAACTATTAAGTTCTATGTATTTTTAAAACTTAGACAAACATATACATAATTTATTTAATTTTATATTTTTAACACGTACAATTTAACCAATAATTTTAATTAACACTCAATCTACTCAAAAACAACTCAGATCACTTTGAAATTTCAAAACTTAATGTAATTGCATTTCTAATTATAATCCAAAATAGTTTACCACAAAAAACAATTCAAAAATAAAAATTATATACAAAACAAAGAAACAAAGAAAAAAATCTTAAGTCCGGTTAACAGTTTTGTACCTAACAAAAAAAAAGATTATTTATTTATTATTGTAGCAAGTTGCATTCGCAGTAAAATTTGCAACAAAGCATTGATAATGGTTCGTTGCGTTGAGCGTCTGTTGCTGCTGATCGTTCAATGTAAAATTGCATCGTTAACAAAATTACTATACGAGTGACCTTTGAGAGTGATTAACACGGATAATCAGCAAACTGTCAATAACAGGGTAGGAGAAACCTTGTTCATGGCAGCAATTTGATCCCAAAATGACATAGATTTAGCTTTTGCTTCATCCAGAATAGCTGCGTTATTGCTACCAGGTGAAAAACTATCCATTCCAACCCACCGATCGACACCAGTAGACAAAATAATTGTTTGTCTAAAGTAGTGTACTTTGTGGCAACACGTAAAGACCTTAAAATTACCTACATTTATGGGTGTTCAGCTGCAAATCCATCAATCAGCTGAGATATTCTCACAACAATGCGCACGCAATTTTCAATTATTTTTTTTCTCAACAAAAAAGCACAAACTTTAATTTTTATTAAATAACGATTATTCAAATTTTATTGCAATTTTACCAAGCCTAAGTAATATTACATAATATTACCAATTTTACTGGTAATTTTACCATGGGTAATATTACTTTTACATCTGCAGCTGTACATAGCTCATATTGCAAGGCTTGCTTTAAAATTTGCAGTTACTTTTTCAACTGTGTGGATACATTTAAATTGTGGCAAATATAGCATTCAAATAAACAATAATTTTTACGATTTTCCGATATCGTCTTACTTAAAAAATCCAATTGAAATACCAGCTAGAATAGAAAAATCCGTTTTTTTAGATATTACATTAAAGTAAAAACGGAACAAAAAGAAATTATTATTTATTTACAATGAAAGCATGGTCCAATTTAGTTAAACGATTTAAATTACTTGAAAAAGAAAGAAACATTGGAGACTTAAACATAGAAGAACGTAGTTGTAAATTTGTCGCGAATTTAAAAATTAATTAAAATTAATTTAAATTAATTTTTTCACCGATCGACACCAGTAGACAAAATAATTGTTTGTCTAAAGTAGTGAACTTTGTGGCAACACGTAAAGACGTTAAAATTACCTACATTTATGGGTGTTCAGCTGCAAATCGATCAATCAGCTGAGATATTTTCACAACAATGCGTGAATGAACAACAACAACAATGAATTTAACGTTATTTTTTACTTGTCAGGGGATAAATTATTAGCTAACAATGAAATTTTATACTTGATTCCACTCCAACTAAAAGTACAAATAATAAATTAAAAAACCATACCGATTACATCAAGCAGTTAAAACTGAAATTAATTGTCAAACAAAAGAGATATATGGGTAGAAAAATTATTGAGCAAAGTACTTCGCCTTGGAACACACCACCATTTATATTTCAAAAACGATCCACTGATGGAACAAAGCGTTGTAGGGTGGTCGTTGATTTTCGCAAGCTTAACGAGGTCACAATAAACAACGTGTTTCCACTACCAAATGTTACAGAAATAATTGACCAGCGTGAGAAAGCTAATTATGTTTGTTCATTAGACATGGCCGAAGGTTATCATCAAGTGGCAATGAATCTTAAAGATAAAGTAAAAACTGCTTTATAAGAAAACTATAATTTGTCTAATGTTTTCGACATTTTTTATTTTCGATCTGTTAAATATTTGTCACATATTTTTTTGAGATCAATAAAAAAATATGAATCTGTTTCACTAGTTTTCGAAAACTATTTCCACTATTTAGAGAAATAGAGGAAGGAGAGAGGAAAAACAATAGAAGTATAATTATAATTTTATTAAAGCTATAGCAAAATTAATACCTTTGAACCTGATTATAATTTTTAATTGAAATTTATAGACACATTATTGAAAGAATTATAATTTTAACACACAAGTTGCTTATCTTCACATTTTAAATCAAGTTTTTCAAACACTTTGTGTGCTGTTTCAATACACAAATAATAACGAGTATCATCTAATGAATTTGGAAACAGACTCTTTGCACTGCAAACAGTTTCACAACTATATGTGACTGGATTGAATTCTTCATTTTGGTTGCAGCTAAATAGAGATGTATCGTTTCCATTACAAAAGAAAAATAGTTGTTTGTTCAATGGATAAACTATATATCCATTATAAATCCCAGAACACAACGTTGGGCAATCGCTTGTTGTTTGTTTTTTTTTTGCAGAAATTTATTTTAGGATCATATACCCAAGAAGATGGGCAAACGTATTCATATCTCAATTTATCTTCTGAACAGTATGCAAATTTATTACATGACTCAGGCGATGGATGAAACCCAACCCCAGGACATAATTTTGAAGGTTTACAGATGGATGGGATTTGAGATACACAAGTGCCCTTATGACAATACGGAGTTTTCTCAAAACATTTAGCTGAAAACAATATATTTTGATTGTCGTCACAAACCTGTAATAAATATATAAAACTTTACGGTTAATTTGTTTTCGTTTAAATTTAAAAACATACAATTCTTGTTTTGCAGTTGGAACAATCGAAAACCTTCCCTGCGTCACATTTATTTTTATCTACAACTTTTGGATTCGTTTCTGCTGGCTCCTCTGGTAGTCAAAATACGTTTGCCAGACCAAATCTTTGCCTATAAGTTCAGTAACAGAACTGCTTTCATGTGAAAAATCGCGGTTCTTTTTCGTTCCCAATTTTCATTCATTATCAAATTTCTTGATTTTCGGATCAGTTTTGTACTTTTGTTGCTCAAAAGAATTACCTTTTATACCTTTTATTATTTTGCTGTATTTTCCGTGTGGAATATAACATCGTTGAATGCAGCAGTTTAAATTAGCTAAATAAAATACAATTTATTTTAGAATTTGTTTAAAGTGAGCATAGGAGGCCTCCCAACATGCATGAAAAATGAAAATTTTGTCAATCCGAAGAAGCTTTCAAATTAAATCGCCCATGAATGACTATACCGATTTCAACAAACTATTTTTTGTTTGATAGGTGATAAATTAATCTTTAGAATCAAATTTAATTAAACTTTTTTTAAATAATTTTAAAATTAAAAAATTAAAAAAACTTTTTTAAAGATGGCACTAGGGTCAAAGATCAATTGAATTTTAACTTTCTTTTTGTATAATTGCAGCTGCACTTGATGGTTGAAATTTCAATGGCCAGGGCAAGTCCAGTTGCACTATATTGTAGTAAAATAATAATGACGCCTTGTTTTCTAAATTATAGTTTTCTTCTAAAATGTTGATGCGTATGCCTTGTCCAAAGCAAAGGTAGTTGTGGTATTTGTAGAATTAATAGAAGTCCGGGTACAATTTCCAAGGTAATTAATTAAAATAATAACAATAAGATTCACAGAGTACTGCTTTTGTTAAAATAATTATAATTCACGGTATAAAAAAATATGTTTTAGTTAATCACTCACTAAAGCTCGAAATATAATAATAGCATGACAAACAATTTTAACTTAATTGAACAACAATAAAAAATAAACATCTTAAAACATTAATTTTATTCTGCTAATTCTATGTTTAATTGACTTAATTTTATTTTTAAGTATATTCTTCACTTTTTAATAGTTCTATTCTTACTCTAAAATATGTCACACCTACAAAGAGACTATTTGTCGTGTTCTTGAGGTATTTTAAAGATTTTTAGTCTGACCAAAATTCTAATTTTTCATTATTTTTTCGAAATTCAGTAGTTAAAAGTTTTTGTTAGTAAAAAAAATGCTTACGTTCGTGCGTCATATACTATTTTTTATTCGTCGTAAGAAAAATTTTTTAAAAAATTGTTTAATCTAAATCAATATAAAATTTGCATAAATATTGAAATCAAAATATATTGAATAAGAAACCTTTGAACAAAATATTTGTTATTTTTTCAAACAAATTGTATAATTATGACAACAAAAAATAACAAATATTTTGTTTGACTATGAAATTTTGAATTGAAATGTTGCTTTGATAAAAAAATTTTATTTTTTTTATAATGTATACAAATTTAAACGTTTTCTTCTTCTTTAGAAGTAACTATGATAATAAAATGTGGGGTTGAAAAGTGACACTCTACGACCGTAAATTACAGTAATAAAGTAACACTTTAATATGTAAGCGAATAAACAAATATTTTTAAATATCAAAGCAACCTCGAGTGCGTTCGAATACATAATGAAGTTTTATTTTCATTAATCAGTTAATCAATTGAAAAACCGACAAAGATAATGTCCATTAGGTGCACGAGTGTATATCCATTTAGTGCACTTCTTTTTTGACTAAATTTTAAGTTAATATTCTACTCTAGTGTATATATTTTAAATTTAGTTAATAATTAATTTCAACATTTTTAAGTTATCATGTGTACAAAATGTGCATAGAACTTTTAGGCATAAATACAAAAATATTTGATGTATGACTTTTACGAATAGGATTTTCTGAAACGTTATGAATCTTTCCTATACTAATGTTTTGGTGACGTCATTGCGACAAATGAAGAATATACGCGGTTGTATTTTTAAGTTGTAAATTAAAAATGTGCGTGTGTGATTGCATTTGTAAATTATGCGTGCATTTTTTCGCTATTTTTTTAATGATACAAGTTAAATGAAACAAATCAGAAATCAAAAAACTTAATTATTTGACTTACATATAAAAGATAATACTAATTTTCCATAATTTTCTTAATATTATTTTTTTTTAATAAAAAGTATTGTATTTTTGTAAAAAAGTTTTTTTTTAGTAAAAAGTAGTAGGGATTGCAATCTTTGTCACAACAACACATATATACTTTTTAATATCTTGGTCTCACAATAACATGCGATCTGAGGTGTTGGTGCAACATACTAACAAAATAAATTTAAATATCAGTAGACCGACATGAAACAAAGCAAACAAAAAATCTTTTTGAGGAATTTTCGTGAGCAACTAAACTCATGTAATATAATAATTTTTTTAATTTACTAAAATATAAAATTATTCAAAGTGCTCGTTTAGTTTTTGTGTTTTTTTGCATTGCCTTCACAAACAAAATTTTTTCTCACATAATTTTAGATGAAAATAAGATAGGATGGTGCTATGCACAATTTTTTACACGGGGGTTTTGTATCGTGAACAATTAATGCATATTTCATAACTTTTTTTCATATAGCTAATTTTATTTTCTTTAAAATGTCAATAATAATTAGTTAGTAATCTCGTCAAAAGACGAGGAGTTCATTTAGTATTCGAAATATCTGTTATGTCAAATTTGTCTTTGATATTTTTGATAAAAACTTTTGACACATTTACACAAAATAAATAATAATACATAATTAATAATAGAAAATTGTAATTGAATGAAATTCATAAATAAATATACGAAAGGTTGGATTATAAGAATGGAAATGTTTTTTTCTATTTTGCGTCTAAAATAAAGTCATTTCGATACCCAAATGCGTATCGAAATGGCCTTCATTAAGATACGCAAAGTTTTGTTTTTCAAGGTTGGTCACATTGGGCATACAAACGTCAGTGAAAGTTAAAACGAATAATTATATAAATAAAATTATTCTTATTAATTAATCTTATCATTAAAGAATAATCTAAATTAGTGTTAAATATTTTAATTAATTAAAATAATTAGTAATAATAACAAAATATCAAATTGACTATATTTTAATAAAATACACATTTTATGAAAGCTAGTTTTGCAACAAAAAAATATATAGAAATATGATGAAACGCAGAGCTTACTTACTATTTTGAATTGAAATTTTTAGAAATTTTCTTTAAAACATTAAAACATAAAAATATTTTTTTAAATTTCAAGACAAAAAATGCAAAATAGAAAAAATAGTATAAAAAACTCGTTTCATAAGGTGTTTTATCGCACTTATCCTTTAGAAAACTCCCCGCTGCGCGGGTCGTTTTCTAAACAGATTGCGTGCGATAAAATCGTCGATTATGAAACTAGTTTCTTAATATACTATTGTGTGGTCATAAAAAAATAATTTTCATCACAAGCAAATTTATCTGAGAAAACGAGGATTTTTTTATGTTTATCAAATGTTGAACATTTTCCGCTGGAACGATTGCAGCTCGAATCTAGGAAGTTTTAAATTCATGCTTGCTTGCTTTCTATTTCACTGTCGTTTGAGTTGCAATTCAAACCCAGTCAACCTCTATTATTTTGCTACTAAAATATGTTCAAACATTTCTCTATTTGATGATATCTTCGGTTGAAATGATATTATTCTATACAAGCACCGATACAGATAAAATTTAGGAACAGGTCCAGTATACTAAATTTTTCTTCTTTACCAAAATTATAATGTAAAACTAAAAATTAATAATTAATAACATACAGAGGTATATTCATATATGTATCACATTACTACGTTCGTATAATATAATAGCAAAAATATGGAGGGGCTGAAATCTCAAGCTCTTAGATATCAAGACTTCGGTCTGGGTTAAGGATTTTGATATAGTTTTCGGCAAAAAACTTTTATGAAGACATGGTTTTTAGTTTTGGGCATCAAACATAACTTTTTGTTAAAGTACAAATACGTGTACTTTATCTCTGTTTAGATATGTATTACAAAACTAACACGAAACATCAATAGTCAATACGTTGTCGGAAAATTATAACAGATCATAAATTAACATAATTTAGTGAAAAGATGATACAATCAGCAAACTACTCAAAACCCTCTCCATTTAGCGTTTCGAGAAAATATTACCAAATCACAAATTCATATTTCTTTAAAAATTCTAAAAATATTGTAAAAACTAAATAAAACCAAAAATTCAAACTTTTTTCAAACAAAATTCTAAAAATATTTCAAAAATTATTACAAAATCAAAGATTAAAACTTTTTTTCAAAAATTCTAAAAATATGGCATAAATTATAACAAAATCAAAAATTGTAACTCTTTCCAAAATTTGAAAAATTATAATAAAATCAAAAATTTAAAATTTTTCAAAATTCTAAAAATATTAAAAAAATTCTTACAAAATCAAAAATTGAAACTGTTTTTAAAATTCTAAAAATATATATAAAATTCAAAGACTCTATTTTTTTTTTCAAAATTCTAAAAGTATTCCAAAAATTAGAATAAAATCAAATATCTAAACTTTTTCTAAATTCTAATAATATTCCAAAAATTCTTAAAAATTCAAAAATTCAAACTTTTTCCAAAATTCTAAAACTATTGTAAAAATTATAACAATATGAAAAATTGAAACTTTTTCCAAAATTATAAAAATTATAATAAAATCGAAAATTTAAAATTTTTCCAAGTTCTAAAAATATTCCAAAAATTCTTACAAAATCAAAAATTGAAACTTTTTCAAAATTTCAAAAATATTTAAAAAACTATAACAAATTCAAAAATTTCCATGTTCAATTATATTTACGTAAACAAACAACTAAATTTTTTTTGCCAAAAAATTATCTAAAAAAATAAATGAAATCATTTTTTTGACACACTTGACATTAATTTTTTGACAAACTTATAATGCAAATTAAAATTCTCCAATTCTAAAATTCTCAATAATAATAACTTCATGTTCATTATACATTTCATTTCATACAAATAACTAATTTTATTTTTTTTCTAAAAATTCAAATAAACGAAAATCATTCTTTTGACACACTTGACATTATTTTTTTGACTAACTTATAATTCTCAACAATAATAATGAAATTTTATTTTTCCAAAAAATTGGGTAAAAAAATAAATAAAAATCTTTCTTTTGACACACTTGACAACATTTTTTGACAAACTTAGAATGAACTTATAACCCATAATTTTCAATAATAATAATAAAATTTCATGTCATACAAATAATTAATTTTATTTTATTCCGAAAATAAAAATCTTTCTTTTGATACACTTGACAACATTTTTTTGACAAACTTATAATGCAATAATCTAGTTTTTGATCATCCAAATTTCTCCACATTCTTTGTTCCTACTCATTATCACTTAAATGAACGTTTTTTAAGAAAAAAATTTGCAAATTTCCTTGTTTTGACACACTTTTCGATTTTTTTGACACACTTCCGGTACAGTTATCGAACACATCGTCCTTTCGGCTCTTACCATTGAGTGTACCTATTTTTAGAATTCAAAATTTTTCAAATTCCTTCAGCCGTTTTCTAGATTTTGTTGGTAGTGACGGCAGACCGGCCCGCTGGCAGCCTGACATACATTTTTTTTTGCTTTTTTAGTCATCAGTAGGTCCTAAAACGTCGAGAAATGCCAAAAAAAGGGGGGGTAAAAATTTCACTTTTAGCTCATGAATGTAATACTTAGGTCTTTCAGACCGAAGTAAAATATAGAAATAAATAAACTGAAATAATAAAAAAATGTAACAATTTCAACAAAAATAAAAATTATCCAAAAACAAACCAAAAAACGTAAAACCAACAAACACATTACACAGTAATGCATGCACAGTTGCTAATTTCAGCACTACATGAATACTATATAAAAATCGTCTTATGTCATTATGGCCCTGTAACTCTAACGGGTTAAATTTTTTAAACCTCTGACTGAATTAGCCACAACAACAATAGTTAGAAAACTAAACATATAGTCCATCGCTAACACAATGACTACGTTTATATTATCGCACATGAAATATGCGTTATTGATTTGGGAAACAGTTTTGTGATCAAATGACAACAATGACCCGCCGACCTCTAGCTTATGTGCACGCTTGATTCCATACTTGATCGATTGATTTTTCTTACACCGATGTTCTAGACAAAAATATATAAATATTGCTAAACACGTTTTATCATTGCATTTGAATGCATATCCATTCTCAATATCTCATTAAAAATAAGTTTTAGTACGCTAACTATGAATCTTCAAAGATAATAAAATATGCCGATTAATTTTATATATAATTGCAAATCATTTTTGCAACTCATCGAAACCAATAAAACAAACAATAAAAAATGTACCACCCACAAAATTCAATTAAAAACTTTTTTATTACAATAATAATAATAAAAATTCGAAATCTTCGAAACTGATAAGATGACATGAAACACTTCAAAAATATTAATTATATAAAAAAGCCGACCAATTCTTTTCACACAAAAGAATTAAATATTGATTCATTTATTATTGGCATCATTCAATTTAATTAATTTTTTCTATAGAAATTAAAATAAATATTTCGTAAAAGAAAATAATGTTGAAGCTTTAAAAGCAAAGTAATTTCCCTGAATTAGATGGTACGTAGGTATACACAGTACAGCAGATATGCTCAAACTTTTCGAAATAGATAAAATGTGCTTAAAGAACATTTTGTAAAACGCATATATTGGACGATGAAAAAATCTTGAATTAAAAAAAACAAATACTTGTCCCATGGAGTTTCAGCATGGATCATAAACTACACAAGATGGAGTATAATTGCAGCTATGTCACAAACTTATTGATATCTTTTAGAGTAATTGTCCTTGAATTTTAACCTTTTTGAAAAATTATCAACTTTGAGACCGTTTAGCTACTAAAGCCAATAGCAACCTATATTGCTTTAAATTTTTATAAGTACTATCATAGGTTGTCTAACTAATTAATCCAATTGTTATTGCTGTGGGTCACTCATGGGTTTAGCAGATATTAAGTCGGAAAACAACGAAAACAACATTTTCGAATGACCTTGGCCCTCAAAGCCATGAGTGAACTACCAAATTATTTATGCTAACATCTACCTAGTTTCAAGTAGTATCCATATTTAAAAAAATGTCATGGGTCACTCATAGTTTTATAAAATAGAATGATCATATAATTTATACGATTTATCCGGGACCTTAAACGTGGACCTTTATTCAAGGTTAAACGCGTCAGATTTAAGAGTGGGTAAACTTTACTTTTTTTATAACAGTACTACTAATATATCCTTAAAGTTTTAGGAAAATTGAAGGTATCAACTATCACATTCTCATACAATTTGTCCAACTTTAAAAAAATGAATCTTAATCAGTCACAAAATCTCCGGATAGCTAAATATTTTTTATCTGAAATGTATAATTGTGGCACACAACTGCCGTGTCCGAAATCCACTAAAAAAGTCAAAAAATTAACAAAAAAAGGTTTTGGTACTACTTAAAGCGTAGCTTCATACGGCTAAATTTACAAAGACATCTTAATCAAAATTAAACCTTTTATTTGAACATGGGTATCGGTATCAAATGCGTCATTATTATTTATCTAACAATTCCAATAAGAGCACGAAGACGATGAGGCGTTCACCCCTGTATTATCTTTGTTATATGATTTAGACATTTCTTTGGGCTGTTTTTAAATAATTGATGAATGTGTTAATAATTCTAGAAATATTACCTTTATTGTATTATTAATTTTTTTCTTTTCTTCTTTCATGTCAACTGGATGGCAGAATGCAAACTCTTTTGTTTGTTTTGGAATTTAAATAACTTCCTTCATTTGTTTTTATTTTGCTTTAGTTTTTCTTTATAATATCTTTATTTGATTTTTGTGGTCAAAGGATAGATCGTATAGCACATCACAAAAAAATATTAAATATGATAAATTTCAAGCAAATGGAACAGAGATATATTTTTGTTCAGTTCAAGAGCATGTTATACCGTAGAACGACATACTTAGGCTTCAAACTATTGAAGGATCAATTCTAGACACAAACGTTTCGAATGTCTGCACCCTAGTGCTAATTAGATTAGTGTCGATTTTGTAACTGCTGGAGGTCTCATTGATGATGGTTAACAAGAATTCATTTAAATTAATATTGTGATAATAAGAAATCTATTATATCATTCTAGGATATACATGAAGCTGGTCGAGATACGCTACACCTTATTCATTATTTTATTCTTTATAAACAAAGACAGTTTCAAGCTAATGATAATGAATCATGGATAATCAGAAAGATCTATGTTAGTTAAAGCATGTGGCCAGTATCCTTCGTGCAATCGTACTGTTAAAAACGCAAATTGAATTAAAAACGCAAATCGAACTAGTGGGATGGCGGCTGTGACCATAGGGGCCACGCCAAGAACTTCCCGTCAGATCAAAAACTAGCCAGTTACTGGATAAGGTATACTAAAATACCAGACATAAAAAAATTATACAATATAATTTAACTGCAATAAATATCTACAAATAAAAAACGAAAAATTACAAAACAAATATTAAACAAATTTGAAAAAAAAGTCAACAAAAGTGAATATTAGCTCAATTAGGGTTTTAAAAAGCCTAAAATACGCAAAATTAAGATTTATTTATTATACGAAACATGAATTTTAATAATTTAAATAGAATTTGAATGTGTGTGTGTGTAATTAAATTAAATATTATACTAACACTCAGACTGCAAACTAAAATAAATTAGCTAGACCGATTCAGAAGGTATTGAACGGTGAAGATATCATTAAAATGTCAATATCAAAAATGATCTCTAACAGTCCAACACAATACCCTAACCTATCGGTAAGATAAAAAGTCAGCATTTTGTTTGATTAAGACCGACCACTATATACAAGTCACCTCAAAAGCAAATTTGTTCTATCTCATGTTAACTGAAACATTTAACCAAAGATTCGTCAAAAACACTTAATAGCTGTGGCAGTTGTTGTGATATATTTAAAAGAATAGGATAAAGCTATTTAACCGAAAGCGACAAACTGGAAGTTGCAAATTACTATGAACATTACAAAAACCTTATGCTCTAAGTTTCAACAAAATTGAACGACAGGACTGAGTGTTATTGAAGTTGAAAAAAAACGGTTGTTTAACGATCCACAGACATCCTCCCCGACCCCTTTGCCAAATTTTGAAAATAGCTCATATTTTCCATATTCAAATAAACCCAAATGCGTTTGCGGTACATTTTGATTCAAAAGTTTTATCAAGATCTCATGGATTTGCGTAACGAAAATAACACATATTTTTCAAATTTTCTTAAAAAACTCAAAAAGTAAGATAGCAATTGTTTATACAAATCTCATTATAAGTTGTTGACATGATGACAAACAAAATGGGAGGTGCATGGTTCTGATAGTGTTATTTATTCTCGTAATATTTGCAAGAGCTGATTTTCAGTTTTTTGAAAACCACTAAAAAACCAACGAACTGATTCCGTTAGAAAAGAACTGGGCTGTAAGCTACGCCAAAATACATCGATTGTGATCATTGTCGTTGAAATCGGATCATTCGTTGTTAAGAAAGCGTTGGACAAATATTTGTTCACATACGACGATACAAACGCACATACATACACACATACATACTGCCAGCTAGCAATAGCTTAAATAGCTTCAGGAGGTCTTGAAGATATCATAAAAATCCAAAATCGACCCAAAAACAATAACTTCCCATATCGGGAAGTTAATATATAAACAGTTGACCAAGCGATAAACTCACGAACCTCTGACCTTTTTGCCAAATTTAGAAAATAACTCAGACCTTCGATATTCAAGCAAACCCGGATGCGTTTGCAGCTCATTTCCATACCAAAATTTTATCCATATATCATGCGTTTGCGTAACAAAAATAACACGTAGTTTTCTCACATTTTCGTAAAAAACTCAAAAACAAAGATAGCAATTGTTTATACAAATCTCATTATAAATGGCTGACATGATGGCCAACAATATGGAAGCTTCATGACCTTGATAGCATTATTTAATCTCATTACATTTGCAAGAGATGATTTTCAGTTTTTTGGAAACCACTTAAAAGTAAATGAATTAATTTCGCTAGAAAAGGACTGGGCTCTAAGTTACGCCAAGATACATCGATTGCGACCATTTTCGTTAAAATCGAGCCATCCGTAGTTGAGAAAGCGTTGGGCAAAAATTAATCCACATACAGCGATACATACGCACACACACACAAACACACAAACATACAGACTGCCAGCTAAAAATAGTCTAAACAGTTTCAGGAGGTCAAGAAACGTAAATATATCATAAAAATTCCGATTTCGAAAATCGACCCAAAATCAATAACTTCCCTTATCGGGAAGTTAAAAAATATTGCATGACATATGTTGTATGCAACACTCGTGCAACAAGAAGTTGATAATTTCACATTCAGTTTTTTAGGTTCAGTGGTTTAGCTTGCTTTGTTGTTTTTGTCGAAATTTTTGTGATGGTCCATGGTTGGAACTGTGTTCCGAGCATAACTGGGGCGTAGACCCGTTCATCTTAAGAAGTGTAAACCTGTTTCAGTGTGCACACTACCAAAAACGATAAGGGTCCAATTCCTGATGGAGACCACTTTTTCTGTATATTTTTCATTGATTGTAATTGATTGATTGATTGTATGATAAATGTGCCAAAATATTCCTAAAAAAAACCTAAAAAACCTGTGACCTAAAAAAATGCTTACTTATTGGATAATGGATATTATAAATAAACAAGAGAAAAGCTGTAAGAAAAATATTTCAAAGCACTTAAGGAACTGAGTTTTAAACGAGTGAAAACATTAAAGTCTGATGCGTAAGGATAAAAAACTACAGTTCTAGATCTGGAGCAGGAAATAAAACCAGAAATAACTCCGCCGCTAAAGTAGGCGCTACCGGTTTTAATCTTTGCTTTTTTACTAGTCTATACTATTTGTGAGACCAATAATTAAAAACTTTGTTTTATTACGATCACTGAATATCTGGGATCAATCCTTATCGAACTATCAAAGTATATAACTATATAACTATATACACCACAACAGGCACTGTGCACAAATAAAAAGTCGACAAACTGCAACTTCAAAACATGAAATTTTTTTTTAATTCATCAAATCGCTTTTATATTTTATATTTTGTCATAATTTAATCATAAATCATAAATTTTTGAATATACAAGAACAACATTGGTACTGAACAATACTGCACACTTTTCTCATTTTTTTCGCTGAATTTGTAATATTTTCGTCATTTTTGATATATGATACAAATATTTTAACTTCATGTAACCATAGTTCAATAAAATCAATATGTTTAGCATTGAATACTACCACACCACCACTTAGCTCAGAAGCTTTGAATATCCCTCCAGAATCCAGATACCATATTGACCGTCTTATTTGTCTATACATTCAGAATGTTTTTTAACAATCATGTCTGAAAACACACATTCTGAAAAAAATATATCGAAAGTGGCTCCGCCGGGAATCGTACTCGGCACCCTTGAGTTAGAAAGCTAGATAGCATCTTGATTTTCTGAACTCGAACGGCGACTAGTGTATCTAATTACGTAAATTTTTGGAGGTGGAGTGTTTTGAGTTTATGTCCCGTAAAATAATAATCGTATAATAATGATTAAGCCCAAATTAAAATGTTGTATAATTTGACTAATTATAAAACAAGATTAGGGCGAAATTGCAAATCATTTTGTCTGGAGTTAGTTTCTATCTATCTGTATTTCAGTAATTGGCGTACTATATAATTTTACCTTGTGAAAATAACAGTTGTAGAATAATACCCAAACACCGATACAGACCCTATAGACATATATGCAGCTCAATTTCTTTAGACAAAATACAGCCTTCAATAGAATCTAGTTTTGCATTATCGGTTGCGGAATGATCCTAACTGACTGTGTCCCTGTTTAGGTTTTTTAATGTAAACGTAGTTTGATCAAATTTTTGTATATTGTTTTTATTACCAATCATTCATTCAATTCCACTATTGATTTACACCCCAATTATTAAAGTCGCGTCACATCAGGTGTCATGTTACGTCGCATACAAATTGATTTGGTTGAAGTCGATAAAAACGGTCACGACTGAAACTAAAAACATCTTACGTTTTACGTCCTTCAACTTCACAAAACAATTGCATACTAAAAAAATCACAAAAGTTTATCAATTTTTAATTTATCTATGCTTAAAAAGTTATTCAAAAATTGAGGTGAGTTATTTGAAGTGACATATAACCGCTATCGTATAAAATGACTTGAGGCGTAAGAAACGACTTCAATAATACAAAAGTTGATGTAACGTGACTAAAGTCATTTAAAGTGAAGTGACACGACTTCAGTAATTAGGGTGTTAGTACAAAAATTAAAATATAAAACAGAAAATTCCATTTTATTTTATTTTGGTTAAAAATAACATGGGTACGTTCCGAAACTTTACTATAGTTAACTATATTTAAATAATATTTAAATACGGTCGTTCAGAAACGAAATAGTAAAGTTAATATTTAACTATTTGACTGCTGTTTGCGTTCAGAAACACACTACGCCCCGCCCACATTTATTAAAAAATTAAATGTGCTCTCGTCTCTCGAGTAGAGTTAAATATTAAATACACATATACCTCCCTGGTTAAACATTCCAATTGAAACCAATTGAAAAAAATTAATTGGGTTAATCGGAATTCTGCATTGGGAGTTTTCAATTAATTCCTATTCAAAAAATCTATTTCCAATACAATCCTATTCATTCCTGTTAAATATCTCTATTTTATTTTTCAACCGGAATCTATAGGAAATGTATATAAATAGGAATTAATTGGAAATTTCCATTGCAGAATTCCGATTAATCCTATTGATTCCTATTAAATCTTTTCTAATTAAATCCTGTTAAATTTATAAGATTGTTTAATTTTTTTCTAAGTTCCTTTTTCCTATTGAATCTCTTGATTTCCGATTGAAATTCAATCGGAAATTTCCTTTAGAATCCTACAGAACCTCTTTTCCTGTTAAATCCCATTCATTCCGATTGAATTTTAATTGGTAGATCGAAGTCTTCCTATTAAACCAATTCAATCCAATTTAATCCTATTGAATTTATATTGGATTTAATAGGATTCAATAGGTTTGAATTGGAACGTTTAACCAGGGATAAGCATTATTTAAAATTTAACGATTTCAAATTGACAGTTCAATTTATTTTGAAAGTGCAGCATATATATTTTTCAAATTCTGAATGAAATACAAGTTTTCTATAACAATATGGTTAATCATTTCTATCTTAGTTTTTAATTTTTTCGGTTTTAATTTTATTCAATTGAAATTTGAAACATTTATGAAAGAATCATTCTGACATACGATTTTAACAGATTGTATTAGTATTTGTGTATTTAATATTTTACTTAATGTTCGTCGTTCAGAAATTATTTACCTATAGTTATTAAATATTTTAATGCGGTGATTTGATTGGTGCATTAAATATTTAGCTATAGTAAAGTTTCGGAATGTACCCCATTTTGTTTTACACTTGTTGTATCTGTATACGCACATTAATAACAATTTACTTAAAAAATGAAAGATTTTATTTTATTTTCTATGATTCTTAATATATTTTGTCTTTTTAGAGCATGCTCAGGAGTAATTGGTTAGGGAGCCCATGAAGTTAGGGACAGCTATGAAATAAATTGTTGTGCAAATCATTAGAAAAGTCGATCAGTTGTTGAAGTTTTTGTTGTTCGTTTACATCATTTATGTCTTATAATATTTTCAGAGTATGTGCTGCTACCAGGATATTATTTTTCAATTTACTTGTATATGGATAGCAACATAATGGTTTTTTAACCTATTTCTTGCCGATTGCTTGCTAGTAAAAACAAAGGTTTCAAAGATTAACGTATTTAATCCAACCTTTCACATTAATAGCTTTAACTAAAAGGGATAAAATAAAATTGAGGAAATTAGTTGAGCATAACAATATGATTATAATTGCCCAAAACAGTAAATAAAAGTCGGGTTTATTAGTTTTATAAAATTTAATATTGATATATTTTTCATCTTATATTATTTTTCTATTTTATATTATTAACATTTTTTATAATGCGTTTTATTCTACGTGTGTCCCAATTTGGTTCAATTTTAAAGCAAAACTCAAATTTATTAAAAGAATAATTTTATTGTTAAGAGAATTTTAAACTTGGTGTTTCCAATTATCTTGATAGCAAGTTAATTATACATATATTTAATTAGTACTAATAGTAAAGTACTATTAAAATGATGAGTAAGTAATATTAAAATAATGACTTTAAGTAATATTAAGATAATATTAGTATTATCAAAATATTGACTTAACTGTTTTGTGAGCCATTTGCTTGTTCCACAATTTTTTTTTTGTAAAAAATGTACATCAGTTCATAAGAATTATTGTTTTATAATCCAACATTTCGTTTATTTATTTGTATATTTTAGTATAACACATTTCTGTAATTTAATAATTAGATATTTTGTGTCAAAATTGACAAATGAACCTCGCGTCTTTTGATTGGTTCATTAACTATTTGGTTGACTAAATAGACTTCATCCGCCAGCATTCCTAAAATATCGCCTTGGCTAGTGATACTGCTATTCTCGGTGGTTTGTGATATGTCACGTTAACTCGAATGCCAATAGTAGGAACAGGAGTACGCGAAGTTATTACGCCAGTAGATTTTTCGCCAGTAGACCGAAATTTTTCCTTTTTTTAGCAAGCGTTACCATTAAACTGAAAATATTATTTCATCCGACTATATTTTAAGGTACTAAAAATTAAGAATATAGTCACGTCATTTGAGGTGACACGACTTAGTTAGGGTGTAAATAAATTTGTTTGAATGTAAATTGATTTTTCAAATAGGAAATATGTTTTGATAACTTCGATACTCATTTAACTTTCGTGAAAGGTTTTCTAAACTTTATTAAAATTATTATTTTAAAATGAAGAATAAAACTATTTGACTTTTTCAGAATTATTTCAAAAGTTTACACAAAATCAAAACAGTTCCAACAATAACATAACAATTTGAATTAACATTAATAGCTTTTTATGTATTAAGGGCGTAAAGTATGTCTTTTCCGCTTGAGAGTGAAATTGTTGCAAGGAAATTACAATTCAATCACTCGAAAGCAAAAAAGATACTTTATGCCCGAATTGCATACAAGATTTTTTTACGAGTAAGATTCTGTATTATTTGCATAAATAAAAATACATATATTTACACAAAATAGTAAAATATTTTTTAGAAAATTATTTTATCCAAGTAGTTTTTCGAAATAATAATAACTTTTGGCATTCTTATTTCAATTTTAGGCATTGTTATTTCAATTAAGGCATTCTTATTTCAATAGAACAAAATGGCCTGCCTTACGAACAATTTTTGAATCGTAAAAGTGCATTTTACGGTTTACTCGTACAAAAACAATATTTAAATTTTGTATTGAAAATGAAACATAAGCGTCTAGATAATAGTTATTTATTGTACAAGATGATAAAATTGCATTTTATCTTCGAGAGCGATTTTAGCGTCGAGGCGTCAGCCGAGACGCTAATAAGCATCAAGAAGATTTGCAAATTGGCGTCACATCAATATGGATTTAGGACAGTACATAGGACAACCACCGCTCTTCATAGAATATAAAACCAAACCAGCGATGGTCTAAACCAAAAACAACCCTGTACTAGAACAATTTTAGTTAAACTTGACCTGTCAAAAGCTTTCGACACAGTTTTCGACATATTCAACACTAATCTGCCAGGTTTAATAAAGCGCTAGTTGTGCAACTATCTAAGAGGCCGCCAAACATACGTTGAGTTCCGTAACTCTAGATCTAAGATGAGAGTGCTCAGACAAGGAGTTCTGTGGAGTTCTCTCACCTTCATTATTCAACCTTTACCTAAGTAGTTTAACGGAACCACCGGAAGGAATAACCATCACGTCATATGCAGACGACTGCACGGTGCTTGCAACAGGAAACAACCTGGGACAACTCACTAATGTCGTAAACAATTACCTTAACACCTTGAATGAATGGTTTAAAACAAACAAATTGAAACTGTCCACTGAAAAGTCCACTTCCACACTTTTCACCACATGGACGAAGGAGGTAAATACAACACTCAACATCTGCATTGACAACATACTAGTTCCTTCTGTCAAAAATCCAAAACTGCTGGGGGTAACATTCGATCCACTACTTAAATTCAACCCTCATACAAAACTTAAAAACAGGAATAACGCACTGAAGACTCTAGTGGGTAGTTCGTGGGGTAAGGGTAAAAACACAATAATAACAGCATATAAAGCAATAGGAAGGCCTTTCATAAATTACGCTGCTCCCATATGGAAACCCCAAGTCGCTGACACCCACTGGAATAAGTTACAGATAACGCAGAAAGCAGCCTTGCGTACACCAACCGAATTTCATTTGATGACCCACCGAGATCACCTACACGAGGAATGTAACATATTGCCGGTCCGTGAACAAAACGAAATGCTTACCAAACAATATCTTTGGGCCTGTCATAAAGAGCAACATCCCTGCAATGACGCCTTATTCCTTGACAACACCACCTAGAGACATAAGAAGGACTTCGAAATGCTTCCAACAAGATGTTAAAAGCAATCAGGTCATTGGTAACATCGACGAGCCTACGTATAAGACGGGCTTAAAAAATATACACACTAAAGCCGTTGCAGACACAATAAGGAACTACGCCCCGAATCGAGTTCTTAATAGCAAGCCACAAGTCGCTGCCGAACAGGTAAAACTGCCACGCAGCACCATAACCATCCTAGCGCAGTTAAGATCCGGTTGGTCACGCATCTTAAATAACTACATGAGTAGAATTGACCAGGAGATTGTTGACAAGTGTTCCACATGTGAGGGCACGCCACACGATGCTAACCACCCTTTCAATTGTACAGAGAAACCAACCGACCCGAAGAAGGAAGATCTGTGGTACCACCCAAGGACAGTAGCAGAGTTCCTGAATCTGGACTTCGGGCCGGAAGAATAGCACGGCATCTCGTCGCTACAACAACAACAACAGCATAAAAAACAATAATTTCTCCTACATTTTTTATCATAATTTTAACAGAAATATATTCGATTTGTTATAACCAAACATAGTTTATTTGAAATTTCATCAATCCAAAAGAAGATTGCCAATAATGAAAAAAGTTTGCCAGCAAATAAAAATTTACTTTGAGAACATTTACAAAACACAAATATTTGTTCATGCCGTTAGAAAATATTTCTTGTCCTTTATAAAATATGTTACTTGTATTCCATAAATTTTAATTAATCTCCTAATTATTGTCATTCATTTAATAAAATTAGCGCAACTGTGAAGAAAACATTTAATAATTTTCCCCATTTTAAATTTATAATTTAATAAAATAAATATAGACATTGAACAACAAACCAAAATGGAGAAATTATTTTTAACAGATTTGCGTTTTTTTCCTTTTTTTTCATACATTTTTGTATTTACGTTGACTTTATATTTATATATATGTACTCCAAGGTCTCCATCCACTAAGCAAATGTATGTGGAGCTCGGGGGGAAAACAACTTTTAGAGTTGAATGTGGCAAATTCGCGAACAAAAACGTTTTCATCTCGCTTAGAAAATGCTATTTTTTCTATAATAATAAATATATTGTAAACGATATTAAATTAGAAAACGATTCAGATTCAGTTTTTGTAGACTTGTAATTTTTTTTTTATTTTTGATCTACGGCTGTGACGATCCCGCGTAATTTAGCCTCTACTATTGGCATGCGAGTTAACGTGAGATATCACGTACCACTGGCAATAGCAGTGCGATATCACTTCAAGGTGATATCTTAGGGGTGCTGTCGAATTCAGACAACGGTAGCACTTTCAATCTTAACTACGGAGTATTCCTTGAAGACAGTAGTTTAAATTAAAAGATAGTCTTGAGAACTGCCGACAGAAGTAAAAACTTAAAACTGTGCAATGGCAGTATTTTTTTTCTTGCAATTATTGTACGAATCAAGAAAAATTATGAATCCAGAACAAGAATAAGAAAATAACAAATGATACAAAATCCCCCAACACACCTAAAGAAGTGTTTACTTCAAAAATGTACAAATCAACAAAAACTGATCCCTCTCCCATGCAAAGGCAGATCACTTTCACAAGAGGGTTAAACCTACATGAAAATGGATTTTTCATATACTGTCTTAGAAATAATTCCTATGCACCTATTCTATTTGTTTTTCCTTAGCATTTTTTTACACTTGCAAAATTATCAATTTTTAATTCACTAGATTTGAATATTGAAAATTTTGAATTATATGTTAGAGATTTTTTGAGCACTTAAACTCAAGCAATTAAGTTATTTTTGAATTTTTCAATTCGAAAGGATTTTTATTAGAGAAAAACTCCATTTTTCTCTTATACGTATTTCGGATTGGGATTCGATCTATCCTCATCAGTGCCAATGGTTCGAATCCGTTTTGGCAGACACGCTATCCAACTAACCTACCGAGGCGATGGTATTTCAAAGTTGAAATTTCATCACTATTTTTAACTACTTTAAGTTGAATTTTTCTCACTAGGTATTTCCGTTTTTTGTAATTCAATTAAATCCAATTCTAGTGTATTTAATCTAATTGACTCGACGAACATATGTTTATCATTTAGATAGAGTGTGTTAGCTAAGTTAGCATTGAATGAATAACTTGTGATCTACGAGTTTGGAAGACAATTTCCAACTAGTTGTTGTGACTAACACTGATTAAATCATAGATGTTATTTGAATGTATATTTACTTTATACGAAAGACAATGTTACTGTACATTAAACTTGTTAATAATTTTTAATTCACAAGATTTGAATATTAAAAATTTTGAATTATATATTTGAGATTTTTTAGTTGAAATTTCAACTTTGAAATAACATCGCCTCGGTAGGTTAGTAGCGTGTCTGCCAAAACGGATTCGAACCATAGCACTGATGAAGGATAGTTCGAATCCCAATCCGAAACACGTATAAGAGAAAAATGGAGTTTTTCTCTAAGAAAAATTCAAAAATCTTCTCGAATTTAAAAATAATTTAATTGCTTGAGTTTAAGTGCTCAAAAAATCTCTAATATATAATTCAAAATTTTCAATATTCAAATCTAGTGAATTAAAAATTGTTAACCAGTTTAATGTATAGAAACATTGTCTTTCGTATAAAGTAAATATACATTCAAATAACATCAAAAATTTGCAAAATTATGTAGATTACATGAAAATGGACTAAATCAACAAGCAAATATTTTCCATATTTGAGACCATAATAATGTTTTACTTTGGTCTGCAAGACCTAAGTTTTACATTAACGACAAAATTTTGCCCTTCCCTTTTTTCACACTTCTCTGCCCAACAACTAAATAAAAACTATAACAGCCGTTTTTTTTAAACTAAATATAAAACCTTTAACCCAGGTCGAAGTGATACCTCTGCTGAGCTGAAGTTTTAAAAAAAAACTTTCATAGAAAATTGTATCAACTTTTAGCTTCTAGATGTTATATGAATGTATATTTACTTTATACGAAATACAATGTTACTGTACATTAAACTGGCTAATAATTTTTTAATTCACTAGATTTGAATATTGAAAATTTTTGAATTATATATTTAGAGATTTTTTGAACACTTAAACCCAAGCAATTATTTAACTATCCTCATCAGTGCCATGGTTCGAAGCCGTTTTGTGCCCCGGACGCGAACGGATTCGATCAGTGCCACAGATTCGAACCATGGCACTGATGAGGATAGTTCGAATCCCAATCCGAAGCACGTATAAGAGAAAAATGGAGATTTCTCTGAAAAAAATCCAAAATAGACGTTCAAATTGAAAAATTCAAAAATTACTTAATTGTTTGGGTTTAACTAGTCTAGTCTAGTAAGTGGGGTCTAGTCTAACAGGTCTAGTAAGTGCTCAAAAAATCTCTAAATATATAATTCATAATTTTCAATATTCAAATCTAGTGAATTAAAAAATTATTAACTTTTAGCTCTTTATACATTCGTCATTAAAATTTGCATAGTGCATATTATTACTATTTTTATACAGAACTTCATTGATGTGCGAGCTAAGTTAGCTGACGTAAATTATATACATCTGGAGAAAACATAGCTAGCATAGTTTCATTCATGTTTTTAATTGCTTTATTTACAAACAACTCAGTTAACATAGTTGAGTGAGAGAAGCTGAAATGTATAACTGGTCTAATGACCAGATAATTTAAACCAAAATACTATTACTATAATAAAATAGCTTAAGAACTAGATGAATTGTAGCATTTTAACTTCTAAAAACGTAGCAAGACGTTTTAAAAAATGTTGCCTAATGCACTTACTTGTAGTTAAATTAAAATTGGTCGTTGTTTGATTATATTAGCTTACTAAAATACCAAAAAAAAAGAAATAAAATAAAAATAATATTAAAGTTTTCCAGGTTAACCTTCCCGTATAAAAATCGAATTAGTAAAATTTATTTAGTAGTCTTAACCAAAAATTAAATTTAATTAAAAATAATATTTACAATTTATAATTTATAAAATTAAGTTATAAAACCCGTATGGGCATTCTTTGACGATATTTAGTAGTATGTATTAAGAACAAAGACAAATTGATAAATATAAAATATTTTTCTATTTATGTACTAATAATTAAGAGCAATTTGATATAATATAAGTAGAACAAACTTAACAACTTCTAAAATATATTTGTCTTTGAACTACGAAACGTGAATATGAAAAAGTAATATTTAAAAAGTTTATGAAAAATATGATCATAATCTTAAAAACTAAGATTGAGCATCAGCGGGAGGATTCAATGGTGGTGGTACAAACTTTATAACTTCTTCAAATACTCGCTCTGAAAAAAAACAAAAATCATAGAATTTAATAAAAACATTTTATGGAAAATTGCGCTTTTCACGTCAGTTTAAATATTAATTATGTACTGAAAACAAAAGTTTATGGAACAAATACTTTTGTTTTTGTTGTTATTGTTACTAAAAAATCGAATTGTTTAATTTAGGTAAAATAAATAAACTTGTTTTAATCATCAAAAACGATTTTCCTAATTCCAAATTTCTTGGTAAAATATAGTTAATGATAAATATTATTTCATGTAAAAATAAAAAGTTTTATTGATTTATTGGTTAACAGCCAGAGTCTTAAAAAGGAAATTTTTGAAATAAACTTGCAACATTTCTAAATGCTTGCAGCTAAATGCATATAGTTTATGTTTGTAATCATGATAACTCAAGCATGGTTTCTTCCATTTCCGCCCAATACAAGCAAAACAACCTCTAAGCCATTTTGAGCGGTGAGTTTAAGGGAGAACTGCGAAACGGGTACTGATCTCCGCAGCCTCTCATAATGGGTTAATACAGATCTCTTGGCAATGAATATTTTTTGAAATGAATTTTCTTCTAAAACTATCATAAAAAGTACGTTATATAGTAGCCAAATCAACATGCTCACCTTTCCAAACTTCCAACGGAAATTCGTTTGTTTCAAAACTTTGATCATAAATCGCCGAAACCGGTTCATCATTCGGATCAGCATATTTTTCTAAGTAAGAATGACCCAATGCTTGCTCTGCGGTTATTCTTGTATCTGCATCTAATTCTAACATTTTTTCAAGTAAATCAATCGCAAGTGGATTTGCACCTCGGAATACTTCTTTAAAATCACGTTTTCTTTGTGGCGGAATTGATTCTATGTATCGCCTTGCCTGAAAATGACAAAAAATTTATTTAAAGCAATCTGAAGCAAACATTTTTAAATTAATAAAAAAAATTAATTATTTTGATTTTTTCTAAACATCGAGAACGAAAGGTCAGACCAATGTGTCGAGATTCTCAACATGGTAATGCTAACGCCTTAAGGAGGACCGCCTTGAACAAATTTTGCACGGAAACAGAATCAATATGAATAACATCTGTGCATTTTGTTCTGCATGATCACTGAAACAACAATGCACTACCACGCAACCTACCAAAGTTAAGATTTGGCTCGTCACGAATCGTAAAATGCTACATGAAGTAGACATTTATCTCGGACACTCGGGGTTTCGAAAAGTTTAAAATATTTTGAACAATGTTGCACTAATTAAAACTAAATTAAATCTTAATTTTATGCAACTGAAATTCGCTTGATATTACATTAATACGACAAGATTGGAAAATACATAAGTTATATACGAAAATCATAGGCTCACATAGGTTTTTAAATGTCTCCAGACACGAACCAAGGATAAATAAATAAATTTTAAAACCAATTACGCGTTTTAAATACAAATTTCAGTGTAATAAAAATGCATAAGGAGAATAAAACACTAGGGAATGCCCAAATAAAATAAATATTAAAATTAAAAACTCTGTGACAAGACAATTTGAGTTGGAGATTCGTTTGAAATTTCAAAGTTTAAGGTTATGCAAAACCCAAATGGGCAAATTTCCATAGTTTTTCTGCTTTGAAGAAAAACTCTTTTAAAAAATGTAGATCTATATGGTTTATATTCGACTACATATGAACACTTAAAAGAACATTTATGTATTTACAAAAGTTCTTGAATTTGTAAAATATAAAATATAATTTTCATTAATTAAAAAAGATTAATTAGTTTTTATTACCTCTTCACTTGTTATTTTTTGAATTAGTTCGTTATCAGGTGTACCACAAAACACAAGAATTCTTGTTAAATGGTCAATATCTATTTAAATTATGTTTGGTAATTTTGTATGATTGATTTATTAAGAAAAAATTCTGGAAATTATTTAGCTTTTGTATTTGTTATTTGAAAATATTTAAATTGTTTATGATTTCTACTTAATAAAAAAACATTCATGAAGTTTATTTTCATGCAAATAATATTAAAATTTACAGTGAGCAATTTTTTTATTTTAGTGTCTGGATCTGAATGTTATATTATATCAAAAACATATTTCAAAAAATTACAATAGATTTATTGAAACCAAAACAACAATTAAAGAATAGTAGTTACATTTACATCTTAAAATTTTAAAATTGACATACATCTTGAAATATTTACCAAAATCATTCTATTCTTTAAACCGTTCATTAAGGAAAAGCAACAGTTTGATTTTTGTCTTTGAGAAGAGAAACAACACTCGTTACAGTTCGAAATTTGGTGCGTACAGAAATTGTATTTAAAATTCATATCATAAACAAGAGCTTGGAGCATTTTGAAGCTTGGAATGATCACATTTTAAACGATTGCATTGCTCCGTTCTAGCTTTAAATACTTGATAAAATGGATAAAACAATCTTTGTTTGCCGAGTTGTTTAAATTTTTTTTTTAACTAAACAAATAAAAACAATCAGAAAGAGCAAACGCATTTTTTAATATTTTTAAATGGGAATCGCTGGTAATATACGAGACAGTTATTACTTTTATTGAGAATAAATTAAATTTAGATTTAGACAACAACGCACAGAGTTTATAAATAAACTATTAAACTATATTTTAAAAAAACAGAACAACACTAGTAATTTTCATGTAATTTCATTAAATAAGGGAATAAAACCTTCCAAATGTGCGTTGTCTTATTCGGGAGACATCCATCTTTTCTTTAGTGCGAAAAATTTGCCAAATTTTGAAAAAATTTTTTAGATGTTAATGATGTTCAGCTGTTGGAATCTCAATTTTATTTCTTTTATATACAACATTCAAAATGACAATAACAAGCAAGCAAATAACAAAATTATTTAGAACAATTTAGAAATACTTAAAAGAAATACTCATTGTACTTTGTTAAGTGATTACCAAAAAATATAAAAACATACTAAATAAACGTTTTAAACTACTTACATTATCTGTTGACATTCGTGTTATAAACTCAGCTGTTGGAGTTCCCAGTAGCTCCATAATTAAATTTAGTTGATGGATATCTATTTATTCGATCTAAGGTTTATAATTACATGCATATTGTGTATGTTCATTGCATTAATATTAATGAAAACTAGATTTGTATTTACACGGGGATTTCAAGAAAATTGCAAAATTATAATGTCAAGTAAAAATAATGAAATTTATAATTAATAATGTTTAAACTATGTATAGTTCGTTTTACGAAATGTGTAGTAATGTACAGTGCAAGGTGCTGATAATAACTCTTAATAAAATAAGTAATCCATCTGTTTAAGATTCGTATGTTTAAATTAAATTGAGACTATCAAAAATTCAAAACTTAATTCACTTAATTCAGATAATTCTATTACAGGTAAATTTATTTTAATCCACCATTCGAAATTAGCCAAAAGAGATAAAATACTACACATAATTTTGTATTGTGTTACAATTTTGTTGAGTATTCTTATAAGAAGTAGTTATAGATACCCATCATAAAAAACATAAAACAAGAGATGAAATGCATAACATGAATAACAAAAAGCAAAAAAAAAAACAAATAATAAAACTTAATATATGATTTTCATGATAAATAAAAAGGATACGATCCGTTCCCGGAAACAATGTTCGTCCAGTAAGTAATTCAGCCATAATACAACCAACCGACCATATATCCACTGTTTGGTTGTAATGCATCCAGTTTAACATGATTTCAGGTGCGCGATACCATCTGCAACAAAAATGAATTTTATTAGCTTGACTGTTTCAGTTTTAAATCGTACTGAAATCTATCGGTTAACTGTGTTAAAAGGCTTATAAAGTTTTATTATGTTTCCTTATAAATAATAAAGTAATAATAGTTTTAAAATTGTTTATGACTGGACCTTAAGTTCCACAAATGCTGCTGTTTGCTTTCGTACATTTTGTTATTAAATTATGATTCAAACTCCCGCTCTACATTATTTGATTACACGTTTCCGTTGAGAAAAATTAATATTTTTTTACATGTAATATTGATTTTCAAAACAGATTTGGGAAGTATGTTTTAGGTTAATCCAAAATTTGAAAAACATTTTCAACAAGTGAAGGACTAAGATCGATTAAGAATACATAATTTAGAATTCAATAATTATGTACTTCGAATTCAAATCAAAGTTGAAAATATTTTCGTTATGGGAATATTTACTATAAAAATTTCGTGTACTTTACCATATACGTCAGAGAGAGCAAGTTTTCTTGTGGATATAGTATTTGTGGAATAAATGTTTCTATTCAAGTTTAAGTGTTGAACTCAATTTATTTTAATTCATTTTCATTGTACCAGTTATCGCGAGAGCCTTAAATGCTCTTAAGGCAAATTTTAATTAAGTTAAAGATACGGCAAAGTTTTATTCAATATCCTAAAAATCAGTCTATCACTTCATTTTGTTTGCGATAACATCAGCTATTTATAATTAAATTTGAAGAAACAATCGATATCATATTTATTCATCAACAACCGATCTATTAAACTTTATAACCCATCTTTGGAACAGCATACTTGAAAAAGGTGGTGGAACGTACGTTATGGCATTACTAGACATCTGAAAAGTATTTTAATGAATCTGGAATGCTAACTTGATCAACAAGTACGTTACGTATAGTTTTCATCCCGCAGTCGTGAAGTTGATTAGAAATTTTCTCACCGACTCATACATTTTGTTATCCATATATGGCTTTTCTTCTGAGTTTTAATTCCGATTAACACTGGTTGTATCCCAAGGCTGTTTTATCCGTCTCTTTTTTTAATTTGAAACTCACCAATAATCCGATAAACATTTTTGCAGATGACAGTTGTAGTTGTTCAACTAGTATGTGTAACATACGAAAGAAGACGTGTAAACAAAAGATCAACAACCGATCTATTGAACTATGTAGCCATCTTTGGAATAGCATGCTTGAGAAAGGTGGTGAAACGTACGTAATCGCATTAGACATCTCAAAAGCATTTGATCGAATCTGGCATGCCAACTTGATCAACAAGCTCGTTGCGTACGGTTTTCATCCCGCAGTCGTGAAGTTGATTCAAAATTTTCAGTCTAACCGATACATCTCGGTATCTATAGATGGCTTCTCTTCTGAGTCCAAATTAATTAACGCTGGTGTACCTCAAGGCTCAGTTTTATCTCCCACTTTATTCCTAATTTATATCAACGAACTGTTGAAAATCACTAGTAACCAAATAAATAGTTTTGCAGATGATAGTACACTGCACAAGTCATTCGTCCCCCTATCTTCAAAGGCTAAAATGCATGAACGAACAAATCCCGCCCGGAGAGACGCTGCCAGAAATGTAAACGATGATCTAAAAAAAAGTCGCCGATTGGGGTGACAAAAATTTGGTCAATTTTAATTCCACCAAAACACAGCTATTGATTGATTCCAGATCAAAAACCGAGTTTCCCAACGATATTTCAATTAATATGTGTGACGACCAAATAGACAAATGTGAAAGCATTCGTTTATTGGGAGTCACAATATCCAATGACTTACTCTGGAACGATCATATAATGGCCATGGCAAAGAGCGTGTTAAGAAAACTCGGCCTCCTCAATAGATATAAAAAATATTTTACTTCGCATCAATTACTCCACATTTATAAGTCCTATATTCGTCCCTGTATGGAGTATTGTTGTCAAGTTTGGGGTGCTGCATCTGTTACTATCCTAGCTCTTTGGACTCTGTTCAAAAGCGTGCTATACGAATTGTTGGTGATCGAGATTTAACATTAGATCTTGATTCCCTACAACATCGTCGCACTGTTGCTGATCTCGTTGTTTTTTATAAATATCGTCACCAGCAGTGCTCGGATGAAATCAGGTCCATAATGCCTCAGACATATGTTTTTCCCCGTTTAATTCGTCAATCGGTTTGTGCAGGTGGTCGGACTGTCGAGATTACTCAGTCATAGTAATAGAATGCAAATGGATTTCTTTGTACGAACATCGTACAAATGAAATGCTTTGCCCGAATCAATAGTCTCGAGTGCCTTCAATCCAGAACCGGAATATTTTATAACCATTTCAACAGTCTACAAATCTAAATGGTCGTTTTATTTGAACAACATTTTCTTCTGAGCAATTTTCCAAAAATCTTGATAGGCACTAACTGTATAAGTTAAATCTGGTCTTGTACCAACCATTAAGTACATTAAACCACCCAATACTTGTCTATAAGGAAATGAAAATTCATATTTTTGGGTGATTCTTCTGTTTTTCCACACAGGAGTAGCTACAGGTCTGCAATTTCTAAAATTTAATTTTTCTTCAAGTCGTTTAGCATAAGAATGTTGAAAAATTTTTATCCCATCCTCATGTTGGTTAATTTCGAGTCCCAAGAAATATGTTCCTTCCTTAAACGTAATTTAAACGTAATTTTTCTTCCTTAAACTTCTTTATATGTAAGCCTTCGTCTACATACAAAACAATAAAAATCCGTCTACCATCAATTTCATTATAACACAAGCAATTATCAGCTTTATTTTGACGAAAATTCAATTTTGTTAAAAATTCTACAAATATGTAACTCCAGCAAAGTGGAGCTTGTTTCAAGCCGTAAAGAGTTTTATAGATTCATCACTATAACCTTTAGGCTGCTCAATAAATAGAATTTCATCTAATTTTCCATATAAAAAAGGCTGTTGAAACGTCAAATTGTAATAAACGTATATTTTCTTTTGCTGCAATGCTTAGAATGCATCGAACTGTACTTAATCTCGCTAAACAGAACTAAAAGTTTCTTCGAAATCAATTTATTTTCGTACTGCTTCCATAAACACATGATTAACACAAATCTTTGTCAAAATTTAAATGTATGCCAATTTCTTCTTTCAACTTTGATTGAATATACTTTTTGTCTTGATGTTTTTTCATGATAAATTTTTAGAAGTGAAAACTTATTTTCAGTAGCTGCAGCAATTAAATTTTCAGAAACTTCATTTGAACTAATTGTTACAACATTAGCTTTAAATAGTGCTCTATTTCTTTTATGATTACCGGTGAATACAATTTTATCATCTAAAGAACATTCTATTGTTGTTGATTTGAATATGCTACACTATTTATATTGCTGTTTTGACAGGCTAAAACGAAAAAAAAAATATTTAGAAATGTTTGGTACATACCACACATCTTTCAAAACCAATTCCTCATTTTGTTCTCCAACTCTTGATAAAATTGGAATTGATCCTTTTCCCAAAGCAATTAAATTTTCACTACCAGCCAATTTAATATTACATGGCTGATTAAACTTTGTTGAGCCATTGTCTATCCACCAGGTTACTGAATTTTCTTTAGATAAATTGAGTTGTTCATTATCCGGATCCATCACTAATAACAAAATCGGTTTTGCAATTGTAGCATTGCTTTGTGGTTGAGATTGAGCAGTTTGTGATGTTGGTTTAGGAGGCTTCCCATTTGCATTCCATGTTCGACATTCATTTATCCAATGTCGCAATTTATTGCAGTAATGACATGAAAAAGTTTTTCTTGATTTATTGTAGAATTTTGATTTTCAATTAACTATGGACTATTTAACTAACTATTAACTATTTTGATGTTGTTCTTGCTTAGTTGGTGCTTTGAATACTAATGCTTCATTGTTGCAAGTTTCTGCTTTTGTAAAATTTCGTTCAAACATACAAAGTTGGAATGACAACTCATCAAAGGAACGTGATTATTTTTGTGTTAACAACATCCAACTTGCTTTAATATTTTCAAATTAGCTTGGTAAAATTCTCATTATTCTACAAATTTAAAGATTTGGTACATTACTTTCTTCAAGTTATTTCAATCCGTTATATAAGTAATTCCATAAACTCTTCAGTTTAGTTACATGTGAGGCAGCATCATCATTCGGCAACCAATCAAAAGCAAGGAAATCGGAACAAAGTTTGATCAATTGGTCTTTTGAGATTGCCCAACAGTTTTCGCGTTAGATTCCCAAGTATCAAAGCAGTTAGAGCATGCATAATTATTTGATACACTGACTCAGTAATTGTTGCTGTTATAATTGATTCGGTGAAACTGTTTGCTTTTCTGTATAATTCAGATTGTTCCCTCATATTTCTTATTTTCATATGGAGTTGCATTAGTCCCAGGTTTTATAGGTTTGACTAGATTCGCATCAACCACATCAAGTTCTTCATCATTCTTTGGTAATATTTCAAATATAGGCTCGAATCAGCTTTCAAACTCCATCAGGGCGTATGCGCATTCATTCATGAGAGTGTTGCGTATACACTCTTTCCAAATTTTGAACTACACGGTGACGGTTTCAATACAATGATTTTAAAGATTTGTCTTCCAGAAATTACTTTTTTTACAATAGCTTTATACCGGTCCCCCAACAAACATAACCCAATTTTTTTTAATTTGCTGACAAAAATTGTGGACGACATTAGAGCAAAGTCCCCTAATTGTGAAGTTATCGTTACCGGTGACTTCAACGTCCACAACAAATCATGGTGGAATTCTCCAAATCGACCGACGATGTTGACAATAGTGGAAAACTGGCAGAAATTTTTGCCGCGTCTCAGGGCCTATTCCAAATTGTTAAAACCCCGACTTTTACTCTCCGTAATGGCGGTGATAATAGTTTTCTTTTAGATCTCTATCTTACCACAATGCCAGATATTACGAGTGTCGATGTCGCGAAAGGTAGTATTGGAAATTTTGATCATTATTTAATTTCATCAGTTATCAAAACTGATTTACTTAAAACTACAGCTCCCAAACCCCATAAAATATTTCACTACTCAAAAATGGATAAGTCTTCAAAATTTTGCCATGGTTTCCCTTTCGACCGTCATTGTTTTTACACTGACAATGTAAATGTTTCTGCTCAAAACTTTACAGAAACCATCCAATTTGCTATCAATAAATTTATCCCTTTCTCCATAGTAAAACCCAAACAAAAATACTTGTATTCGAAAGCTGACAAAACGGAACTTAGAAACAAACGGAGATTTTATATTTGGATTCATAACAAAACTCCCGCTAATCGATCCCAATACTAAAGGCCAACAAAATATCTAACCCGATTATCTCAAACGAAAAGTCTGAAATTGACAGAGCGATAGCCTCAAAACTTACGTCTATGTCTATTTCTGACAAGAGTTTCTACAGTGCCATTAATTCTTTAAATTCTGGTACAAAATCTGCTATTCCCCCTATTATTGATGGTAATTTAATCGTCAATGATCCCGCAAGAAAAGCTAACTTGTTCGCTGAAGGCTTTGCTCTGAACTCCACTGTTTTGGAAACTCCTAAAGAAATACCCCAAATCCAGTCTTCAGGAGTTAATATGAATGAACTTCACTTCAAACCCAAAATAAAAACAATATAAGTTACCAAAATAGTCCTGAAAATGTAACCAACTTGACGAAGGAAGATTTGTGGTACCGCCCAAGGGCAGTAGCAGAGTTCCTGAACCTGGACATGGAGCCGGAGGATTAGCACCAAAACTGTCGCTACAACAACAACAACAACCAAAATAGTCGCTAAACTTTTAAAGGGGTTAAACATCAACAAAGCCTCAGAAATGGACAATATTCCACCTATTATTTTAAAAACTTTTTCCAAAGAACTTGCACCAACTTTGACTAAAATATTCTACCAATCCTACAAATTTGGTATATTTCCCTCGTGCTGGAAGTTGGCAAATGTTCAGCGCGTCCCCAAAAAGGGACCAAAATCCGATATCTCAAATCATAGGCCAATAGGCCAATAGCTTTACTATCGGTCCTTTCCAAAGTCTACGAGCATTATATTAATACACACATTTCAAAATTTCTGGTAGAAAATCATTTAATATCCGACCGCCAATACGGTTTTCGAAACAAAATATCAACTACCGATCTATTAAACTATGTAGCGCATTGTTGGAACAGCATACTTGATAAAGGTAGTGTAACATACGTTATCGCCTTAGACATCGCCAAGGCATTCGATCGAGTCTGGCATGCCAACTTAATCAACAAGCTCGTTGCGAATGGTTTTCATCCCAATGTGAAGCTGATTCAAAATTTTCTATCCAACCGATACATTTCGGTCTCCTTAGACGAATTTTCTTCTGAGTCTAAACCAATTAACGCTGGTGTACCTCAAGGCTGTATTGTCCCCAACCATATTTTTGATTTATATCAACGAATTGTTGAAAATCACCAGCAACCCAAT
Organism: Diogma glabrata; assembly: GCA_963693315.1. Taxonomy (NCBI): domain Eukaryota; kingdom Metazoa; phylum Arthropoda; class Insecta; order Diptera; family Cylindrotomidae; genus Diogma; species Diogma glabrata. The sequence goes on from OY856187.1 coordinate 118,374,286, forward strand.
AAATGGTTTTGCAGATGATAGTACTGTACACAAGTCGTTCGAGCCCCTTCCTTCAAAAGGTAAAATGCACGAACGAATTAATCCCGCACGGAGAGACGCTGCCATAAACGTGAATAAAGACCTAAACAAAGTCGCCGATTGGGGTGACCAAAACCTGGTCAATTTCAACTCTACCAAAATACAGCTGTTGATAGTTTCCAGATCAAAGACCGAGTTTCCCAAAGATATTTTATTCAGTATGTGTGATGAACCAATAGGTGAATGTAAAAAATTCGTTTATTGGGTGTCACAGTTTCAAATGGCCTCCTCTGGAACGATCATATAATGGCGATGGCAAAAAGCGCGTCTAAAAAACTCGACCTCCTACATAGATGCAAAAAAATTTTCACTCCATACCAATTGCTCCATGTTTATAAGTTCTATATTCGTCCCTGTATGGAGTACTGCTGTCAAGCTTGGGGTGCTGCTTCTGTTTCCATCTTGGCCCTCTTGGACTCTTCAAATGCGGGCTATACTAATTGTGGGTGATCGAGCTTTGACATCAAAACTTGATTCCCTACAACATCGTCGCACTGTTGCTGACCTCGGTTTTTACAAATATCGTCATCAACAGTGCTCAGATGAAATCAGCGGCATCATGCCTCAAACTTATTCTTACCCCCGTTCCACTCGGCAATCGGCTACCGCAACCAGTGAAACGGTTGAGATCCCGCGCTGTCATACTGGCAGATCGCAGAAAGACTTCTTTGTCCGAACTGCATACAAATGGAATAGTTTGCCGGAACCCTTAGTCTCAGGTGGCTTCAACCTGCAGAGGTTTTAAAAAAAGCGTTCATCACCACCTTAGAACGCCAGTTGTTGTGGGACCTAGGTCTAGACCTAGCTCTTAAAAGGTATTTATGTGTTGTTGTGACACATATTCTAAACCCTATTACACAACACTTTTTATTTAAAAAAAAAAATCAAGAATATCTCTGATTCTTATTTTTCTTCCTTCCTTCTTTGATATCTCTAATTCTCCTTCTCCATATGGGTCCATCCTTTTCGCTATTAAATTGTTTCACTGACTTTACTAATGCCATTTTTGCTATTTGGACCCATAACCTGTTGTTATTTTTGGGAAGGAAAATAAATCACGATTTTGGTAATAACTAAGCAGTCGATAATTTATTGGATTTTTTTTAAATATTTCAATCCTTTTTGATTTTTCTAAACCAAACTCGATTCCTTAAAAACACTTTTGCTTTACTAACTTCTTATCTGTCTATAAAATACAGATAAAAACAAATATTTGCAATTTTTTGTTTTTAGTAGGCATGGGTTTTGTAAGTGTAGAAAATTTCACGTTGAAATCACTTGAAAATCGATTATGTAGAAAATCGAATGGTCACCGAAGTCTCACCAATAGGGTACCGTTTTTACTTTTTCAAAGGACGGCACCCTAAAGTGAAAAATCACCTGTTGAATGGTGAGCCCAACTTTTTTGTCGAATTGCCTCAAAACCTAATATGTAAAATCTTTCTCATAATGATATTGATTGAAACCTTTTACTAACGTTTTAATCAATATTCAAATCGATTTGTAAATGTAGGCTATAGTAGGGATTAACACCTTAAAAAAATTTTATATCCCTTTAACCGGAAGTTGGAACGCCGAAATGGAAACAGTTCTAATACCTTATATACCAAGTTTCAATAACATTGAAAGCCAAGACTAGAAGTTACTCAAGATTCAAATTTTCAAGAACCAAACATATTCAGGAAACCTCTACCATTTTGTCAAATTTTGAAACGAATTCAATTTTCAATTGTATTAAAGTAAAAAACTAAAAAGCTTATAAAATTGGATACTAGTTTTAAACATTTCAATGGCAATTCAAACTTAAGCCAAATGCGTTTTACTATTATTTATTTTTAAACTTATTAAAAGCTCACCTTGTCGCAACATATCCAGTCATTTCACTTTCAGTTGGTCGCGCTAACCCAAAATCTAAAATACGTAATTCACAATCTTCGTTGACAGCAATATTCGATGGTTTTAAATCCTAAAATATAAAACAAAAATTGATAAATCATATTATCATCAGATTTGTATAACGCTTACCCTATGTATAATGCCAGCACTATGAATATATTTTAAACCTCTTAAGATTTGGTAAACTAAAAATTGCACATGATCATCAGATAATTTTTGTGTTCTAATAATACTATTTAAATCTGCCCCCATTAAATGAGTTACCAAATATACTTGTTGAAATGAATCAATCGACTTGCCACCCGGATGAAATACATCTAATAAACCAATAACATTTTCATGGTGCATGTGTTTAAGTAAACGTAATTCACGATAAGTACGCTTCGCGTGCACGGCAGTTTGAAATGGTCGTGCTAGTTTTTTGATTGCAACTTTCATATTATTTTTTGTATCAACAGCTGAGCTGAAAAAATAGATAAATAAATCAAGAGCTGTGAAGCAGTAATAAGCCTATGAATACAAAAATAGCAGTTTTTATTGATTTGTTAATTTGATTGTTAATTTTGGATAACAATCCGATGTGACAACCACGCGTGCTTCAGTCCCTACTTTTGCAAGCGACTTAACGTGAGATATCACTTACCACTCGCAGTAGTCGTTAGATATCTTATGGATGCTGGTAGATGAAGTGTATGAAGTCAACGGCAGCAGTTTAATTCTTATAATTTGCTCTAAGAATTAAGACTCCATATAACTCTATATGTGAACTTTAAACATTAAAAACAGAAGCGTGTCACATGATTGAGACGTATTCTGCCAGCTGACAACTCAATTGGTTGGTATTATTGGCATATTATTGATAAAACCTTTGGCAATACAAAAGAGTAATTACTCTAGTAGACTCTACATTCGGTCTTATCTTTTGTACTAGTTATGCAACATCATCTTCGGTATTCTTCATTATAGTAAACAATCAACATGTCTAGCTTCTTTTCATATGAAACTATTTTAGAAAAAAATTAATGATCTTGTACAAATATACTATATTTTGGGAATTATGGCGTATGTATAATTTTTTCCTAAACTTTAATGAATGTTAAAAATCAGCTAAAATTTTTCTTGTATATTTTTTGTGTTTAAGTCACAACTTGTTCACCCACCCGCAAAATTAAATTTTCGCTTTTATTTAAGATATAAGTAATAAAAATAACAATCAAGAAATATGTATCGGAAGAGATTGTATTGTTTATTTTTTCTCAACATTATTAGCTTGAAGTACTATATTAGTAAAATAAATAAAGTGAGTCAGATGTGATTTGATGAAAGAAAAATTAACGACGTTATTACAAAAATAAATTATCGTTCATAAAAAATGTGAGAAAATTAACCTTTTCTTATAGTGTGAATCATAAAATCATCTAATCACAAAATAGTGATTTCTGTCACAACACTAAATATACCGCTATATCGGACACGTATGATTTTTGACTAATACAATAATAAATTTGAAATAGTGGAAGAATGTTGCAAGTCTTTGAATTAGCTCAAGAGCAATGTAACAAAAAACTACCACACCACAGACCTTGGAACGAACGTGCTAACAAGTTGACTTTAACTTATTTAGGGACGTCAGTGACTATGAATAAACAATTTCGATCAGTGTCCTTCAATCCCACATATGAAGCAAGATCTATAAAATGTTCTCTCCAGATGTGCTCCAGAATGTAGACGTAATATAATAAAACCAAACTTTGGTTAAGTCTGCGTCGTTCAAACAGCAAAACAACATTAACCGTTTACCACTGACGTGAGTTTTATTCAAAAATTAACGCTTTTTTATAAAGACATACATCTGTGAGATGAAATTATAAAAATTAGGAAAAATAATTAAAAAATTTTGGGTTTTAATATTTGTTTTCCTGTTTTTTATTAACTAGCAAATTAAAAAATAGGATTTAAAACATTACAAAAAATTATTACAAAAAAAATTGCATCTGAGAGATGCACGTCAGTAGTAAACGATTAAGAGGACTAGCAGTCCAGGATCACAAGTGTTATCAAACGATTGACTCATATTCTGACATTCGAAGGTTGGATGGTGAGTAGTGACACGTCGGTAGATATGATTTTTCAATTGAAAAAGATAAAAATGCAATTATGAAAATTAAAATTTCCAAATCCATTGAGTATCATAGCAAATTAGCCATTCCTTATTGGGCAAACAACAGATGTGGACTACATATTGGAGACTAGTTGTAAAATTACCAGTAAAATATTTTTTGGTAATTTTGCCGTAAAATTACCTATAAGATTGGTAAAATATAAAACGGTTTCAACAAATTAAATTATAATTGCAATTTTTTCTAAAAAAGACTTGTTTTTATCGACCTTTTTTTATTTATTTTTGTTTTTGTTTTTATTTCTGTCTCTTTTTCAGAGTTCCGGATTTTAGGTCAAAAGAAATTAATTAAAAAATTAATTAATTTTTGAATCACTATTTCTTTTGATCTAAAATCCGGAACTATGAAAGTGAAAGTGAAAAAACAAATTAATTGCAATTTTATTTGATTGAAAATTGATTTCTATCACAATCATACATTTCATTAATTTTATTCATTTCATTAATTTCATTAATTTCATTAATTTAATTCATTTCATTTATTTCATTCATTTCATTCATCATTTCATCCATTCATTTCATTCATTCATTTCATTCATTCTTTTCATTCATTCATTTCATTCATCATTTCATTCATCATTTCATTAATCATTTCATTCATTATTTCATTCATTATTTCATTCATCATTTCATTCATCATTTCATTCATTATTTCATTCATCATTTCATTCATCATTTCAAGCATCATTTCATTCATCATTTCATTCATCATTTTATTAATTTCATTCATTCAATCATTCGAAGCATAAGATGCAAATCAAACATATTATTATACAAATAATATGTAGTCGCACAATGCCAATTTTCCAAAGTGTTTCCTTATACATGTGTTACTTTAAGGTATTTTAATGAATTTGGATGGCAAATTCTGTCATTTCCCATACATGAAGGATGCCGAGGGATTGTTCGCTTAGCAGTACATCTAGTTAATGAAAAACACGTTTATTTCACACCTTCATAAGAGCAACAAAACCTAAATCCATTTGCTACAAGGTTGACAACGTCACGATATATTCGACAATTTTTACGTATAACACATGTAATGGAGGTAAAAACAACAGTTGAAATACACAAATAAGAGAGTGAGTGGATGAACAACCGGAGATATTCTAAGAAAAGCCGATATTCACACTTTACACGGTACATTCACATCAATATGGAAAGTACTTTCTTCACTCACATACTGTTAGAAAATGGGTGAGAGTCCAACGTTTTTTCCAGCATTTGAGAATGATGCATTATTAAAGTCCATATGACAAAAACTTTAAAATAATAAGGATCATCGAAATAGGCATACACATAATTTCCTAAAGATGTTGCTATAATTATGCACATTTTTTACAAAAACATTAATCATTGACATCTTTGAAAAAATTACTATCTATGTTTATTTTCAATAGTGTAGACAAAATAAATTATGATGATTTTTTTGTGTAAATTCACATTTGTTTCAAGTCTCGACTAGTTTTTGTCATGCATATCGTGTGAAGTAGCAATAAAAAATATATGTTATTATATTGATTTTAAATTTTAGTATTTCATCACAAAAACTAGCATTTTCCATTTATATAGATGTTTTTTATAATTTTTTCTACATGGAGAGTGGATTCGTTATTGATTTGTAAACATATCTACGGGTGTGACTAGCCCTCGTACTCTAGACCCTGCTATTGACATATAAATTAACGTGAAATATCACATACCACTTGACAATAGCAGTGCGATATCACTAGCCAAGGAGATATCTTAGAGGTGCTGGCGGATTAACTCTATTCAGTCAACGGTAGCACCCCAATCTTAGTAATGGAATATAGCACATTGTTGCTTTTCGAAGAAACAAACCTTTATATAACTCTTTGGCGAACTTAAATAATTGAGTAAGACAGTGCGTCAAATGATCAAGGCATATATCACTAGCTGGGCTATAGGCAACCCCATTTTAATTTATTTCCTGATTTTTTTTTAAAACAACCGCCTTTTCCCTCTTATTTTCTATATCCCTTATTTATACGTGAAAGAGTGCTTCTCTAAAAAAATATATAAAAACAACAACCAAAACATATATTTTAATTTTCAAAAACTCCTTATTGAGCCCACTCTTATTAAATAAAAAATAAAATTTCTTTTTAATTTTTATTTTTAAAATATTTTTGAATGCATTTCAGGTTATTATATGCAACCCATCTTCAGCAAACTCGATTTATTATTAAAAAAGAAAAAAAAATTTTCAATAAAACAATATAAAAAACAAAGCCAACAATATGAAAAAATTTAAAAAATAAAAACAAAGTCTAACAAGTTTAAAAATGGTTTGTAAATAAATTAAATAAATCCGAATTTATGTTTCCTTTATCAATGTTAATTGCATTGATGTCTTTATGAATATAAAGGGATTCAAAAGCATCCAATTTATTGTTGTCGAGCACCTCCTTCTTCAACTTCATATTATTGATTGAAAAATTTAAATGTTGATTTTCCAAGACATGTTTTGCTATTGCAGATTTATTTGGTTGGTTTGTTTTGATGTATGCAGCATGTTCTTTAAAACGCTTCTTTAAACCCCTACGTGTCTGCCCATAATATTTTTTGTTACAATCACCACATGATAGTTCATAAATACCGAGTATTAAGTTTAAATGAGTGTTCAGGATAACACATAAGAATTACACTGAAGAAGGTCCCAAAAAAAGGACCGAAATATTTGTAATAAAAAAAGACATTTTTTGATCTAAGGCTTGGTGTTTCATTTGTAGTGAAAACTCTTACTACCAATAAAACCAGTGACGATAGGAAATTTCATCGCGTAGATCAGATTCAGTGTATGTACCAAAGGTGTATACATTGAACAGCAAAACTTATAATAATTTATAAATATAATTAAACAACCAAAACATAAATTTGCGTCCATTGACCCACCAGAACTCATGTTGCTGTGGGAACTATGTTCTAAAGGTTTTTATGTATGTTCTGAATTCTGATACATAATTGTATTAAAACTACACAGCACATTTTATTAAAAACCTTGTAATTTATTAATATATACAATACATACATATATCACATACATATCTCTTTCTCACTTTTAATTAGAACAGTTATTTATTTTTAATTCGAATCTGTTGATATAATTTTGATAACGATAACGTTTAATACCAAATGGTTGTATAATAAACTTTGCCGTAACTGTTGTCTAAGTTACGATAAAGATAAAATGATATAAAACTCAATTTCCACAATTCTCCACAAGTATTCGTTGATATATAACTGTGTATAATATTACATAAATATAATAGGATTATAAATATACTAACACAAATGACAAATAGTTGTGGTTTTTAGTACTGCCTTATATCTATCACAAATCATGTTTCCATTTTTTTTAAATCAACTGAGAGTTGCAAGATCAATATCAATTACATAATTAAATGCTTTTTAGTTAAATTGTAAACTAAAAATGTTGGGGATCTTTACGATTTTTGTTTTTGGGTTTTTGTGTTTCATTATTATTTCCATCATTATTTTTCTATGTTTGTTTAATTTGTGAGCTCATTGACATGTGATTGGGAATTTTATCATGTAAATGCCTCAACTTAGAGTTCAAAATGTTTGTTGGTTTTTTTAATTCATAGCTGAAATGAGTTTACCTTCAACGTTTTAATTAAATTTTTTTCAAACTAAGGTAAATGAAATTTATTTACTAATGTAAAGTTATTTATTTTCGCCGTTAATGCTATCTACAAAGCGTAGACTATCAGCCAATGTCCGGCGTCGAGGGTTTATTCCCGAATCAGTCGGTAAATTGAAATAGACTATTTTCAGTCAAAATTAAGAAAATTCTTAAAATTAGAATTTTCGAAATTTTCTTATAAAAGTTCATCGAAAATAAAAGTGGTTTAACAGACTACTGGCCTCACTGATTCAAACACTCCCCGTCATGGTTGGTATTGAAACAAATCCAGGACCAACTAAAACATAGCACTGTACAATATGTAAAAACATCTTAAGGGCACAACATCTATTCAATGTAATAACTGTAAGGAATGGTGCCACATCAAGAACTGCTCAGGTCTTGTCACACATAAGCAATGGACCAAGAAAACTACATAGCGCCATGTTGTCAAGCATCAAGTTTAAATACCAACACGAGCACTCAACAAAACAAAATGCGAATGAACACGCTACCGGCAACCCCGAGTGATGTAAGAATTATACAACTAAATTGCAACGGTCTCACGAATAAGATCGACGATATAATAAACTATATGTGCAACAACAATATTCTAGTTGCAGTTCTTCAAGAAACCAAGCTAAATGTTAGATCTAAGATTAGTGATAAGCTCGGTGATTATAAAATTATAAAACTCGATAGAGGAAAGGACAAAGGTGGTGGCCTTTCCTTTATCATTCACAAAACCGTAAAACCACATAACCTACAGTACCGGAAACCGATAAACAACTAGAGTCTAGAACAACTGTGTATTATAATAAAAGCCGGAAATATGGAGATAACTCTAGGTAGCCAATATTTATATTCCTAGTAAGCAGCTGTGATACAGGTTATGAACCGTCCATAGAACATTTATTTTATACTAAAGACTGTCTAATTCTCAGAGATGTGAAATGCTCACCATGATCTATAGCACAACTGAACACTGATTCACGAGGCGAAAACATTGCTTATCAAATTGACAGCTCCAATTTTGGAGTTCTCAACGAACCACAACCAACAAAGTGTAACAAAAAGTCGTACTCTTCTCCAGATGTGTCCCTTGCATGTCACAAATGCCAATTGCTGAATGGAGAACAGTTCCACATGTTCCACAAATGACAAAACCAAATAAAATCCGAGAAGAGGATCTATATTAATTTTAAAAATCCTGACTAGGATAATTTTACAAATTTTACTGAAATGGAATTTAGCAAGCAAATTTTACCACTTGACGCCCTCTCTGGGGACAAAATTCAAAGAAATGTTTAATCAAGCGTCACACAACATGACTTAAAGACAGCACATAGTACAACCACCGCTCTTCACAGGATCCAAAATTAAATCATTGATCCCTGAACCAAAAACAAAACTGTCCTATCATAATCTTAGTAGCACTATCACAGGCATTCGACAGTGTCAAAAATCACTGCTTTAGAGGTTAAACTGCCACGCAGCACCAGATCCATTCTAGCGCAGTTACTATCTGGTTGGTCACGCATTTAAAAAAACTACGTTAGTAGAATTGACCAGGAAGTGTCCAGCATGTGAGGGCACGCCATGTATTCAATTGTCAAGAAACCCCAACCGACATGATGAAAGATTTGTGGTACCGCCCAAGAGCAGGTACAGAGGTCCTGAATCTAGAAATGGAGCGGGAAGAGTAGCACTGCACCGGTCGCTACAATGCCTACAATATAACGCTAGATCATGGTGGTAAACTTTACAGGTCAAATAGGTCCGTTGTGATACAGAGGCTCTGTTGGCTCAGGTTGGTGAGAGTTTGCGGTCTAAAAAAACAATGGCCCAAAATGGGCCAGTGGTTCACACACAAAATAGATGAAACCCTATTTCCTCCGATCTCCTGCGCCTCATTCTTACAACTGCCGCTTAAGTCATTGTTGAGAATCCTCAATTTTTTCGCGTTTTCTTCAAGAATCATTGATGTTTGCTAGCAAAGAAACGACACTGAATCTAGTTTTTTTCACCGGCTATTGATCTAATTTGTACCCCTGTTCTAAGTTAGTTGTATAAGGGAAGCAACATTCTGTTGATAGCTTCTTTGTCTGGAAGAAGATGCATTTCAGTTCCTTACTTTTCCTTACCGGCACGCATAAAATTTGAATTTAGAACTGGTTACACACTGCGTTCGGAAATCCTATTTCTATTGATATCGTTGGAACTGAATCTAGTAATTTCAATGCATCTTGGTTATCCAAAAAATGATATATTTTGATTAAATTAGATTATGCTTCAGCCATACCAAGGTTTCATAAATCGTTACCTTTTCGACTAGGAGTGTGCTAAAATGTCAACCTAGAACATCAAGCACCACAACACGGTGCTGAATGACTTGTAACGTTCTAGAGAGCGTTTTTGTCAGCGCCCCACACCTAAACAGGCAGAAAATTATTTGGTTGTTTTAAACAAATTTAAGGTTGACTGCATTGGAGTCGTGCTTTCCATCAGATAGCCAGATGTAAACCTTATATGTAGTACCATTTGTGGTACAAATTCTCTGGTTAAAAATCAATGTTTTTATAATTGCAGCAACTAATATATATGAATTATAAACACAACTATATTTTGATTCACATAATTTTGGAACTCTATTTCTACAGTGAAAATGGAACTCAATAAATGGTTTTGAATCGATTTATGTCAAACTTGGTTAGTTAATTATTACTTTGCAACTAGGATTATATTTCGTCAGCAATTCAACTTTTTTTGCTATATTTGATGCACTAAGATAATCAAACCTAATATTCCCACATTTTACCTACTAACCAAAAACAAATAAACAATATTATCACATAAGATATAATAAAAAAAAATAAATGACGTATTTACATTTTGATTTACATAATTAGAATCACTTTTATCCATTTTATTAATGTTCACACCATCGCATTCTAACAATTCTGGCAAAATATTAATTGCTACTGTACATCAAAAAACTTTTTTCTTTAATTTGGCAATCAAATCTATTTTAATTAATTTCATATATTATGTGATGCTTATTTTATCAAATTGATTCATAAATTTTTGTTGTAGTATTTTTCTTATCTTCACACATAGTTAAAATAATTTATACGAGGTTATGATTTAATAAAAAACTACACAAATATAATAAACTTTTTCATTAATTTATATTTTTCTAATTTCATAGACCTACCAAACTTGACCATACGCCCCAGAACCGATCGGCGATAGCATTTGGTATCGTTCCGGTAATTCCCATTCTGTTTTATTTATTTCGACGCGATAAAAACCTGACATTTTTTAATTGCTATATAAAATTCACTTTAACTTTTTATTATAAAACTAATAAATAAACAAAACTAAAAAATAAATACTTAAAATTTAATTCTGATATTTTCTGATTATTTTACATCAAAACACTCTAGTTGTGATAAGACACCATTCACTTTTTAGGTAATGAAGTTTGAATAAATTCTAATTCAAGTTCTGCAACTTTGAAAACATAAAAATGTTGACTTTTACGTGAAGTAGCCTGTTTTATAATGATCCCTATAAACAATGAGTTGAATTTCAAATTGAAAGTCAAAAAATGTTTTCTGTTTGAAAATAATAAACATTACTATCATCCAATAAACGTTTTGTTTTGTGTCCCGATTGTTTTACCGGCTTTTCCCATACAAGTTTTAAAGACATGATTTTAAAAAATTAGAATTCACGTATTCACATAAAAACCAAGTTGAACAAATTATTTTGCTTGTTGGTAAAATTCTGACTGATTGTTCGTTATTGTTTTATATTTAAGTTTCATTTGATTCTATCACAGTTTAGTTTCTCACCGTAGCAATTTACTAGCTAGTATAGTTTATTAAGCGGGCTACAGACCTTCAATCAATTTGTCAATCAATTGAAAACGAAAATTAACGAAATAAAATTTAGGGGATTTTTTACAATTTTATTTCGTTTTCGAATTGATTGACAAATTGATTGAAGGTCTGTAGCCTGCTTTAAAGTATAATAGCAACGGTGTGAAAGCAAACTATCAGAACAATTATTTTAAATTTGCTATTTTCATTTGCTAGCTAGTATATCAAACTAATACTTATCATATAACTATAACCATTGATTAAGTATATTAAGATAATATTACTAAAGTTTTCGCCGCTACGATCGAGCTATGGCTCTGCTAGTCAATTAGTGTAGAGACAACACAACACTTGCGATTGAAAGAGTGGTTTTTCTTTTCTGGCAACAAGAAATTATAAAAATTTAATTTTTATTGCTTTTTTCTGTATAAAAATTGCATTAGTGTTAGTTTTTTATTACCTTTTCTCTTTTCTTTTAAAATTCTTTCATATTCAAAGGCAAACTCCTTTTTATTTTTGCTTAAATAAATAAATCGTATTTCTTTACATGATCGAGTTCATTGACATACATTTTTTTATTCATAATATTTTAGAAAAATAAGGGATTTGCCAATTGTAAACTAAAATTTTGATATACTGAAAACTGTTTCAAATATTTTTTAATTCAAGAGCTTTAACATATGCTGGGCAGTTTTTTTTTTAAATTTTAGGAATGACTTTTTTTTTATATTATGAACTAGTAATATTTATTATATGTATATATTCCTTTAACGATCTCCTTAAATTCATAAAACCCAAACTCCAAAGCAGTAACTGTGTTTTAGAAACTAAGTTGTTTGCGTGGAATTTGTTTTATTAATTACTAAATTCGTCAAGACGGTCATGAGGAAAGCCTAATCAGGGTTCGCTAAACCCTATGGTGGTAATGGTGCAACTAGGTCTGTTAGCTCGAAAAAATATAACCATTTTTTTCATAAAAACAAATACTTTTTCAAGTTGACCCAGAAAAACAGCATCATTGGATTTAGTGTCTTCGAATTAGCTTTTACTATCAGGTCCTAACACAATAGAGTAAAATAGAACCTGATTTAAGCAATATGATAATTTATTAAATATACTATTATATTTGTTAATAAATTTATATAGGGAATATTATTAATTGACGTTTTTTAATTTTTATTAACATCAATTAATTTTATATGGGTATTTTCATTAAATAAACGGTGTTTTGTTCGGTTGCGTAGCAACAACACAATATATTTCCAATATATTTCCTGTCCAGCAGCCAAATTCTGTAACTGTGAAGTGGTGAAGTGTTAAAAATTTCTTCATTTCGATTTTATCATTAATTTTTTATCATTTTACCATTTTTGGAATTCCATATGCGATTTGAATGTTAAAAAATTTAATAGCAAGCGTCGCACTGTCAACAGTATATAAAATCGTCGCAAAAACAACCAAAAGGCTGTAAAAAACCGCGCCATGTTTTTCTTTAGCTTGAAACTATCATTTTAACTATAACAAATAAATTCTTGTATCTTATTCTTTACAAAAACTTTTCAAATCATAAAGCACTAGTTATAAAATTTCTTAATGGCATTTTGTTTTCTAAACATCTAGCTATATTATATAATTTAAGTAATACTCTAGAACTACATATCATAATTCTAAAACATATAATAAATATGCACATTTATTAAAATTTATTTAAGCAGAGGAAATATAATTTATTTTTTTTTCTATAAAAAACCGCGCACTTTCACTTACATATTTCTTGAACAAAAACCTTGGTGCGACCTTTTCTTAATATGACAATAAAGCCAACCGCATAGTGACTATGGTTGACTCATAATAAACATTATATTGAAATAACCATTGATTAAATAGCAATCTTAAATGAATATCAATGAATGTTAAAATTCAGTACGAAAAGAAATTTATTGATAATGTTATTTCATAGTCATCGTTATATTGTTATATTTGCCATTTGCTAGATATTCTTACAGCAAATCATGTCTTATATAAAATTAAGCATACCGTAATAATATAAAGGGAATTTCAAATAGATTACTATACTTCAGGAAAATTGTAGAAAATATGATACTGACTTAATTAATATAATTAGAAGTCCATTGTTGAATTCATCGGCTTTTCACAGTCGTCTGAAAATAGACCTTAGGAATGACATTATTAAATTAATTGAGAAAAGGTCGCGCCACGGTTTTTGTTCAAGAAATATGTAAGTGAAAGTGCGCGGTTTTTTATAGAAAAAAAAAAATAAATTATATTTCCTCTGCTTAAATAAATTTTAATAAATGTGCATATTTATTATATGTTTTAGAATTATGATATGTAGTTCTAGAGTATTACTTAAATTATATAATATAGCTAGATGTTTAGAAAACAAAATGCCATTAAGAAATTTTATAACTAGTGCTTTATGATTTGAAAAGTTTTTGTAAAGAATAAGATACAAGAATTTATTTGTTATAGTTAAAATGATAGTTTCAAGCTAAAGAAAAACATGGCGCGGTTTTTTACAGCCTTTTGGTTGTTTTTGCGACGATTTGACTGTTTTTTGTAAAGTTATAATATAATATGGGAGAATCAAATTTGTATTATCCATATAAAATGTTTTCTACAGAGAACTTTACTCTCGATTTTTATCAATCTAGGACCTAGGTGCAATATTTAAAAAAATAAAAGTATCGTTTTTATGTAAACAGGTCTCAACTCATGACATGAACAACTCATGAAAAAGTAAAAGAAATATTCGAAAATAAGTCTAAAGCAATGCATTCGAAAATTAATAAAATTATTACATACAACGGAAACACACACATAAAAACTATAGTCTTTGACTAATAATTTTAAAAAATTAACATAACAATTTTATAAAAGTTCTTGAGGATAGCATGAAAGCTTAAATCGATTGTTATTTACTCTAAATAAATAACAAACAAAACAACATTGTGCGAAAAAAGATGTGAAATTAAGTGTTTCGCAATTAAACAATTTTTTTAAAAATTCTTGATTATGTTCAGCCAAGTACCATTGGTGTCTTCCATAAACTTTATAGTCTATGATTGACTGAAAGTTTTAAAAAATTTCAGTTTTTACGGTTATATATCACCTCAATCGGCACATATTTGTCATTTTCGCCTTATCTTACCACATAAATATACGTAAATACATATATTTTCATTTTCAGTGAGAAAGTCGTTGTGAATAATGGATAATAAACAATCAAGTCCTCACCATAAGGGTTTTGTTCTATTTTTTCAAAGTACGGAACCCTTAAAATAATAATAAAATTTTCTCAAATTCTTTTCTTTATACCTCATAAAGCTTAAAAACACAAAATTTTAAAGCCTACTAAATTATTTTTTAATCTCATCACTTCAAAATAACTACCAACGTTCTAAAATAAAATGAAATAAAAATTAAAATTTATTATCGATATAACATTTGTTGGGTTCTCTCAGATAACAAATTTACATAATAGACCAAATACATGTTTTCACAACATCGTTTTCATAATACATCAATAATAGGCCTTTTTATATAGCATTTCATAAAGCATATTCTAAATATATTCTTTTTTCTAATACCTTTATAATTACCAACTTCCATTTAATATATTAATAAAACATTTGATGGGTTTTCTGGATACAAACATAACAAATATTTTTTGTATTTTAAAAACAACTATATGTTTGCAAACTAATCTGGGTTCGTGTTTAAGTTTTTTAACTGTTGTTAAATATTACCAATATTGAGGGATAATTAATTTCAATTCGCATAATTTTGTGTTTTTCAATTCTGTACATTTGGTTGGTTTTTGAAAATTCGCCAAAATGATACTAAATTACTACATTCATATCAATGCTACCAACGTGGTATAAAAATTTGTAAAAACATTTTAATTTTACTAAAAGTTTGGGAAAGCAAAATTTTGATTTTATAAACTTTCAGAAAAAAGCATGAATGCTGACTTTTTTTTACTAATGAGAAACATATAGTTAAATAAGATATACTTTTATTGATAACTTTGAATACAGTTGTAGAAAAAATGCAAATTATTCGAAATGAAAATTTTAACCTTTAAAACCTATTCGGTGCACAGTATATATACTAGTAGTGTCTTTCAAAACATGGCGCGCAAGACACTACCGCGTCTCTTGATTATTAAATGTTTATTTTAACTTTTAACACAATTTAAACGTAAAACGTTTACAAATTTTAATATATTAAATAAATATTTAAAATAATAAATTTGAAAAATAAATCTGTATTTAATTTAGAAATGCAATTTTAAAAAATCAAATCACATTGACGTTATTGTGTTTTTTGACACAATGTCAATAACAACAAAAGAAACGGTTTCATTTTATTGCCAAACAAAAAGTCAGTGTTAACTTTATAATTTTAAAACTTCACTCACTTAGATATTTTTGCGGTGAAGTGATAAAAAACTTATCACTTCACCGCTTCACAGTTACAGAATTTGGTTGCAGGTCTGAAAAACAACATGCTGTTTAAAGTATGAGCGAAGGTAAACTCAAGTAGTTTCCCGAACTTGACAGCAATAATCCACACAGATACAAAAGCAGGACTTACATTATGAAAAGCTTAGTATTTGTTAAGTAGGGAAATTATTTTTGCATCTATTGAATAGTTCAGCAGCCAAATTCTGTAACTGTGAAGCAGTGAAGTGATAAAAATTTCTTCGTTTCTTTTCATTAAAAAACTTATCACTTCACCGCTTCACAATTACAGAATTTGGCTGCAGGTCTCCTATATAGATCTCTTTTTACCCTTTATAATCGATCGACTGTAAATAATTTCAAATTGTAAGGTAATAAAATCATGGCAATAAAATCATGCGATAAATTATATTTAGCAACAATGATATGTTTGCTACCAAAATTTATGAAAAGATGTTCGACTTCGATGTAAATGTAAGAGGAGCACGATCTCTATATTTGCAAATAACAGACAAATCCTTTTTCTATTTATTGCTCGTCATGAGTATAGCTTAATTTTATTCTATGCCACATGACTTCGTGACACATGTTGCAATTTCTAATACACAACACGTTCTATTAAAAAAATATAAGCATAGACTCAAAATATAGGGCCTGTATAATACATAAGATTTACTGGAAGTGGAATTCATGAAACAGATAAAGACACTAGTCTACTACCACTGCAGTAATTAAACCGAAGGAGAAATTTGAGTTTGGTTTATTATAAATGGTCGCGTGAAACAACATAAGCTATTGCCCAATTAATATGAGGAAAAGGTACACTTAGAATGCACGCCGAAATGGAATGATCCGTAAGGTTCACAACTGAGTATCAAGGCTCTAGAAAAGCCTAACAGAAGGAAAAAGATAATAAAAAATATGAAGAAGTTTATCGAAAACATTAATCAACATATGGTTAGTTGAAAGTTTAAGACATGCTTTGCAAATGATCGACATACGATAAAAGATTTCTATCAAAAATCCACATCCATCAGAAATAAAAAGAAAGAACTTATCACAAATGAAGCCAGACATACAATAAACAACTATAGAATAACAATCAAATTATCAGTGCTCGATCTTTTGATATTGCATTTTGTTATGCTATATAGCAGAGGTGGCCAAGCTTCACTACACGTTGAGCCGCAGTACAATAATCTCTCGTTTCGAGAGCCACAAAAAAAAAAAAAATTTAAAAAGTATCAGTTGTTTGGAAATATTTATTTTATTGAAAAAACAATTATGTACTTATGGTTATAAATACATACAAATACATCTTTAAAGTTTGTTACATGACATGCCTGCTGGTAGATGGCATGTTTGTTTGTAACTTAGTCGTGAATTTTCTGAAATCTGGTTCATAGTTTGTTAGCGCAGTACGAATTAATTCCGTTAAATGCTCATTTGTAAGTTGTGAACGGTGGTTTGATTTTATAAACTTCATTGTTGAAAAAAGTGATTCACAACAATATGTTGTACCGAATATAGACAGTAATCTGGCAGCAGCTTTTTTCAAATTGGGGTACTTTGATTGAGACACTAGTTTCCAAAACTCATTTGGAGATTGTGTGCATTTTAAGAATGTGATCTTCCTGTAGCTCTAGTAATTCCATTTCTCTTGAGGCACTGTCATGCAAAATATAACAAGGAATCGATAAGCCCTCGTTAATAATGTTAATTTCGAATGGATTTACAAGTAAATTAAGAGAAATATTTAAATTATTCAGATCATTAAATCGCAAGTGAAAGTCTTTTAATAATTCTGCTAATTTACTGTACTGAGTGAATACTCAGTTTGTTATCATTAATTTTAGAGAGTCTGTTCTTCAGACGAGGAAAGTGGTTGAACACTTTTGTTGTTAAATCTCGTTGAAAAGGTTGAATTTTTTTAATAAAACTCAGAATCGTTTGAATAAGATCAGTAATAACTTTATCTTTTTCTTGTAAAGCTAGGTTGAGGGATTGCAGATGCTCCATTATATCAGTCAAAAACATACAATCATTAATCAATTCATCATCCTTTAATTCCAGATAGTGTTTTTCGTTTTCTTTGAGGAAATTTCTGATAGGTTCCATTAAATCAACAAATCGGCTTAGAACATTATAGGTGGATAACCATCGCACAAGGCAGTAAAATGTTATATCTTGAGGATGATCTTCAAAGTCCAGTGCTTCGATAAAGTTCTTGAATTGGCGATGGGTTGAATTCGTCCGAATATAGTTCACAATTTGTAGCACAGTTTTCATTACATTTTCGTATTTAAAATATTTTGCAACTAAATGTTCACGATGAACAATGCAATAAAGTGCCGAAATTCGGGTATTCTTGGATCATTTTTTAATAGACCAATAAGGCCTACATTTTTTCCTATTGCAGGTGCTCCGTCAGTTGCTACACTTACCAAATTATTCAGTGGAATATCTGTATCTGACAATATATTATCAAGGGCACTCTTAGTATCAATACCACGAGTAGTATTTTTAAGTGCTACCAAATCCAATAGTTCTTCCTTTACGATTAAAGATTCGTAAACGTATCGGATAAATACAGCTAACTGGGGGGTGTCTTGTATATCGATTGATTCGTCAAGGGCTAAGCTGAAAGCTACACTATTTTTTACATCTACTTGTAGTCGCTGTTTATTATCTTTACTTATTTCCGTAATACGTCGCTCAGTGGTATGACGTGATACTGAAACATTGCTAATTAATCTGTGCAATTTGATATTTAAAGGATCCAGCATTTTAACCACCTGTTCCATATTCTTTTTGATAAATTTTCCCTAAACTTTTCCAAGCGATCATAAAACTAGCCTCGGTATCCGCTTCTGAACTAAAAGATGATAATAATGTTTGCTGATTACTTAATGCAGATTTTAAAGAGTTTATTTTATTTGTTCGGATGTTGGTATTCAACGGATAACTATCCAAAAATTTACTATGGTTTTTTTCGTGATGCCGTTTTAAATTACTGGTTTTATAATGGACAAGTGATTCATTGCACATATAAGACACAAAGATTTTCCCCCTTTATCGATGAATGCGTATGTCTCAACCCATTCTTGCCTGAAGCTACGATTTTATCCGTCATATCTCCTTTTTTTGTGGTCTCACATATTTAGCAGTTAAATTAAAAAACGGAGTATTCCTTAAAAAACACGCAAAATATTATATTTCGCTTCAAGAGATGAAATCACCGTTTTTTTCTTGCAATTTCCTTAAGTTTTTAATTTCGTTTTTGGTTTAGGGTAATATCTTACTGTCGTAAATGTAGCAGGTTGAGGTAGCATATGTCGAATTTGCACGTGTTTTTTAATTCTATTTAATTATGAACTTATTCAATTTTTAATTGGAATATTAAAGGATACATTAAATTTAACTTCGGCAAATTGCCTAAAGATAAAATATCAAAAATATTGTTTATAAAAAAATTGCAGAAAAAGATAATCATAGAAAAACAAACGAATCCAAAAGGAAAGACTTTTGATTTTGAGAAAGATTTTTGTGCATTAATTTGAGACAAATACAGGTGATTTTATTTTTAGCCCACTAGAATATGTTAAACGTATAACCTTAAATAATAAAATTAGTTAAATTTATTTGTAACAGTGGATTATAAACTTGATTCGCGAAGTAAAGTAGTATCAAACTAAAACAAAGTCGCAAAAAACTCCAATAGTAGTAACTTCGACAGGACGGACCTAAATATAATAAAATGATTGCATTAAATCATATTATATTATTATTTTGAATATTTTATTTTACTTGTTATATTTTCATATTATATTAAACAGCATTATAAATTATATGTATTATTTCTAATTTTGTTACAATTTTTATGAATTATTAAATATTATTTAATTTTTTCATTTCTTTTCGAGAGCCGCATTTATTCTTTTAAAGAGCCGCATGCGGCTCGCGAGCCGCGGTTTGGCCATGTGTGCTATATAGCATCAATAATAGTCCGCGCTATTTGATTTGAGACTTAAGTTTGTGATAAGGCAAAGTGAAATCGAGACACAAAACGTCGCCTTTATCAAATCTAGTCAAAGTCTTAATAATAGCCATTTTTAAGAAATCTTAAGCCATTTTTAAGAAATCTAAATGACTTCATTTATTCATCAAAAGCGGTAAAACTAAATCCTACCTTACAATCCAAGCATCCAAGTGCTATTTTCAAAACCGATCGTAATCACACGTATATTTTATAATTACGACAACAAATGACGAATGGTTTTTAACGAAGGGTTCAAAAAATGGTATTTTCAGGAGTCTTCGTTATAAGATATTATGGTGATTATTTATACTCAACTCCAGACTATGTTGAATTTAATTTGTCATAAAATGAAAGATATAAAATGAATTTAATTTGAAAACTACAACATTTGTTTATAAAAACAATTATTTATTTTAATTAATTAATCAATTTTCTACTTATTTAATTAATATTTTAAATGCATAATTTGTCGTTTACAAACGGCATATTTTTGAAATTTTCTTTGTTGATGGCTACAACAATGCCAAAAAAATTTAAGAAAAATATTTTTTCGGCAAACGGCTGTAAAGTTTAACTTTACTGCCGCTAGCGATTTAGCTAAAGTCTTACTTTTTAGCCTGCGACAGCAAAAGTAACGCCATTCTTATTTTATAATACGGAGGCTGTAAAGTAGCATTTGTTAGTTTGTTATCTTTTCAAACGTATTGTATAACTATGACAACAAAACTATTTCAATTGGATTATGAAATTTTGAAAAGGCTGCTTTGATAAAACAATTTTATTCATACAAATTTAAATGTTTTTTTCTCTTTTTTGGAAGTAGTTATGACGATAAAAATTCATATTTGTAAAAAGTTTGATGTATTAATTTCATATTTATAAAAAATTTAAACGTTTGCCGAAAAAATGTAGATTTTGTTTTAAATTAATTTGTTTGCTGCTTTTTGGTGAAAATAGTTCAAAATATGCTGAATTTCATCCAAAATTCTAGTTAATATTTTAACACTGACAGCTAACCAATAGTATACTTTTTTCATTACGATTGGTTTTTACTCAGTAGTTACAAAACGATTAAAAAGTAGTCGTGTTCGTGTAACCCAAAATATCAATTTTTTGTAATTGTACACAATTTCGACTATAAAGTATATTTTAAGTTTTGAAAATAGCACCACAGGAAAATATCTTCCGGAACTATAGATACTTATAGCGACTACACAGTAGAACAAGTGCAAAAACGTTATATTCTTTATAACAACGTTAAACGGCATGCACACCCCATGCCTCTACTGCAAACAGAGCTTTCTACCCATCAACTAAATCCTATCAAACCTAAGAGGAGGAATGTCATACCAATATATTATGATGCATGTAAAGTTGCTTAAAAAGTCAGTATAGAATCTGAATGAAACGTGAAATTAATCACAAAACATTGGAGACTGCGATGTTATCAGATTCTTTAAATTAATCGCGTTAGAAATTTAACCACATTAGAAAGAACAACCAAAAAGTGACCCATTAACCAGTCGGTGTTCGGTGGAGAGAAAAACATGGGCAACTCTGGCTTGACGACGTAACTATCAAGACGTTCACTACAGGAAAACTAAAGTAAAATAGCGTTGAAACGAGATAAATGGAAGATGATTGTACATACAATTATGTAACCTATTCCACAATTATAGTTCAAATAATAAGAAACAAATAATCATTATCAAAACAAAACACAAAACTGATCGCTTTAAAATATCAAAATTAATTATCTATAGATTACCTTTTCAGTATTTACCTCATCTCATTTTCGTAAATTATTAAAGTTCAATATTTTGGTTACAAGTCGTTTGTTTTTGTTTTCGTTGTTGAAAATTTGTTCCTTAGGGTGCAAGAGATAGGGTTCTTAATTTTGTTGTGAAAAAAAGAGAAGATATTGTAAATAAAGTTTATGATTTTTATATGGTATTTATCAAAGTGTTGGTAAATTTTGAGCAGAAAAATATAAAATGTTTTATTTCGTTTTCGCATCATAGTTTTACAATTATTCAGCCTGTTCCATCATAAAGTTGTTTTTAAACTAGTGATACTCTTTTTTGTAATATGTTAGAAGCAACGGCAAATAATTTTTGTTGTTGTAATTCAATTCATAGTAATATTATCTTATAATACTTAATCAATGATAATAGCTATCAGTTTTTCAAAAAGTCCATCTTTTAACTTTAAAATAAAACAGGAAAAAGTGTCTATCTTTATCTGAACCGAATTTAAGAATTTTTGAAAATAAGTCTTCAAGCCCAAAATGAAGAAATTCTCGGAATTTAGACTAGCTCTATTTTCCACAAAAAAAATCCTCTCACACATATCATTTTTTTCGATATAATCCCTTAAAAAAAGTCCAAGCGGCACGTATATCCGCTAGAAATAGGTAGATTTCGAGATCAGACAGTTTTGTGTGCCAGTAGAATCTGATGTATCAGATTAGTTTAAACAACACAAACTTATTTAAAACAGATATCGAACAAATTTTAAAAAGAAAATTAGCTACATATAAGCAAAACTATATATATCCAATTTTGCAACAAAAAAATATCAAATCTACCACAGAACATGTGTGTGACAATTTATGACACAAGCCTACGCTATATCATACGTCGTCCAATTACTGCAAAATATCAAAATAGTTTATTTCTAAGAAAAAAAAATTAATTTCTTCTATTCAAACCTTTTTATTTTTTTTTCATTGACTGTTATAAGGTTTTTGGAAATTGTAGTTATGGATTGTTGCAAGCTTTTTTGTTGAAGCCAACAAGTCAAAAACCTCGAGCTGCAGAGGTTTATATTTATAAGAAACGGATTAAAATGTTTCCACAGATTCTAAATTTATGAAGTTTTTAAAAATATTAGTATCCAAACGGCCGTTATAACGGATTAAAAAAACAAATTTTTTTTCTAGTATAAAGCCCCTAGTTATTTAACCATGTGTCAGATTTTTCTGATTTACGAACTTGTCCAAGATATTAATAAAACACACATGTTCACGGAAGGTTTTTTGATCTGGCTCCACAAATGCGACCGTGAGAGTGCCGGTTGATTCAAACGCATTTGGTGTTTTACAAGCTTTTTTGTTGGAGCCGCTCACTCAGAAACCTCCAACTGCAGAGGTCTTTTTTTAAGGAAACTGATTAAAAGATTTTAATGATTCTAAATTTATGAAGTTTTTAAAAATATTAGAATCTAAACGGCCGTTATAACGGATCTAAAAAACAGAGTTTCTTTCTAGTATAAAGCTTCTAGTTTTTTAACCATATGTCGGATTTGGCTGATTTACGAAATTGTCCAAGATATTAATAAAACGCACATTTTTAGAAAAAGTTTTTTGATCTGGCTTTACAAATGCGACCGTGAGAGTGCCGGTTGTTTCAAAAAAATATTTTTTTTTGCAAACTTTTTTGTTGGAGCCGCTCACACAGGAACCTCTAACTGCAGAGGTCTATTTTTAAAACAAATTGATAAAAAGGATTCCAAAAATTCTAAATTCAAAAATTCATTAATTTTTTTAAAATATTAGTATCCAAACGGCCGTTATAACGGTTTTAAAAAATCAATTTTTTTTAGAAAAAAGGCTCTAGTTCCTTAACCACGTGTCGGATTTTGCTGATTCACGAACTTGTCCGAGATATTAATAGAACACATATGTACAGAAAATTTTTTTGATCTCCCTCAACAAATGCGACCGTAAGAGTGCCTCATATCGTGTATATATATATATATATATATATATATATATATATATATATACATATATATATATATATATATATATATATATATATATATATATATATATATATATATATATATATATATATATATATATAAATATATACATATATATATATATATATATATATATATATATATATATATATATATATATATATATATAATTTATATATATATATATATATATATATATATATATATATATATATATATATATATATATATATATATATATATATATATATATATATATATATATATATATATATATATATATATATATATATATATATGTATATATATATATATATATATATATATATATATATATATATATATATATATATATATATATATATATATATATATATATATATATATATATATATATATATATATATATATATAAATTTTTTTTTTTTTTTAATTTTTCGTCCCCGCTTATCATATATAGTCGTTTGGCACAAAAATTTTTCCGAAATTCCGAGATGAAGCCCATTGCAATAGGTAGGTTTTTATATGAAATCTACCTAAAAATTTCACGCAAATCAAAAATGTGTCGGTCAGAATGGTGTTTGGTTTGCAAAAGAATGACCCATATACAGAAATATACATTGAAATAAAATCTATAATTGGAAAATGGTAATAAGTGTAAGGGAGAGTAGTAACTGGTTGCTACGAGAACCCTTTTGGTTATTTAAAGGATGTTCTAATCCCATATCCGTTACTTAATTTAAGTTGCATTCACAATTAAAATAAAGTATAAGTAGTTACACGTACTTGTTTTCAGATCTACAAATTTCTAGATTAAAAAATAGACTTTTATCGAATATTAAATTTATCTTATCATAGAATATATAAATAGTTAAATTTTTAACAGCAATTAACAAATAAGTAAGTCAGTTTATTGTTTGCTTTTTAAGAACTTTGTGTTGCACCTAAAAATTTCAATATGAATTTAAGATGGGGAATTGTAAGTGCTGGTAAAATTTCACACGATTTCGTAAATGCATTAAGCACGTTACCCGAAGGTGAACATACCGTCGTGGCGATTGGGGCCAGACATTTAGAAAATGCAAAGGCGTTTGCCAAACTTCATGAAATACCGACTTACTATGAAGGATATAATAGTTTAGGTGAAAATCCAAATATTGGTAAGACAAACTTTCAAGGTTATCATGATTTGGTTATTTCATTTAAACCATGTTAACATACAATTTATTAAGGAAATACAAATTACAGTTTATCACAGTGATAAAAGTGATAAATCATTTTTATCAGTTTCATGTTAATTTAAGGAACAAAACATTTGATTTTAGATATTGTATACATTGGTGCTTTAAGTCCACAGCATTATGAAATTTCAAAAATCATGTTGAATTATGGAAAGCACGTTTTATGTGAGAAACCATTATGTATGAATGAGAAGCAAACAAAATCACTTCTGCAATATGCAAAATCAAAAAATTTATTCTTCATGGAGGCCTTGTGGGCACGATTCTTCCCAGCTTACCGATATTTGAGACAACGGATAGACAATGGTGATCTAGGAGAAATACAACATGTTGAAGGGTCAATGATTGTTCCGATAAATGATTTGGATAGAATAATGTAAGGAGCCAACATTTTCTTTTTTCATGCAAAACATTTTTTCTTTTTTTTTTTAAGAAAAAAAGAGTTAGGTGGCGGAACAGTTATTGATATAGGAATATATTCAATTCAAGCGGCGTTATGGGTATTTAGAGAATCTCCTATTGAGATCAAAGCATCGGGCGAACTAAACGATGATGGCGTTGATACCTCGATGGTTGCGGAGTTAACCTTTTCGGGTGGTCGAAAAGCCAATATTTCTACTGGATCAATAGGATTTGGTGCTAATGAATTTATTATAACAGGAACCAAAGGAAAAATGATTGTAAGCTTAGAATTTTTCATTAGGTTTTATTCAAGATTGAAATAAATTCTTATGCCTCACTTTATTACCTCTCACATTTAATTGTAGTAAAACTCTCTTTTTGTTTCGTCTATATAATTAGGAGTAAATCACCATAAAAAGTATTACTTTAACACCAACAATATATAATCTATATTTTAGTTACATCCAATATTTGCACCAATTAAATTAACAGACATTGATGGCACGGTCATATCATATACACTGCCAGAAGCAAAACATGAATTCTTCTTTTGGAATACAAGTGGCTTGCGATATGAAGCGGCTGCTGTTAGAAAAGCAATAATGGATGGAAAAGTTGAAGAAGAAACAATGACACATGAAGAAAGTTTACGCCTCGCCCGAGTTGAAGATGAAATTCGTAGACAAATTGGAGTAACATATCCTGAAGATGAACAAGAATTTTAATTTCCTTAGTTAGGAATTATTCGTAAAATTGATTAATAAAATATATTGCTTGTTCTTAAATTATTTTTCAGATTTTATAATGTTGTTTAATGCTCAAAATACATGTGCAGAAATTCTGCACACAGTGCTGCATGCATATCTGCATCTAAAACAGATGTGCAGAATTTTTATTTTGTTGATTTGCAGAATTTTCGTAACAATGATAGTTTGTGTTTTTATTTTATTAAATAGTTTTCTATAATTGAAAGTTGTCCCAATTTAAAGAACAAATGTCTTTTTAATTAAAAGATAGAAGAAAATAATTGACTCGTTGCCTGTAAAAACATTTAAGGCCGATTGGAAGAACGCGAATAGAATATATATCCTCGGATGATATAACTTCGTTTGTATTGTATGAATCACAATAGAACCAAAATTCTATTCTCTGTTCCTCTATTCTATCTACTGTTTTTCTTGTATAGACTTTTTTCCCGAAAATATTTTGACAAAACAAACCAGCTGTTTTAATTTGTGCATGTAAAATAATCAAAATTTATTGATTTTCTTTGCAGTTTTGCTTATTTTGATTGCTATTTAAAGTGTTTTAAAAGTGAATATTTCATAAGAATAATTAATTAAATTTTTAATTGTGTTGTCCTCTTAGTTTTTCAGAGATACTGAAATAATTAAAATCGCATTAAAATATGGAAATTAAATCAACCTTCAGGTATATTATTATTCATTTATTTCGGTTTATTTACAAAAATTTTTTAGAAAAACTAACTAAATCAAATATATACAATTAGGGTTTCTAAATATCCGACCTATTTGATTATCCGGATATCGAATACATAAACAATAAATTATCCGGATAAGCCGGATATCCGGATAATTAAACAATAAATAAAACATGTTTTTTATTTTACGGTATTTATATTATTTATGAATATTTTTCGTGTATCTATATTAATTAATTTTTATACATAGTCACAAAATAACAAAAACAGTCACAAGTCATAAAATAATAAAATTATTGATAAATTTAATTAAATTAATGAAGTTGTTATTGATGCATTTTTAAAAATGCATATTTTAGAAAAATATTGCATTAATTAATTAATTATTGCAATGTCTCGAAATTATTGAGTCGAGTTCTAATTTTTTGTCCTGGTGAGACCAGCAATTGAAATACGCGCTCCGTTGCAGTCGATGTAGGTTTTATTGGTAATAATACGCGATATAGAATGTTTAATTTATCCGTTCTTTTTTTTGTAATTATTTAAATAAATGAATTCTTTTTTAGCAATATGGAACATCCTTCATTCTGCTTCTCAACATGAGTAATTGAAGCAATTGCTTTCTCACTTCTTTCTGCAGTCACGATTTCTTATACAAACTTCACTACTTAGACTTTCTTCATCTTCACTGTTAATAGTAATTTCAGAGTCATAATTTAGAAGCACAGCTCTCATAAACTTTAAAAAAATAGCCAACACTTTCAGATTTTAATGACAGGGCCACAAGTTCTTAAACATTATTTTTTTAAAATTAATATAGTATTAAATAAATATTAGTAAAATATCTTTACACTGCAGATTCACGAAGTGTTTCATAAAATATTCAATGATTACAATTTTTCAAAACTTAGGTTGTCAATAAATTTTTAAAACTTATAGTCACTTGCAGTGCAGTGCAGTGCACTAACAAACTTTGCAACGCAACTTGAATATTTATTTGAACTTTGTACGCAATTTGATTATTTTTTTTTACAAAAATAAAGGTTTTTTAATATTCGGATAATTGCAAAAAAGGATCCGGATAATCGAATAGTCAAAATTGGTCGAATAATCCGGATAATGCGATATCCGGATATCCGGATTAGAAAACCCTATATACAATCATAAAATATAAAGAATCAGTAATTTTAGTTCATAATATCAAGAATCAATCACTAAATATAAAGATTCCGTTAAATTAACACAGGTGTGTTCTGTATACTCTGTAATTTTTTGAATTAAAATATTTATTTTTACGTTTGATTTTGATTTTAAACCAAAAAAGTGACCCTCTTTTATACACGAAAATTCTCCTGTGCTGGAAACAGCTTTTTCAAAAAAAATCAGTAATGATTATTTTTTATTGAAACGTCTGGTTTTAGATGGTGTAATTCCAGAATTATTTTTCCAGAATTTCTTAAAAATGATGGAAAAAATGTAAAACAATGGCGAACTAAATTTTTCTCGAATATCCTAGAAAAACATTTTAAGACTATAAAAGTGATAGCGATACTTAAGAAAGGTAAACCATCCAATGAACCAGGAAGCTATCACCCGATTGCCCTTTTGAGCTCCTGCTATAAATTGCTAGAACGACTCATATACAACCGTATCGCACCGATCTTCAATGACCAGATCTCAGTCGAACAAGTTGGTTTCCGTCCCCAATCGCAGTTGCACTGACCAACTGCTCGCTTTAGCATCCTATATCGAAGCTGGGTATCAAAAACAATGAAAAACAGGCGCAGTACTCATCGATCTCACTGCAGCATATGACACGGGCTGACGAATTGGGATTATACATAAGCTGTTCAATGCAATACCTTGTAGCACCATCTCACGCTTAATTAACAACATGCTGAGTAATCGTGTATTCAAAGTTCATCTAAATAATTCCTGTAGTAGGTCCAAAATGCTTAACAATGGTTTGCCACAGGGTTCCGTCCTGGCGCCATTACTTTTTAATTTGTACATTCATGACATTCCTGACACAACATCAAAAGAAATTTGGTTACGCTGATGATTGGACCCTGGCCACTCAAAACAAAGAAATGGGTGTTTTGGAAGATTTGCTCTCAACTGACCTGGCGATAATGAATTGCTATTTCGAACGTGGAGCTTATTTCCTAATCTAAGTAAAACCGAGAGTTCTTGTTTCCACTTAAACAACAAACTGGCAAAACACGAACTATCAGTGTTATTTAACGGCACTGTCATTAAATACAATCAACAGCTAAAGTACCTGGGCATTACTCTCGATAGAACTCTTTCTTTTAAACCCCACCACGAGAATACGTCAAAAAAACTTAAAACGAGAAACAATATATTGCACAAACTGGCAGGCTCGACATGGGGTGCTACTCCCAGATACCCTCCGCACAACTGCTCTAAGTCTGGTTTACTCAGTGGCTGAGTATGGCGCACCAGTCTGGTTGAATAGCACACATACTCAAAAAAGTAAAACTGCCAGCTGCCTGCCACGACGCGTACTATAAGTGGTACTATCAGGTCCACTCCTTTAATTTGGCTCCCTGTGTTAAGCATATCGCTCCACCTGCACTCAGACGCCTCGCATACACTCATGCGTAAAACATAAAAAGGTAACCAACAACATCACGTTACCCTTGCACGAATATTACGGTTACCACACTCGTTGTCGATTGAAGTCAAGAAACCCTCCACATAAAACTGCCAGCAACCTGCTGGCAATTAATTTTAATATCTTGATGCTTGAGACTCCTCCTGGAATCATTACAACACACCAGGCCTTTCCTTTACTAACCCGACTTCTACCCAACCTGGTTTCGATCTGCCACGTCATACTTGGACTACACTAAACCGAATAAGAACGAATCATGGACGTTGTGCTGATTCTTTCTACAAGTGGGGCATTTCGTAGTCCCTTCAGTGTGACTGCGGAGCTCCACAATAAACCATAAAACACACTGCAACTGTGTGTCCAATTTGACGGTACAATGGCGACATCTCAGACATCCATTGGCCACTCCCGATATAGTAGCTTGGGTAGACTCACTCGATCTAAACATCTAATATTCGAATGTACTGCCCAATGTTCAAATATTTTACTTTTTAACTAAAAGACGCGCAATTGATTGTAAGCTCATTTACTGTGTATTCATGTTTTGTTTTAGGTAGATTTCATAGAAAAATCTACCTATTTTAATTTCGGATTGGTTTTTGTGAACAATTAAGCTTAAGTACATATTGGAAATCACTTGAATTTTGCAATTCGAAATAACTTTTCATTTTCTCTAAAATTCCTTTAGACAAATACAAAAAATACCAAAGAACTACCTATTTTAAGTTTTATGTTTATTTTTAATGTCACAACTAAAACCATACGCTAAATAAAAAATAGTCGGACAAATTCGCTCGCCAAGGGTTCGTGAATGTAAAAGAACACAATATCAAAAATAAATGACAAAGTTATGTTGTAAAGTCTTTATATCGCCAGACTATGGACGCATAACAGAATAAAAGTTTAATTGTAGACGTCAATAGTAAATGTCAATCACATCTACAGTGATCAAAAATGTTACTTGAGGTTAAATCTTATCCATAGCTGTTTATGTTAACTAAAGAAAGATTTAACCAGCATTTAAATGGTTTAAATTGGGATTATTTGTTCTATAAATCAGCGTCAAAATATAGGGTGGTATACATACACATAAAATAGCACTTTTTTATCCATAACTAAAAAACTGTGCATCGCAAAATTCTAAAAAATATTGCAATGTTTCTTAAATTAAGTGCTCTTTCAAATGACATCCAGCTCGCTTGGGTCCAAAAAAGTTTTTTTACCCTCCTTTGGCGGTCTGGAATTTTTTTTTTTTTTAATAAAATGTGTTGTGTAGTAGGAATTACAATATGTGTCACAATAACACATAAAAACCTTTTAAGACCAAGGTCCCACAACAACATACGTTCAAAGGTGTTGTTGGACGTAAATCTTTCTTTTTTGTTTTTTTTATATTTTTTATTAAAGAATGGATAACTAAACAAAAAATCCTATCACTGACAAAATATGACATAGGCCAATATTTTATGATAGAATAGAGAAAATAAAAGTAAATTAAAAAGTAAATAACAAATTTTTACAAAAATTTGCTGAAACAAAACAAAAATGTAGTTGCCAATAATCCAGCCGGTTGCATATTCCTTGATCCTGTGATGCACAGTCTTTCTTAATGATTGAAGCCCACTTCAAGAAAGTAATAGCGTCTCATCATCAAGGATTATTTCACAGCTAAGATTGAGGGTGCTACCGTTGACTGAATACAGTTCATCCGCCACCACCCCTAAGATGTCACCTTGGCTAGTGATATCTCACTGCTATTGCCAGTGGTATGCGATATCTCACGTTAACTCGTATGTCAATAGCAGGGACTGGAGTACGCGGGGTTATCACACCCGTAGATCAAAAATAAAAAAAAAATTTTTCAAAACAATAAAAACTGATCCCTCCATGTGGGAACACATTTTTTAGAATAACTATTCTTTAGAATAACAAATTTGAACATTTTTTAGAATAACTTAAAAACTGTGCACCGCAAAATTCTAAAAAAAATTGCAATGTTTATCAAATTTGGTGCTCTTTCAAATGACACCCCATTCGCTTGGGTCAAAAAAGTTTTTTTTCACCCTTCCCCACCCTAATCCCTTAAAAGCACAAAAATATAATTATTTGAGAGCTCGCTATAATTTTCGTTCAGAGTTTATCAAACTTCCTGTCTCTGTGAATTTTTTCAAATTTTTCCGTTAATTAGGCTCGAAATGCAAGGGGGGGACCAACTTTTTATGTCACTTTATTGATAATAATTCAAAAACTATGCATTGCAAAATTCTAAAAAGAATGGCAATATTTCTAGAATCAAGTGCTCTTTTAAATGACAGCCCACATGACCTGGTTTTAAATGATGTTTTTACATTCCCACCCATTTAATAAATATAGTTATGAGTATCTGCCACTTTTCTATATTTTTCATTAAAAACCTACTCATTTTTCTATCATTCCAAATATATTTCAAGATTTTCGATGAAGTAGGGTCGGAGTTAATCGGGGCAATAAAACATCGAGAAAACGTCTTTTTTCACAATTATACAAAAAATGGTGTGGTGTAAAATTCCAAAATACGTTTTTAAATAATGCTGAAATGAAGCCCTTTCATATGATACTCTATGATACCCCTACTCGTTTTGATAAAAAAATGTATGTTCTCAAAGGCTTTGCATCGTACCTCTTTAAAACAAACGAACACAACTTTATTTATTTTTTAACCCACCATCTTGTGTGGATAGGTTAGTTTTATAAGCACCTCAAATTTTAAGTTCATCGGACTAATGGTTCTCGAGATAATCCAAATAATGTGAAAAACACGTTGTGCTCTCACCAATAGTGTTCCGTATAAAAAACGGAACCCTAAAAAGATGGTGTAAAAAAATGAACATGACCATGGAAAAAATATATATTTTTTAAGGATTTCAACGGTAAATTTTAAACAAATAATGAATATTTTGGACAATCATTGAAAAATAACTCAAGTTTATTCAGTTTTTCGCATTTCCTGGAAAATCTTTCCGTGTTTATGTTATGTTAACGATTATTTTTTTTACACCATCTAAAAGTAGATTTTTTTTGTGGGAGATAAAAATTAAAAACGAAAAGACCTTTTTTTCTGGGTTTTTTCTATTTTCACGGCAAATTTAGGTTATGTGAAAAAATGGCTCATCCAAAAGTTATAGACCTTTTTATTACCTACAACTTTCATTTTAAACTTTTTTCGATAAAGGTCTAGTTTCGCTGAAAATCATGAAAAACCATTTTCTAACCCTAAAAGCTCATTCCCATTTCACCCTCGAAACTCGGATCACCTTTAATTTATGTTTCCTGTCATTTGCGCAATATTTTCTTCCTTATCCAATAGTTTACATGCTGTAACTAATTTTTTCCTCAAAAAAAGCTATTTTCTCTGGTCTATTTAATTTTTCTAAAGGATCATTAGAATGATTTAGAAGTTCATTTAGTGCATTTAAGCTTAAAGCATTCTGTACCTGTATTAATGGAAATAAAGACACAACATCAAAATAAACCATTATCTCATCAAGTTTTATTTAATTGGATATCTTTCAATATTTTTCCATAAACTCAAAAGAACTTTTTACTAATAGAGTTTTAAACTTTTTTTATTATTTTTGAATTCTTCATTTTACCATTTTTTTTAAAATGATCATAAAATGCTACAGAAATTCGAACGTACTTCGTTAATCGTTCCAGGTTTATGTAACCTTGGTAAACAATAAAGTTTCTTGTGGATTAGATACTTTTAAACTGAATTTAAAATTATCATACGAAAAACATTACTAATTGGTTTTTTAGTTTTTGGTAGAATTTTTTTACAATTACTATCTTGAATTAAATTCAACACACGATGTTCATAATCTACACGATCTAATATAACTAATTTATTACTTTTACAAACTCTTAATAGGCCAGTAAAAATAGTATTTTGAACAACAAAAAAATTCGTTACAGCAAACTGACAGCGGGATATTGTAGAACACGATATTGTAAAAGAGGAAAACATAAATCGAACCGACAGCTGCTATCCGGGGGGAATGGGGTGGGTTTTTAGGGGTTGAAAACAGTTTTTTCGTGATTTTCTGGCTAAACCGTGCATCCTATCAAAAAAAAGTTCTATGTAAAAGTTGTAGGATCTATAGATCGATAGATCTGAGATTCCTCCTAAAACTACGCTTTATACAGAGTTCTGTTTTGGCTTACTCATTGTTACGTCTAATTTTCCACGGCAATCTTCCAAAACACTTTAAAACTACGAAAGTGATTTGCGATACTTAAACCAGGTAAACCATCCAATGAACCAGGAAGCTATCGCCCAATCGCACTTTTAAGCACCTGCTACAAATTGCTAGAACGGCTCATATACAACCGTATCGCACCGATTTTGAATGACCAGATCCCAGTCGAACAAGCTGGTTTCCGTCCCAATCGCAGCTGCACTAACCAACTGCTCGCTTTAACATCCTACATCGAAGCTGGGTTTCAAAAACAATTAAAAACAGGCGCAGTATTCATCGATCTCACTGCAGCATATGACACGGTCTGGCGAATTGGGATTATATATAAGCTGTTCAATGCAATACCTTGTAACACCATCTCACGCTTAATTAACAACATGCTGAGTAATCGCGTATTCAAAGTTCATCTAAATAATTCCTGTAGTAGGTCCAAAATGCTTAACAATGGTTTGCCACAGGGTTCCGTTCTGGCGCCATTACTTTTTAATTTGTACATCCATGACATGCCTGATACAACATCAAAGAAATTTGGGTACGCGGATGATTGGACCCTGGCCACTCAAAATAAAAACATGGGTGTCTTGGAAGATTTGCTGTCAACTGACCTGGCAAACAATGAATAACTATTTTCGAACGAGGAGCTTATTTCCTAATCTAAGTAAAACCGAGAGTTCTTGTTTCCACTTAAACAACAAACTGGCAAAAACACGAACTATCAGTGTTATTTAACGGCACTGTCCATTAAATACAATCAACAGCCAAAGTATCTGGGTATTACTCTCGATAGAACTCTTTCTTTTAAGCTCCACCTAGAGAATACGTCAAAAAAACTTAAAACGAGAAACAATATATTGCATAAACTGGCAGGCTCGACATGGGGTGCTACTCCAGCAACCCTCCGCACAACTGCTCTAAGTCTGGTTTACTCAGTGGCTGAGTACGGCGCACCAGTCTGGCTGAATAGCACACATACTCAAAAAGTTGACTGCCAGCTGCATGCCGCGATGCGTACTATAAGTGGTACTATCAGGTCCACTCCTCTACCTTGGCTCCCTGTGTTGAGCAATATCGCTACACCTGCACTCAGACGCTCGCATGCACTCATGCGTGAACATAAAAAGGTAACCAACAACATCACGTTACCCTTGCACGAATATTACGGTGACCACACTAGTTGTCGATTGAAGTCAAGAAAGCCTCCACATAAAACTGCCAGCAACCTGCTGGCAACTAGTTTTAATATCTTGGATGCCTGGGACACCTCCTGGAATGATTACAACACTTCTGGCGTTTCTATTACTAACCCGACTTCTGCCCAGCCTGGTTTCGATCTGCCACGTCATACCTGGACCACACTAAACCGAATAAGAACGAATCATGGACGTTGTGCTGATTCGTTCTACAAGTGGGGAATCTCAGAGTCCCCTCAATGTGACTGCGGAGCTCCACAACAAACCATAAAACACATTGTAACAGTGTGCCCACTTCGACGATACAATGGCGACATCTCAGACATCCAATTGGCAACTCCCAATGTAGTAGCATGGATAAACTCACTCGATGTAAATATCTAATGTTCAAATATACTGCCCAATGTTCAAATATTTTAATATTTTACTTTTTAATTTTTTTAACTAAAAGACGCGCAATCATATTGATTGTAAGCTCATTTAATGTGTATTATTCATGTTTTGTTTTTTGTAGATTTCATATGAAAATCTATCTATTTTAAGTTTTATTTTTGTTTTATTTTTGTTTTTAATGTGTCACAACAAAAACCATACGCTAAATAAAACGTCTAATTTTGATATGTGGTAAAAAAAAAGGTATACTGCTAAGGAAAAAAATGGCGGGAAAATTGAAAAAACCGAAAAAATCGCTTTTTTCGTGGTAATTTGCATATTTATCGTTGAATAATTACTATACTAATTAATAAAATCATTTTAATTTTTTTATGATTACGTAAACGACGATCACTTGGAAATTCATTTATGAATAATTATATGCTTTCGTTTTCGAACTTGATATAAATTGTTCGAAGAAATAATCAACAATAAGAATTTTAGTCGTACTAAAAATTTTTAAAATTAATTATATCAAGAACACGAATATTAGCCTCTTTGTTAATTTGGAATATTTTAAAGTAAAGATAGAACTGTTTTTATAAAAAAAAATAAATTAAATTCCAATTGATCTTCAACCCAAGCGCCATCTCTAAAAAAGTTTTTTTAATATTTTAATTTTAAAATTAATTACAAAAACAATTAATTAATTTTTTTTCAAACAGTTAATTAATTAATGTATGTGAAGTTAGCCCGTTTTTCATCCCGTAAAAATGCGATGGCAACACTATAAATTGATATCATGACACTTTCAACTGTCAGCCCAAAAATTATACTCTCAGCCCAGAAAAATAACTATCGCGACAGTTTTGTGTGAAATTAACTTATGAAGTTAACTATTAATTAATGAAGGTTTAATTAATATAACGAGATTTTTGCAAAATTTTTTACCTTTGTAAAGTTAGCCCGTAATTCTATCCCGTAAAACAAGGAAAGTTTCATATGGTAATAATATTAGAAAACTTTATGCTATCATGATAGTTTATTTGAGTTTTATTACGAAACAATGCTATTTTACTTATTCATTAATTAAATTCAATTTTCAGTTAAAACTAATTTTTATTCAAATAACCTATTATAAAATGATTCCTCTAAAAATCTGCAACAAAACAATAACATCAACTACTTCAATTAATTTTGTTTTTACTATATGCTACTCTCAGCCCGTTTTTTTCTGTCACGATAGTCGACAGTGAAGTTAGCCCGTAATTTTATCCATTGAAACAAGGAGAGTTTTATGTGGTAATAATTTTAGAAAATTTTATGCTATCATTATAGTTTATTTGGGTTTTATTGGAAAACAATGCTATTTACTCATTCATTAATTAAATTCAATTGTCAGTGAAGTTAGCCCAGAGTTCAATCACCGTAATAGAATCCCTGTGGTAACTGCACAATATGGGTAAAGGATCAAGAATATAAAATTTGATTTTTTCATTATCCGATTTCTGCGGAAAGCGGTTAAATCTAGATTATTTCTCAAAACTTTGGAGTAAATTGTCATTTTTGAGAATTTTTCAGTGTAGCGATACAGACGCAAGTAGACTGAAAACTAGTTGCTGGCCGGAAACTGTGGTACCTGCAAAAAACAGGTAAAGGTTCAATAATGTGTTATTTGATTTTTCTATTACCAAATATCTGCTCCGAAATTAGAATCAATTCTCCGAACTTTGGAGTTAAATCTAGAATTGTCATTTTTGAGAATCTTTCAGTGCAGCGATACAGACGCTTTTAGGCTACAAACTAGTTGCTGGCCGAGAACTGTGGTAACTGCAGTAAAAATGCAAAGGTTTCATTATATGTAATATGATTTTTTCATTCCCAAATAACTGCTGTTAATTCTCCGAACTTTGTTGTAAATTGTCATTTTTGAGAATTTTTCATTGTAGCGATACAGACGCTTTTGGGCTACAAACTAGTTGCTGGCCGGGAACTGTGGTACACGTACAAAAAATGCAAAGGTTTATAAATATGTAATATGATGTTTATATTCCCAAAAAACTGCTGTGAAATCTGAATAAATTCTCTGAACTTTGGAGTAAATTGTGATTTTTGAGAATTTTTCATTGTAGCGACACAGACGCTTTTAGCCTACAAGCTGGTTGCTGGCCGGGAACTGTGGTACCCGCATGAAAAATTCGAAGGTTCAATTATACGTAATAAGATTGTTTTATCCCGAATATCTGCTGTGAAATCAGAATAAATTCTCCGAACTTTGGAGTAATTTGTCATTTTTGAGAATTTTTCATTGTAGCGATACAGACACTTTTGGGCTATAAACTGGTTGCTGGCCGGGGATTGTGGTACCTGGACTAAAAATGCAGAGATTCAATTATATATAATATGATTTTTTTAGTCCAAAATAACTGCTGTGAAATCTGAATAAATTCTCTGAACTTTGGAGTAAATTGTCATTTTTGAGAATTTTTCATTGTAGCGATACAGACGTTTTTGGGTTACAAACAAGTTGCTGGCCGGGAACTGTGGTACCCGCACACAAAACGCGAAGGTTTATTCATATGTTATATGATATTTTCATTCCCAAGAAACTGCTGTGAAATCTGAATAAATTCTCCCAACTTTGGGGTAAATTGTCATTTTTGAGAATTTTTCATTGTAGCAATACAGACGCTT
Organism: Diogma glabrata; assembly: GCA_963693315.1. NCBI lineage: Eukaryota > Metazoa > Arthropoda > Insecta > Diptera > Cylindrotomidae > Diogma > Diogma glabrata. Next base: position 118,412,497 of record OY856187.1, read on the forward strand.
TTAGCCTAAAACTAGTTGCTGGCCGGGAACTATGGTACAGGCACACAAAATGTAAAGGTTAAATTGTATGTTATATGATTATTTCATGCCCGAAAAACTGCCGGAAATCTGAATAAATCCTCCAAACTTTGGAGTAAACAGTCATTTTTGAGAATTTTTCATTGTAGCAATACAGACGCTTTTTACCTACAAACTGGTTGTTGGCCGGGAGCTGAGGTACACGCACAAAAATTTCGAAGGTTCAGTTATATGTAATATGATTTTTTCATTCCCAAAAAACTGCTGTAAAGTTTGAATAAATTCTCCAAACTTTGGAGTAAATTTTCGTTTTTGAGAATTTTTCATTGTAGCGATACAGACGCTTTTGGGCTACAAACTAGTTGCTGGCCGGAAACTGTGGTACACGCACAAAAACTGTGAAGGTTCAATTGTATGTAATATGATTTTTTCATTTCCAAAAAACTGCTGTGAAATCTGAATAAATTCTGCGAACTTTGGAGTAAATTGTCATTTTTGAGAATTTTTCATTGTGGCGATACAGACGCTTTTGGGCTACAAACTAGTTGCTGGCCGGGAACTGTGCTACACACAAAAAATTTGAAGGTTAAATTGTATGTAATATGATTTTTACATTCCCAAAAATCTGCTGTGAAATCAGAATAAATTCTCCGAACTTAGGAGTAAATTGTCATTTTTGAGAATTTTTCATTGTAGCGATACAGACGCTTTTGGGCTATCAACTGGTTGTTGGCCGGGAAATGTGGTGCCTGCACTAAAAGGACAAAGATTCAATTAAATCATATATGATTTTTTCATTCCCAAATAACTGCTGTGAAATCTGAACAAATTCTCCGAACTTTGGAGTAAATTGTCATTTTTGAGAATTTTTCATTGTAGCGATACAGACGCTTTTAGCCTACAAACTAGTTGCTGGCCGGAAATTGTGGTATATGCACACAAAATGCGATGGTTCAATTGTATTTAATATGATTTTTTCATTCCCAAAAAACTGCTGTGAAATCTGAATAAATTCTCCCAACTATGGAGTAAATTGTCATTTTTGAGAATTTTTCAATGTAGCGATACAGACGCTTTTGGGCTACAAACTAGTTGCTGGCCGGGAACTGTGATACACGCACAAAAAATGCAAAGATACAATTATATGTTATATGATTTTTTTATTTCCAAAAAGCTGCTGTGAAGTTTGAATAAATTCCCCGAACTTTGGAGTAAATTGTCATTTATGAGAATTTTTCATTGTAGCGATACAGACGCTTTTGGGCTGCAAACTAGTTGCTGGCCGGGAACTGTGCTACACGCACAAAAAATGCGAAAATTTAATTATATGTAATAAGATTTTTTCATTCCCAAATATCTGCTGTGAAATCAGAATAAATTCTCCGAACTTTGGAGTAAATTGTCATTTTTGAGAATTTTTCATTTTTGCGATACTGACGCTTTTGGGCTACAAACTGGTTGCTGGCCGGTAACTGTGGTACCTGCACTAAAAATGCAAAGATACAATTATGTGTAATATGATTTTTTTATTCCCAAATAACTGCTGTGAAATCTGAATAAATTCTCCGAACTTTCGAGTAAATTGTCATTTTTGAGAATTTTTCATTGTAGCGATACAGACGCTTTTAGCCTACAAACTAGTTGCTGGCCGGAAACTGTGGTACACGCACAAAAAATGCGGAAGTTCAATTGTATGTAATATGATTTTTTTATTTCCAAAAAACTGCTGTGAAATCTGAATAAATTCTCCAAACTTTGGAGTAAATTGTCATTTTTGAGAATTTTTCATTGTAGCGATACAGACGCTTTTAGCCTACAAACTAGTTGCTGGCCGGAAATTGTGGTATATGCACACAAAATGCGATGGTTCAATTGTATTTAATATGATTTTTTCATTCCCAAAAAACTGCTGTGAAATCTGAATAAATTCTCCCAACTTTGGAGTAAATTGTCATTTTTGAGAATTTTTCAATGTAGCGATACAGACGCTTTTGGGCTACAAACTAGTTGCTGGCCGGGAACTGTGATACACGCACAAAAAATGCAAAGATACAATTATATGTAATATGATTTTTTCATTTCCAAAAAGCTGCTGTGAAGTTTGAATAAATTCCCCGAACTTTGGAGTAAATTGTCATTTTTGAGAATTTTTCATTGTAGCGATTCAGACGCTTTTGGGCTACAAACTAGTTGCTGGCCGGGAACTGTGCTACACGCACAAAAAATGCGAAAGTTAAATTGTATGTTATATGATTTTTTCATTCCCAAAAAACTGCTGTGAAATCAGAATAAATTCTCCGAACTTTGGAGTAAATTGTCATCTTGAGAATTTTTCATTGGAGCGATACAGACGCTTTTGGTCTACAAACTAGTTGCTGGCCGGGAACTATGGTACACGCAAAAAAAATGCGAAGGTTTATTTATATGTAATATGATTTTTTCATTCCCAAATAACTGTTAAGAAATCTAAATAAATTGTCATTTTTGAGAATTTTTCAGTGTAGCGATACAGACGCTTTTGGGCTATAAACTGATTATTGGCTGGGTAATATGGTACCTGCACCAAAAATTCGAAGATTCAATTATATGTAATATGATTTTTTCATTCCCAAATAACTGCTGTGAAATCTGAAAAAATTCTCCGAACTTTGGAGTTCTCAAAAATGACAATTTACTCCATAGTTGGGAGAATTTATTCAGATTTTACAGCAGTTTTTTGGGAATGAAAAAATCATATTAAATACAATTGAACCATCGCATTTTGTGTGCATATACCACAATTCCCGGCCAGCAACTAGTTTGTAGCCCAAAAGCGTCTGTGTCGCTACAATGAAAAATTCTCAAAAATGACAATTTACTCCAAAGTTCGGAGAATTTATTCAGATTTCACAGCAGTTATTTGGGAATGAAAAAATCATATATGATTTAATTGAATCTTTTTTTTTTAGTGCAGGCACCACATTTCCCGGCAAACAACCAGTTGATAGCCCAAAAGCGTCTGTATCGCTACAATGAAAAATTCTCAAAAATGACAATTTACTCCTAAGTTCGGAGAATTTATTCTGATTTCACAGCAGATTTTTGGGAATGAAAAAATCATATTACATACGACTCAACCTTCAAAATTTTTTGTGTGTAGCACAGTTCCCAGCCAGCAACTAATTTGTAGCCCAAAAGCGTCTGTATCGCTACAATGAAAAATTCTCAAAAATGACAATTTACTCCAAAGTTCGGAGAATTTATACAGATTTCGCAGCAGTTTTTTAGGAATGAAAAAATTATATTATATACAATTAAACCTTCAAATTTTTTGTGCATGTAGCCCAGTTCCCGGCCAGCAACTAGTTTTCAGGGCTAAAAGCGTCTGTATCGCTACAATAAAAAATTCTCAAAAATGACAATTTACTCCAAAGTTTGGAGAATTTATTCAGATTTCACAGCAGTTTTTTGGAAATAAAAAAATCATATTACATACAATTGAACTTCCGCATTTTTTGTGCGTGTACCACAGTTTCCGGCCAGCAACTAGTTTGTAGGCTAAAAGCGTCTGTATCGCTACAATGAAAAATTCTCAAAAATAACAATTTACTCGAAAGTTCGGAGAATTTATTCAGATTTCACAGCAGTTTTTTGGGAATGAAAAAATCATATTACATACAATTTAACTTTCGCATTTTTTGTGCGTGTAGCACAGTTACCGGCCAGCAACTAGTTTGCAGCCCAAAAGCGTCTGTATCGCTGCAATGAAAAATTCTCAAAAATGACAATTTACTCCAAAGTTCGGAGAATTTGTTCAGATTTCACAGCAGTTATTTGGGAATGAAAAAATCATATATGATTTAATTGAATCTTTGTACTTTTAGTGCAGGTACCACATTTCCCGGCCAACAACCAGTTGATAGCCCAAAAGCGTCTGTATCGCTACAATGAAAAATTCTCAAAAATGACAATTTACTCCAAAGTACGGAGAATTTATTCAGATTTCACAGCAGTTTTTTGGGAATAAAAAAATCATGATATATACAATTAAACCTTCAAATTTTTTGTGCATGTAGCCCAGTTCCCGGCCAGCAACTAGTTTTTAGGCTAAAAGCGTCTGTATCGCTACAATGAAAAATTCTCAAAAATGACAATTTACTCCAAAGTTTGGAGAATTTATTCAGATTTCACAGCAGATTTTTGGGAATGAAAAAATCATATTACATACAATTGAACCTTTGCATTTTTTGTGCGTGTACCAAAGTTTCCGGCCAGCAACTAGTTTGTAGGCTAAAAGCGTCTGTATCGCTACAATGAAAAATTCTCAAAAATAACAATTTACTCGAAAGTTCGGAGAATTTATTCAGATTTCACAGCAGTTATTTGGGAATGAAAAAATCATATTACATATAATGAAACCTTTGCATTTTTACTGCAGGTACCACAGTTCTCGGCCAGCAACTAGTTTGTAGCCTAAAAGCGTCTGTATCGCTACACTGAAAAATTCTCATAAATGACAATTCTAGATTTAACTCCAAAGTTCGGAGAATTGATTCTAATTTCGGAGCAGATATTTGGTAATAGAAAAATCAAATAACACATTATTAAACCTTTACCTGTTTTTTGCAGGTACCACAGTTTCCGGCCAGCAACTAGTTTTCAGTCTACTTGCGTCTGTATCGCTACACTAAAAAATTCTCAAAAATGACAATTTACTCCAAAGTTTTGAGAAATAATCTAGATTTAACCGCTTTCCTCAGAAATCGGATAATGGAAAAATCAAATTTTATATTCTTGATCCTTTACCCATATTGTGCAGTTACCACAGGGATTCTATTACGGTGATAGAATTCTGGGCTAACTTCACTGACAATTGAATTTAATTAATGAATAAGTAAATAGCATTGTTTTTCAATAAAACCCAAATAAACTATAATGATAGCATAAAATTTTCTAAAATTATTACCACATAAAACTCTCCTTGTTTCAATGGATAAAATTACGGGCTAACTTCACTGTCGACTGTCGTGACAGAAAAAAACGGGCTGAGAGTAGCATATAGTAAAAACAAAATTAATTGAAGTAGTTGATGTTATTGTTTTGTTGCAGATTTTTAGAGGAATCATTTTATAATAGGTTATTTGAATAAAAATTAGTTTTAACTGAAAATTGAATTTAATTAATAAATAAGTAAAATAGCATTGTTTCGTAATAAAACTCAAATAAACTATCATGATAGCATAAAGTTTTCTAATATTATAACCATATGAAACTTTCCTTGTTTTACGGGATAGAATTACGGGCTAACTTCACAAAGATAATTAATTACCTATTAAACAAAAAAAGTTTGATAAAACTGCTAAAGCCGTTTTTGAGCAATTTGATTTCAAAGGTGCATCGGATTGGCAGAATTTTCATTTTTCTAAAATATTTAATGCTTATTTTAGTTTATAATATATGATAATTAATATATGATATGTTTTAATTTAATATGAATTTTTTATTGTAATTGAAAAGAAAATTCACTATCTATTTGATAAATTTCAGCAAAATCTGGAACTGGCGGATACTTAAATCAATTTTTTTTTTTTTACTAAAATGTGTTGTGCAGGTGGAACTACAATATATGTCACAATAACACATAAAAACCTTTTAAGACCATTGATTTTAATTTTAAGACCATTGATTTAAGTATCCGCCGAACATCGGAAGACAAGAGATTGTCCATTAAAAATAAAAATATAAGGGGACATAGAAAAGGCCACCACTAAACTTAATTAATCCAAAACGAACATATGAAGGAACAGGTAGGTGTAGGAACAGGCAGTCATTGGACGACTTAAGCTCAGAGTTGGGTGGGGTTTAGTTGCACAAATCTCGATTTGGGGGACTGCCATGAGAATTAAAACAAAACCACAACGGTTAACAAAAACAAAGGTAACGCAATTCATTTTACACGAACAGACAACAGGTTAGAATGAGGGAAGAAGCCCAGAGGTTTTTCGATCCTCATCTCGCACCAGGGTTAAGAAAATATGAACATATTTAATTTATAACTATCAACAAAAAAAAAACAAGAACACTAAACATTAATTTAGCTTAACTTAATACTACGAAACAAAACAAAAACTCATGCCTTCAGTGCTATCCAAATAGTTGCAGCTTTTCTTCTGAGCGGCGCACAGTGGGATTTTTTGTGCAATAAGTAATTTTTTCGACACATAAAATTTAAAAATGTAATGATGTAGTTTTGTAGAAAATTGATTCAGTATGAAGAATCCATAAATTGTATCCCAAAAAAACGTTTATTTGTTTTTGAGATAATGAAGTAAAGTCACATGTAAATTTTGGTCCAAAATATTGAAAACTGTTTACGCACTTCTATAGTGTTTGTACGTAAGATAACTTTATTGCTCTAATTTAAATAGTGATTATTTTCAAATATAGCCTTTCCTGCGTATTTAAAAAAAAAAATTATAAAGATCGCTTATATGGTTTAAAAGATATGATAGAATAAAATTGGTTCTATAATATGCCGTGATTGCAAACTTCCTTGGAAGAAAAAAAAGGTTGCTCGGTGGTGCTAGGTGCTTCCGTTATAATAAAATGAAACGTAGGACTCCATACTATTAATTAAAAAAAAAAAAGTTTAAATAATTAATAATCTTTTATAAAATCATAAAATTTATAAAATAATAAAATCATGAAATTGTGGGTTCTATGGGTGGTGGGTAGTGGGCGTGACCAATTTTGATGAAACTTTATTTTATTCTTAATTGAGGTAATAAAAGGTTCTGTGCCAAATTTCAAAAACTTTGGGCCAAAAATAAATTTTGGGTTCTATGGGCGGTGGGGTGGGCGTGGCCAATTTTGATGCAACTTTAAATTTTTCTTAATTGACCTAACCAAAGGCTCAGAGCAAAATTTCAACATTCTACGAGCACTCCTTATATTTTTTGCCAAACATTGTATAACAAATCCCACTGTGCGGCGTCACGATGAAACAAGAAAATACTTTTTAGTTCGATTTTCCGTATATGGATTTTATTTTGTGTGTATATATGCATAAATGTTTATTTATTATTTAAAACTTAAAAATAGTGAGTATAAGTTTTTATTAAATCATCATTCATAAATTCCAAATTATGACATCATATCAAAGTCAAATTTAAGATCAGTATGATGTCATGAAAGGATCAAATAAATTATAAACGATATCATGTTACGGTCATGGCGAGTGTAAGTTTTATGTCCAATTTACGGAACAACTACATCACATATATATGAGTGTGATATCATATTTTTGTTTTGTGTTCACTGGGATATTATCAATGCTTATTGATTTAAATATTTTATATAATGTACAATTTAATCTGTCTTCTCAAGACTTACTAAAGAGAAACAAATAACAAGTCTTATTGTTAGTTACCGCTTTTCTCGAACTATATAATTATTCGATGGCGTTAGAACAAATAGTGCTATTTCACTAACTAATTAGTTTTCTGTTGTTATGATCCACAAACTAAAGACAAGTTACTAGAAAAAAAAGTTTAAAGGTAATTTTCTGGAAACAAAATTTTTAATTTGATGCATTTGAATTGATTCCCTGCTTATGTAAAAGTTTATTTAAAAATGTTCAACCGCCAATAATATTATATTTGCAATCAAACTTTTCAAACAAGATTTTATGTGCGACATAAAATACGTAATGTACCAAAATTGTTTTGAAACTTTTATTTGTATCACAAATATCATTCATATTTCATATAACTAACTATATATGTAAAATAATTTAATTGTTTTGCAACAATCCGTCTATATACCAACAAAACATTTATAGAGTTTTATACTTAAACCAACAAAACATTTGTAAAGTTTTTACTTAAACTTCAAATCGTCATATTAGAAATATTTAATTATGTATTAAAATTTATTCAAATAATATAATAATAATAAAATAATTTAACTGTAGTAAAAATAACTTAACTAAAACTCCTTTATTTTACCTTTATAATAGCAAGAAAATTATTTTAAAGTTTTTGAATTTTGTTATGAAACTGCATTTAGACGAATTACATTACATGCAATAAAAAGTTGGTGATTTTTAAAATTAAAATTATTAATGAAATTGAAGTGAATATGTATAAAAAAGTGTTTTGTGTATATCAGGTAAGTGTTTTATTTCATTTTTATATAAAACATACAAAATTAAGATGGTTTTAGTGAAAATAATAACTAATGTTTCAAGTCATATCATAAAAAAAATATCTTAATTTTGTATGAAAATGTCAGTTTTAGAAGGGCTGTATTTTGAAGCCCGATGACATTTTTGGGGTACTGCTGGAACATTTTTATCTTGTTTAAGCATAAACTCTCAGAAAAAAATGTCAAATTGAGGGGCCAGGAATTGTGGAGTGGTGCCAAAATAAATATCATTTATAATTTATATATTTACTATCATTACAACAAATTTTCACTCACGAAAAAGCAGCGTTTTCATCTCTTGTAGCAAAATGTACCATTTTCATTTAAACTTTTTATGATGTTGAAATTTGTTTTATTTTCATTAGAATTATTATTCTGAACATCAAGATTCAAAATAATAGCCTTGGTTTCAGCTCTAATAACATTTTGTACAAAATGTGATTTAATTAAATTTTAAAATTGTTTTAAAATCAACAACATCTTCTAAAGACAGACGCACTGGTGTTGTTTAGTAAAATCGTTTGTACTGTACCGACTAAGCTTAGACACCGAAGTGTCGGAATTTGTATTCTTTGTATGCAATGCAATACAAAAACTACAAATTTAGATAATTCTGTGTCGGAATTTGTTAGGTACAGTAGAAAAGAATTCTGAAGCAGTTATAAATGTCACTCTCAATCGCAAGATCGAAGTCAAGGGTAATGTAGACCATGATACACAGAGCAAAAGGAGTTTATAAATATCTAAAAAAAAATAACAAAATAGAATTGTTTGTTTATTTTATGCTGGACAAAACATTTGCGGAACTTCACTAAATATATGTTGCTACCACATCAGCTAAATAAATCAGATATTGATCTTTTGTTTCAGAAACCGAAATTAGCTCTCAGATATTGATTATCAGACAAGCAATGTTTGAAATATTCTAATTTTTAAATTTCTAATTTTTAAACGAAAAAAATTGATGCAATGCTGAATAATTTACATAAAATAATAAATAAAAAATCATTAATATGAATAGATAATATAATTTTCACAAAAACTGTGATTATAACCAAATTAATTATCCACGCATTAAATTGTAATTCTATGAGTTACGTATTAAAATAAAACTCGACGTCAGATCGAATTTTAGTCCAATATAAATTTATAGACAGTATAAATATTTAGAGCACGTCCTTTACTATATCAAGATATATGCCACCCTCTGCTTGCAACATAAGGGCTTTCTTTTCAAATACCATAGTTTTTAAAGTTTTCGCGTTTGGACGAACATAATGATTGCGCAAAAAACTAATTAAACCTACTTTTGTTTTAATTAACGCTAAGCGTTCACCAATACAAATACGTGGTCCAAATCCAAATGGAAAATATGTGTATGGTTTTATATCGTTTTTATTTAGAAACCTTTCGGGCTTAAACTCATCTGGATTTTGAAAATGTTTTGGATCACGATGAATTGCAAAAATAGGAATTATAACTGACATTCCGTGAGGTATTGTAAAGTCATGAAATGGAGCAAGAGAGTATCGATATTTTTTATTTGTCGGTTCACAGACTCGATCAAGAAATGGCAATGCTGGATATAATCGTAAGGTTTCATAAACTATCATATCTAAGTATACCATGTCATTAATATTATCATATGTTAATATCCCGTTATTCTTTTTCAGCACTTCTTGAATTTCCAAGCGAAGTTTTGCTTGAATATCTTGATGTGTTGCGAGTTCGTATAAACAAAATGATATTGCAGCTGATGTGGTTTCAAATCCCGCAATAAAAAATGAAGCGGCTTGTGCTACTAAAACATCACCAGCAAAAACTGTAAACGAAAAGTGTAAAATATATATTATTAGTAAAATTAATTAAATGTTATTACTAACCAACTTCATCTGTTTCAATGCGATCATTTGGTTTTTTATCTTTATCAGTTTTTTTAAATGAAATAAGACTTTCAATTAAATCATTTCTTGGTATTCCAGATTTTTCTCTTTGATACATAATGTCGATAATGGCATTCCGTAAGAACTTTGACCCCTCGTCACAAAATAACTATTTAATGATAAACAAAAAGAATTTTATGTTATTGAAATCAATGATTTTAACAGAAGTTGTAATATAAATTTTCTATAAAACGGTTATAAATGTTTTTTAAACCACACATCGCCGACACTTCGACTAAGCGTAGATATAACCAGATTTTCTTGTGTAGCGCATTTTAGATAAAAGTGGAGGTATTACATTCGACTTAAGACTTGGAACCACCGAGTAGGATAATGAGATGTGTAAAAGTGTATGCGTGCGTGTAGGTGCATCTTGTTTTTGTTTTCGAGTCGAGAGCCACGCTCCGCATATTTATGAGTAATATTAATATGATTGAAACATAAGTAAAGGTTGAGTGTTGACTAGAAGTGAAATATTAAGACAGCAATCCAGAACTTAAAAGTATATTTGATGCATTCAACTGCACGTTAAAGATATTATTTTCCTTTTTCCAAAAATGAGCCAGCGTAAATTTAATTCCAGTTTTTTGTTAGGTTAAGTGGGAAATATAAGCAAAAAAGAAAAACAAGAAAAAAGAAATTATAAGGCAAACTGTGTAAAGAAAATTTTAAAAACAATTTTTAAGGACTGGTGAACTAGAAACCTGTCCTACCATACACTACATGCCCCGATAAAAAATATTTTTTAAATTAAAATGCATCATATTTCTCTTAAAGAAATGAAACCAATCTTATTAATTTTTTTATTTATAACACATGAGAAAGGCAGTTTGAATGCGTTGGGAAGTATAATTTACAAGTTGATCGAGCGGAAAAGCAGACAACCCGAAAACAAAGTCTCACTATTACAATTCTTTTTTAGACGGAACCCTAAAAGAGGTAAGTTAAACTATAAATCAGATTTTATAACAACATCCAACGTTTGAATCGGATGTTTTAGTAAACTGGTAGATTTGTTTCAAAAAGTAGAGACTGAATTTTGTTGCCCTAAAAAAACAAAACCTGGTACCGTTGGGATATTGAAAGAAAAAATGTCACAAAATCTAAATACAATATATCTTACCTTAAATTTAAAAAATTTGACAAGCTCTGGTAAAAAAAATATGCTTGTAAATTCCACACTTCTATAGATAGAAAAATCAAACATTTTCCTTCCATACTTTCGAAACTCAGCATCTGGATTTTTCAATGAATTTGCATCAACTCCAAAAGCAATATTAGCAATCACATCTGTAGTAAATTTTGCACAAATTTCTTTTATCTCCATTGAAATGGTTTTACTTCCAGTGTTGTCCTTTTCCGTTGCATTTAACAACAAATTATTTAAACCGTCACCAATTTGTTGAACTAAACTAAACATTTGTTTTAATCTACCACTGGTAAAGGTTGGTGTTAGTTTTGTTCGAATTTGTTTCCACATCGGATTTTTAATCATAAATAATCCATAGCTACCAATTTTATCAGAATGATGATCACAATCAGCATGCCGATTGGAAAAAGTGTTAAAATCCTTAACTAAAATTTGTTTGATCAGTTCTGGTTCTTTTATCATTAACGTTGGCTTATGAAATATATGCATTCCGAAAATTGAGCCATCTAAACCTTTTGGATGAAAATATATATCATACAATAATTGTGGTACTCCGGTTCGGAATAACATAACGTCTTTGAGAGAACCCAGAAATGGGAATGTTGATAAATGTGGAACGTCATGTTTCTTCCAATAATTATGTTTTGATTTTAAATAAATATAAAAACATAAAACCAATACAGCAACTACTCCCAAATAGGCGAAAACATGCAAGTCGCTCCCCATTCTACACAAAAAAATATTGTTGCTCACAATCGATATTTTTAAATACGAACTAAGTCTCTGGACTTAAGATAGATTTCTTTTATACCAATTGATTCATATCGCGTGTTTCTATTAACAAATTGGTTTTTTATCGAAAAACTTTTATTAAATTCAAGCAAGATGAATTGGCAAAATATTTCATTTAATAACAACAATTTTATTTATTTGCAGTAATAAATCACTGTCCAACTACATTGTTTCTTTATTTAGTATAATTATATTTAATAAGGGTGATTGCAACTGTCCAAAAAATCACAATATATGGTAATATTTAATTAATAAGAACATGAAAGCCTTCAACACTTAATTTTGACGGAAGCAATATTCTATACACAAGGAATTTGTATTTTGCTACGACGAAATTAAAAATTGTCCACAGGTGTTAGTTACTGAATTTAGTCCGTTTCATTATTGTTTTCATTATGATACAAATGCTACAATTTAGTAGCGGTAATGTAATGGATTTATTATGCACTTGTGATAATATCCGTCAACGATTGTTGGGTAGTGAAAATCCGAAATTCTACGTCCACGCCGTGCTACCTGGGTAACGCCAACAGAATTAGGTTGGTGTAGTTGAGAGGGGCAGAGTAAATACTGCTTATACTCAATGATTCTGCACCATGGCGAGTCATTGGCGCCATAAAACCAATGCAACTCAAGCGTCTGTTCTCCATGTTAGGGGCGGCTTTGAGCGGGCGTCTGTCTTGGATCAAGCGGCTCGCTATATAAATGTGTAGAAAGCGTCTGTTCTCCATGTAAGGGGCGGTTTTCAGCGGGCGTCTGTCTTGGATCAACCCATACAAGGTTGTACAACTGGTCCAGTAATGGTCCATTACTGGCAGCCAGTAATGCAGCAATGGGCGAGTACTGGCAACCACGACTGGGCCATTAACATAATTTTTCTGGATGATAACTTCGGACAATAAATGATTGCCATTCTTGGGCCAAATACTGGCAACCATGACTGAGCCGTTAAAAAAAATATACATTATTATCATATGTAAATTTAAATAAATTAAATACAAGCTAATTTAAAATAAAATAAAAATGACGGAAAAAATTCAAAACTCTCCATACAACACCGCCCTGACTCCACCATTAAAAAAATATAAAATAATATTTTTTATACATAAATTTAAATAAATTATTTACAAAATAATTAAAATAAAATAGAAATGAAAATAAATTAAAACATATACCAACCTTTTCTTTATTACCATAGTCTTTCAACCGAAGAGGCGATAACTAAACTATATGTGAAATTTTTCAAGATATGTATCTCTAAAAGGGATAATGCTCTAGTGAAATTTAAAAAAAATGACAGATCGGCAAATTCATGGCTACAGTACTGGCCCAGTAACAATAGCCAAGTAATATTTACCATTCATGGGCCAGTGCTTGGCCATTCAAAGGTAACAATATACTGGTTTTTTTCTGTAAACCATAGATCGGCCGATGATTGGTTCTAGTATTGGCCCAGTAACAATAGCCAAGTACTGTTAACCATTAATGGACCAGTGCTTGGCCGTATGTCAATGTCTGGCAAAACCTACTTGGGAAGCGGCTCGCTATATAAACGTGTAAAAATGTTGTTTCTGAAGATCTTAAGATGCAGAACGAACCCATTCACGAAAATTTGGGTTGGGCGAAGGGCTAACACCCCATTTCCGTAAAAAAATTATTGTCATGAATTCTGTACACAGGCCTCGGAATATCTCGGATTCATTATTGGAACCACCTCGGAAACTGTACCCGGACTACGATTTAAAAATGGGAACCTGGAACGTGCTAAGCCTCAGAAGACCAGGAGATCTCCTAAAACTCACTCAACAAGTCGAGAGCTACACACTGGATATAGTGGCATTACAAGAACTAAGATGACCAGGCAGTGGAATCCATGAAACAGCGAAAGGATACACTCTGTATTATTGCGGTCATCAAAACGGAGGAGAATTTGGAGTTAGCTTCCTTATACACCGTCGCGTGAATCAGCATGTTATCGACTTCTGCCCAATTAATATGCGGTTATGCACACTGAGAATCCGCACGCAAAAATTCAATGTAACGATCGTCAATGTTCATGCACCTACTGAAGATAAAGCAAATGATATTAAAGACCTGTTCTTCCAAGAACTCGAAGAAGTCATCAATAACGCGGCACATAAAAATCGTGGTAGGTGACTTTAATGCTCAAATCGGTAGGATTGCAGAACTTAAAACACATATCGGCCCTAACAGCTTGCATCATACCAGCAACAATAACGGTTTTCGCGCAGCCGAGCTGGCTATGATGTATGATCTAGTAATTTCAAGCACTTTCTTCCCTCACAAGAGAATTCACAAGGCAACTTGGAAATCAAATGACGGAAGAACGGAAAATCAAATCGATCACGTCATGATCTCTAAGAGACACTCTACAAGTATAACTGACGTTCGATCATACAGAGGTGCTGATATGGACACCGATCATACGCTTGTCATCTTTAAGTACAAGTGCAAATTATCATCTACATTTAACAGACAAGCAAAAAAGACCGTGCGCTGGAATGTCGAAGCATTTAAACATCCGGAAATGCTGAATAGATATCAGGAAATAATAACACAAAACACAGAAGAGCATGACATCTCTTCTGAGATGCCATTAAACGTACAAAAAGAATGGCAAACGCTTCAATCAACCTTTATAGCCGCAGCACAAACTACAATCGGAAAACGACCACCGAAATCACACAACGAATGGTTTGACGACGAGTGCCGCCAATCCGTTGAACATAAACAAAAACTGCGAGAAAAATGGTTAACAAGGAACACCCGAAGCTCCCAAGCTGATTATCAACTTCTACGTAAAAAGAAACGCGAACACATGAAGAGCTGCATCGAAAACATCAACCAACATGCGACCAACGGAAATTCAAAAGAGTGCTTTGCCAATGCACGGAATCTGACAAAAGATTTCCACTCAAGATCTACAGCCATCAAAAATGAAAATAATGAACTCACAACAAGTGAACGTGATGTGCTGGCAGTGTGGCGATCCCCCTTTCAAGACCTGCTGAATAGGACGAATGAAGTTCATCCTATTCGAGCAATTGCTCCATCAACTGAGGAGATTTTTGTCCCTTACCCAGCAATAGAAGAAGTGGAAGCTGCCAATAAAAAACTGAAAAATGGCAAATCACCAGGTTTCGATGGAATTCCCGCAGAACTTCTGAAAAATGGAGGAGCAGCTCTAGTCTCAAGTATATACGATCTGATTCTTGCAATCTGGGACCAAGAACTACCTGCTGAATGGAAAACAGCTCTCATTGTTTCGCTACATAAGAAAGGTGACCGTCTAAAGTGTGCAAATTATCGTGGCATCGCACTGTTGAATACTGCATACAAAATACTAGTTAATGTCGTACTTGCTCGACTCATCCCGTTCACCGAATCTATCATCGGTGAATATCAGTGTGGTTTTCATCCCAACCGCTCAACCACAGATCAATGTTTTACATTAAGGATGATTCTGGAAAAATGCTGGGAGTACAACATCAGCATTCACCAGCTCTACGTTGATTTCAGGCAAGCATATGATAGTATCATCCGCGACAACCTCTGGTCCGCACTCATATGCCTTGGTATCCCAGAGAAACTTGTTTCTCTGTGCAAACTCACAACATCGGGATCAAATTGTAGAATAGTAATCGAAGGGTCAGTTTCTGATCCTTTCGATATAACATCAGGTGTTCGACAAGGTGATGCACTCGCGCCCGTACTATTTAATTTGGCGCTGGAGTACGCGATAAGAAAAAGCCGAATTGAGACACAAAATTGCATATATAACAGATCTAGTCAAGTTCTTGGCTACCAGATGATATTGTGCTTTTAGGACGTAGAAAAAGCGATATTAAGGATAGCCTCTCTCAGCTTGAAAGAAATGCTAAACGGCTTGGATTATGCATCAACACCGGCAAAACTAAAGTGTTAACAACATCTAAGAACATACCTCCTGGAAATCTGGATACTGGCGACTATGAAGTGGAACGCTTGAAAAACTTCAAATACCTCGGGTCTGTAATAACATCGTCAAATGACATGCAGGCAGATATCAAAGCCCGTGTCTCTGCCGCATACAGAGTTTTCTACGCATACTCAAAACTTTTGCGATCAAAACATCTTTCGCGGTCGTGTAAACTCACACTTTACAAAGCATTAATTCGACCTGTGCTTACATTTGGAGGTGAAAGCTGAACACTGACTTCCTCCGATTGTAGAATTTTATCAACATTCGAGAGGAAGGTCATACGAACAATTTATGGTCCATGTAAAGTTGCTGAAAATCAGTATAGAATCCGAATGAATCATGAAATTAGACAGCTTCTTGGAGGCAGCGATGTAATCGGATTCATTAAATCCAACCGGATTAGATGGTTTGGTAATGTAGAAAGGGCTCCATTGAATAGAATGATAAAAAAAGCGTCCCAACAACAACCAGCTGGTGTTCGTCGAAGAGGAAGACCTAGACAACGCTGGCGTGATGACATCATCCAAGACCTTCGTGATATAGGATGTCGAAACTGGGGTCAACTAGTCATGGAACGAGATGATTGGAAGCTGGTGGCACAGACGGCAAAATCCCTCCATGGGATGTAAACGCCAGAGAGAGAGAGAGAGAGATTGTCATAAACCGCCAATCACATTTCAGCAAGGAAAAAAAATTGACGTGTTTTGAAAATTACAAATGTTCAATTATATGGAAAAAATATATAATAGAGGATATTATCGTTCTGTATGAGATTTACTGTATAGCACAGTATAAGTACTAAACTAGAAGTAAATTAGAAATAAAATCGAAATGATCGTACTAAAATGCTTTATTTAGACATGCAGGCGATAATTATTAGGGTGTGTGATTATTCAATGTTATGATCTGTAATTGTTTAGTATGTTTTCATAAATTTGATTGCTTAATAATAATAAATTTTTAGAGAAGTTTTTATTTGTTTTGCGCATGTTTTGTTAGTTTTACAAAATACCGTTGATATCGCCATGACAATACCGTCACGACAATATTATATTGTGTATTATTTTATTATGTACCAGTGCGTAATAAATATATTATCAAGTGTTTCTACTTTCCTCGAGCCTTACTCTCAATTCGAAAAACGTAATTCCCAAACTCTTCTTCTGGATTCCATAAATGACTAGCAAACAAAAACCACCCCGGTTTCATTAACTATTAAACGCCGCTATTGTTTCACAACAACAGGGAAGCAATTTTGCAAACAATATTTTTTAAAAAGAATACTCAACAGCTTTCAAAAACTTCAACGATTGATTGTAGAAATTTTCAGTCAGCATTCAAAATAACACACATTTCGTTTGAATGACACTTAAAACTGTATTGACAATTTAAAAATTACTTTTCTTCTATTTACACGGTTTTATGTTTATGATACAGCATTTCGTTTACAATTAATTTTACCTATCATACTCGAATTAAACTTTAACTGTTTACACTATCACAGTCTAATTTAAATTAATTTTCATTTTGAAAAAGAAATTCCTTAATTATAATTCTGTTTAATTTCTCGATAGTTCGAGGTAAATCCAAAATGCCTTAAAAAGAAAACTAAAAAAATCCTAAAGAATCGACGTCATTATTTTGTATGTTTTGTATTTAATGTTTTTGCTTTGATTATTTTATTTAATGTTTTTGCTTTGACCGATTTTATTGGAAACAATCAACAATGTGACGTTGATTTTAGTTTTGAAATATTGTATAGAGCAAATTAAGGATGAATATAATTTTGTTTGATATTTCAATGCGATTTAGTAGAATCGTAACTATATGTTTATTGTATATGTTACTACTCAATAAGATTCGAGATTTGATTTTAAAAATAATTTGTGTTTAATCATACATAAGCACTTTGTATCGTATCGTATTCGTATTGGGATGAATTTTATTTCTTAGTTTGAAGTTTCAAATGAATCTAATCGATGTTATCCACTATGTTCATTAATTTTTAAAAACATGTATTATACAGGGTGTCCCATGACACGATGTCCATAGCTTAAGGGCATATTCCTTGATCCCTCGTATTGATGCAGCTGCAGCCATGATATTTTGAATTAGCTCATCTCTGGTTTGTGGTTCATTTGCATATACTAGACTTTTCATGTGTCCCCAGAGATAATATTCGAGAGGCGTTAAGTCAGGTGATCTCGGTTGATTAGATAGATTGATTTACTGTTGAATTTGAAATTGCTCATAACTCCTCGACTATAGAGTTTTGGACAAAAGTGTATATGGCACTTTCGACTTGAAATCGTTCAAGGAATATGCCCTTAAACTATGGATATCGAGTCATGGGACACCCTGTATATATTTGGAATGCATGGGCATATATGGTGTAAATGAGAAATATTTGTTGGGTTGAGATATGTTGGATTGGATGCCAATGTGCATACTTTTTTTGTAAATATAATTGTGTCACATTACACCTTCATTTGTCAATTTTAAGTAAGCAATTTCTCTTTTATTTTTTCATGACATTGATGGCCCTTGTTGGATCTGCATTAATCAACATGTGTGCGATCGTTAATTTGTATTTTATCTGCCGTTTCTTCTATAATATTTAACCACTATTATAGTGGAAAGCTCCTGCATAAACGAAACAACAAGTAGGTATTCAATGTATATAACCCATAAATAATTTTTTTTTTATTATTATTAATTAGTTAGACATGTTTAGCACATTAAATATGAAATATTCATTATTCAGACTCTTTGAATATCCGAAGATACCACGTCAACTATAAAGGAAGGAGATGAGGAAAATGGAAGGAAAGGGGATATAAGGACAACTATACTAAATGTTTTAAATGACGATGTACATTTTCTTTAAATGCCTGAGGGGAAAATTCACCGGGAAATACAGAAGAAGGCATTGAGTTCCACAGTTCGGCCACTCTATTAAAATAGATGTTCTGGAAGGACACAGTTCTACAAAGAGGTATTTGTACAACAAATGGATGAGATAACTCGGCAGCAGTTGTTTGTCGATTATACTGCGCACATGGTAGAAGGATATTTTGAATTTCCTTAGAGGAGAATTCGCTAAAGTTATATTTATAGTAGATTGACAATTCAGCCACATTTCTTTTGTGCTGGAGCGAAACAAGCTGGTCCGCTAGTTTGGTATTATACCAATCAACCGTATTGCTTTTCTCTGTACAGAGTCTAGACATTTTATTGTTGACTGACAAGCACCACTCCAAACATGACAGCAGTATTCCATACATGGACGAATAAAGCACTTGAAGATTAGCAAAATTTGATCGGGATTGAAATACTTTTTACATCGACTCAAGAATCCTAATTTTTCCATTGCAGATTTAGCGAGGTTGAATACATGTTTATTCCATTTCAGGTTATTTTGAATATCCACTCCAAGAAGTCTAACTGATTCAACCTCACGCAGTTCCTCATGGTTTATCTTAATAGGGAAATTTTTATGTCGCTCTATTCGTGAAAGACGGCAAAGTTTGGTTTAGGTTGGATTAAATGAAACAAGATTACGATCACCCCATTCCATTATACGATCCAAGTCTTTGTTGATAGAATCAATTAGCAGCTCCCTATCAGTATGGTAACTGCAGTATGATATCGAAATTTGGGAGATGCATGTGATGCATGCAATGTGGTGTCATCAGCAAAACTATGGATTGGGTGCACTGTGGAAATAAGTAA
The DNA here is from genome assembly GCA_963693315.1 of Diogma glabrata. Lineage (NCBI taxonomy): Eukaryota > Metazoa > Arthropoda > Insecta > Diptera > Cylindrotomidae > Diogma > Diogma glabrata. The sequence goes on from OY856187.1 coordinate 118,432,298, forward strand.
ATCATTAATGTATAGAAGAAACAAGGTTGGTGAGAGTGCACAATCTTGGGGAACCCCATGAGACAGTAAGATGGTCTATGCCATAAAATTTTAATTTAGCAATGAGATTTTTATGCCACACTTTATCAAATGCTTTAGAAATGTCAAGTGAAATGCTGAATCACCATCACCATGGCTTTTCAGCGATTTGTTCCAGAGATAGGATAAGTAGGCAACAGACCACCTGTTGCATGACTTCTACGAAAACCATAGTGCTTATCATTAATAATTCGCGACATTTCCAAATAATCTAATAGATTGTAGTTAACACATTTTTCAAATATTTTAGCCAAAACTGACAGAATTGCAATTGGTCTATAATTGTTAGGGTCTATCTTACTGCCTTTCTTTGATATGGGTTGAACGCTGGCCAGCTTCCAAGAATCGGGAAATATTCTGGTTTTATAAGATAAATAGAAATTTTTGTTAAAATTGGAGCTAGTTGCCTAGCAAAGTTTTTAAGAATGAGGGGTGGAATACCGTTGGGGCAGCAGATTTGTTGATATTGATAGAAAGAAGCATTTTCCGTACAATATTGCAACGAAAAATAATTGGTTTCATTTTCGTTACAACTGGGGAAATGAGTGTGGGAGAATGGGGAGGTACAACTATGTTTAAATTTTCTAAAGGTTGAAATCTTTAAAGGTTGAAATAGAGGATCGCGTAAAATTGCTCTGGACTGATTTATTTACTTCAACGATTTTGCGGCACGTGTTCTTTTGGTTTAAAAAAAAAAAAATAATGCCGTTGTGGTTTTTTGACCACAAAGAATTTTTCTAGGGGGCGTCTCGGAAAATTTAGTTTTTAACGACCAGTCTAATATATATATATATATATATATATATATATATATATATATATATATATATATATATATATATATATATATATATATATATATATATATATATATATATATATATATATATATATATATATATATATATATATATATATATATATATATATATATATATATATATATATATATATATATATATATATATATATATATATATACATGTGCAGCTATTTTTGTAATAGAAATGATGATACAAAATCGATTGATGATACAAAATTGAGGAATTTTGAATTTTTATAAAACAAATTTTATTTTTTGTTGCCAAGAAGCACCACGTTTTATTTTAAATCGTTTAAATGCCTTACCTTTTTATGTAAGACACAGAACTTCTTTTATAGACTTACGTGTCCGTAATTATACAACTTCTATGTCGCGGTCGTCGTGCTTCGCGTGTACTTCTTGGCCAAAATAAATTTGATACACTTTGTTCTTTTTTTCCACAATAAATATTTTTTGTATTTAATTAATCCACAACAAACAATGAAAAACTTTAAATTGAACTGTTTTGTGCTATTGGTAAAGTACCTAGCACAACCACATTTTTATTAAAACTAATTTCTTAATTTTAATAAATGATGCAGATCATGGAAAATTCCAATCATCTCGATTTTTATCGATTTAAAACAATTTACAAAAACTCGAATTTTATGGCCAATAAAACAATAAAATGTTTTTGTTCAACAGATGGATCTTACAGTGCGTTGATGCAAAGTTTATAAAGCTAATAACAAAAAAAAAATACAAATTACCATGAAATGAAATGGACATAGTTTTGGTAGACATGCAAATGCTACAATAGAATATACTGTAATGAATAACCCAATGAAAATTTTCATATATAATATAACGAGTCGTCAAATAATAGTCGATTATTTTTCATAATCATTATTACGAATGTCATTTGAGGTCCCGAGTGCGCGTAGCGCACGAGGGAAATTTTTGACCTCAAATGGCATGAGTGGTAATGTTGAAAAATAATCGACTAATAATTTGATGACGAGTTGTATTTAGCAGACAATTTAACGAACAGAAATAGTAACATTATTTCATACAACATATTCCTTTGTTGTCAAACAAAATTAAATATTATTTCATCTTAGTAGGCGCATAAATGTTATAAATTTGTAATTTATTTTTGAAAAATAAACATAAACATGCAATCATTTGTGAATGAAAACGGACATTTTTACTATTTGCAAATTGCATTTTCACATAATTTTGTATATGCATTTTGGTTTTAAATTAATATATTAAAGTAGGCGGAAAATATTCGAAAATATTCGCTGTTCCTTCCTAACAGAAAAAAATAATCGAAACAAATCGTTTTGATTTGCTAAAAAATAGTAAATGAAGCGTTTTGATTGGACCTTATTGAAACTTTTGTTTTTGAGTTGAATTGTCCAAAATATTCTTGAAATCTAGTGAATAAAACCAAGAATATTCTAATTTTTGCCATTAATGTACTTAATATTTTCAAGTTGCTATTGTGCAACTTATTTATGAAAATAATGAATGAATTTATCATTTTAAAGATTATTTTAAAGTTTTAGTAATATTTTACAAATGAATTGTTGTCGGCTATTGATTTCAGATTAATTGTCAACTCATAGAATTTTTCTGCAATTAACTGAAAGGTTTATTAAGCGAAAGCCAAAAAAGATTTCGATCTGAAATTATATGCTCGCTTAAATAACCAAAATTTTAAAACAACCACAACTAATTAAAGGAAATCTAAGATTTTTGTGCGATAACATATTTTTGTAAATAAATAAAAACTTAAATACAGTTTATGACAATTTATGATTCACAGAAGATTGTTTGAGGTTTTTTTTTTAAATTGAGGAAACGGGACAAAACTTTATAGAGAATGGTTCTCCAATTGTTTACACTACGGTTGCCACATTTTTATAATTCCTAGTTACCGGTAATTTAGACTTATAATAATAATATAAAAAAAAATTAAAATATTAACAAAGATTTTTAAATTTGTATTCAAACCTAAAGAAATCATATCCTTTTCTTCAGACATTTTGAGATTATTTTCAACTTTGACATTTATAATTTTCAGCATATTCTACAATTTTCTAGTAAATACTAAAAAAGATTAGAATATTCTTATTCACTCGAAATAAGGAATGTGCTAATGCTTACTAGTTCATACTTTTATTTTATTCTAGTTTTTATTCACTCTACTCAATTTTCCAAGGGGTTTCATCATAAAAGCTTCTCAGTCACAATAAATAACACTAGGTATATTTGGTATACCTAGCACTGAAGATACCATACAATCATATTGATACCATACAATAATATTGGATAATCTACCAAATGATTTGATCTAATCATATATTTTTATATTTTATAATAACGAAATGATAAACTGATTTTAATTATGTATATTATAATCCTTAACAATCAACAAATATATTGACTTTTAAAATCTATCGGATCAACGATCGCTAATCAGTATTCAAAATTCACAAATATAATAATTCAATCACACAATTTGTCCAAATTTATAGCTAGAATTTTCAATTTGTTGTGACTTTTTTTATATAGATTGGTCACTCTTACGCTCAATACAAGAATTCCATTTGATCTCAAAATTATCATGCTACAAAAAACATCAATCCATAACACGAAAATGATTAAAAACTAAACTAAACCATTGGCATACGGCCAAGAACTGGCCCATTAATGGTTAACAGTACTTGGCTATTGTTATTGGGCCAATACTAGAACCATTCATCGGCCGATCTATGGTTTACAGAAAATAGCCAGTATATTGTTACCTTTGAATGGCCAAACACTGGCACATGAATGGTAAAAATTGCTTGGCTATTATTATCGTGCCATTACTGGAACCATGAATCGGCCAATCTACCGTTTATAGAAAATTGCCAGTTCAGTTTACTTTGAATGGTCAAGCAATGGCCCGTTAATGGTTAACATTAATTGGCTATTGTTTTTGGGCCAGTACTGTAGCCATGAATTTGCCGATCTATATCATTTTTTTAGTTATCGCCTTGTCGGTTGGAAGACTATGATAATATAGTAAAAGTTGGTTTTTAATTTATTTTTATTTCTATTTTATTTTAATTATTTTGTAAATAATTTATTTAAATTTATGTATGAACATATTATTTTATATTTTTTTAATGGCGGAGTACTGGCAGTCATGTTTTCCATTACTCAGCCATTCTTGCAACTGAACTAGTTGTATGGGGAGTTGTGAATTTTTTCCGTCATTTTTATTTTATTTTAAATTGGTTTGTATTTAATTTATTTAAATTTACATATGATAATAATGGATATTTTTTTAACGGCCCAGTCATGGTTGCCAGTATTTGGTCATTACTAAAATGCTAGTCAACATTATTGGCCCGTTACTAGGCCAACTGTACACCCTTGTATGGACCATTGCTGTTGTTTTTTCTCTGACCCATGAATGGCAACCATTTATTGTCCGAAGTTATCATCCAGTAAAATTATGTTAATGGCCCAGTCGTGGTTGCCAGTACTCGCCCATTGCTGCATTACTGGCTGCCAGTAATGGACCATTACTGAACCAGTTGTACAACCTTGTATGGGTACATGGCAATACAGGACTAGAGCTTGCTGATCAGAAAACGGAAGTCGTACTAATGAGTAGCAGAAAAATTGTGGAAAGATCGGTATGCAGGTTATAAAATTTGGGAGTCATTCTACCATAGGACTCAACTATCACAGAATCATCTTCAAAAACCACCTGATGTACATTTGTGATCAATCCCCATAAGTAGGGCTGCTCTTGCAAGGCTTATGCCAATCATTGGCGGCCCTAGAAAACCGATCAAAAAGCTCCTCGGTGGTGTTAGCACATCAATATTGATGTATTCGGCACTCATATGAGACTCAGTGGTGAAAACGCCACCTTATGTTAGATCTAACAAAACGGCCTTCAGACTGACATCGTTATTCGTTACGTATATGCTGTGCTTTCCGCTCGGTGTCTGATGGGACCGTAAACAATTATTTCGAGTCCTAGGTAGGAGCTGCCAATAGTAAACAAAAGACCAACCTTGGGCCAGTATTGGCGAGCCAAGCCTTGGCTAGTTAGCTTTGATTACACTCTAGGCCCGTTGTAAATGCATAGACAGAACCAGGGTTCTGTTTATTATATTACGCGTTATTAACCAGTGTAATGCATTGCAAACATGTGCAGACTATATTATGTTTATCTTTATTTTCATATATGTTACTCTTTCCACAACCTCTTTCAACACATTTGAAGAAGGTCTGGAAAAAATTGGTTTGGTAGTCCCGGCCCGAGTTTTATTTGCCAAGCTTAGCCCAAGCCTGGTTTGCCAGACTTGACCTAAGGACATCAATCTAAGCTTGGGCCGTTTTAAAATGTCAAGCCTGGCCCAAACCACAAAAGCTGTGGCGCGGGCTTGGCCCAGGTTTGGCCCCTGAGCTTTTTCTTACCCTGGTAGGGTGCCGATCGATATTACAGGAATTTAAATTTTTTGTACCGCTCCCTCCCATTTCGTGTTAATATCCATAAAAATATTATTTGGAAAATTTGAAATCAAACGTTCAATCCTAAAGCCGCAATTAGACTATTGCAGAACCCTGCAATATTTCTGCAATGGTAGTGTGTAAAATATTCATTGCAGAAAAGTTTGGCAATGAACTCATTGCAAAACATTGCAATGTTTTGCAATGAGTTCATTGCCAAACTTCCCTGCAATGAATATTTTACACACTACCATTGCAGAAATATTGCAGAGTTCTGCAATAGTCTAATTGCGGCATAAGGCGTGCCCCCGGCCAATTAAAGTTGAGGTTTTTTTATTTTTTAGGTTATTTTATTTTTCTAAAAAAACATCGTCCGAATTCAAAAAAAAATATTTTTCGGCACATTTGCTCCACAAAACCTTTTCAACCCTTTTCACTTTTGTTGGGGCAAATAATTTTAAATGGTACCACAAGAATGGTGCTTAGTTTTTATATATTGTTATATTATTTATTATTAATATAGAAAACAACACAAGTACATTAACATACAGAACTTTATTATATTTCAGATAATTATATTCACAAGTGGTTTTGTAGCTGTCTTGTTGAGAATGATCTAAAGCAGGGAAGGGGAACCTGTGGCCTTTTGAGATTTTCTTTGCGGCCTTATCACATATTTTGAATTTTATACAAAATTCAAACCAATTTTTTCCAAAATTCAAACCAATTTTTTCCAAAATTCAAACCAATTTTTTCCGGTGAAATGTTTTTTGTAAAATTCTATTTTTTTTTAAATATTTAATCCTTTTATCGAAAATATTTTGTCTAGTTCAGTAGTCGACTTTTTCGCATATTCGGTTTAAAAATAGCGAGGTAACAAGAACCCATTAATTCTATGCACGTTTATATCGCCGATAGTTTAATAGAATATGGTACATTTTGCTACAAGAGATGAAAACTTTCCTTTTTCGTGTGTGAGAACTTGATAGCGAGACGCGTAAGTATAGAGTGGGACAATTTAATGATCGTAAAATGTTTTCATCTCGCGTAAGAAATTGCAATTTTTTCTACGATGGTAAATAAATAATAAACGATATTTATTATAAATTATTAAATTAGAAATCAACAACGTTCAAAATTCATATTTTTTTTTAATGGCTACTGTGGTTTAAAATTTTTGTAAAGTTACATGAAAATACCATAGTAACTACAATTTGTTATTTAGCGAAAATGATTGTACACTAGTGGGAAAAAAACCCTTTTCACAAGAGATTAAGCCTGCATGAAAATAGACTTTTCATCTGCTATCATAGAAAAATAGTTTTTCGGCAAACAGCTATAAAATTTAACTTTACAGCCGCTTAGGAGAAAGCTAGTCTTTCTTTTTTAACATATAATCAAAGCGGCTGTAAATGGACGCCATTTTTTTTACGGCGACAGTAAAGTAATTTTCATATTTTACAGCGGCAGAAAAAGTGTCGCCATTTCGTTCCATATATTTTACGGCGGCTGCAAAAGTTACATATAACATGAGATTATGAATTTTTTCAAAAGAAGTAACCTTTGACCAAAATATTTGTTATTTTTTTTAAACAAATTGTACAACAAAAAATAAAAAATATTTTGATTGGATTATGAAATTTTGAATTGAAAGCTTTGATAAAAAAATTTATTTTTTATATAATTTATACAAATTTAAATGTTCTTTACTTTTTTGGATGTAACTATGACGATAGAATAAATAATTTTGATGTATTAATTTCATATTTACAAAAAATTTAAACGTTTGCCGAAAAAATAGTGTATTTAATTCGGTGCTAAAGTGACTTTTTGTGTTTTGTCTATAATTTTCGGCCTCTTTACGGTTGGCCGCCAAACTATAGCCTCAACACAAAAAGTAGAACTTTAGCTCCTAGTTAAATAATATACTATTTTTACTAACCAATTATCGATACATTGGGTGTTAATACCAAAATATAGTATTATGTGTGGAATAAACGCTCAAAATAATACTTGTAGCAGTTGGATGCTTAGATCCTGAGAATGTTGAAAAATATAAACAACTACTTCTTTCAAGAATAACTATTTATTGGTGATAGACAACCATTAGCTTACAATGTAACAGAACCGCTCCGCACAATTATTTTTAAAAAAGGATGTATATTTTTCGTTAGATGAATCTACTGATAAAATTGACTCGGCTCAAGTATTTTATTTTTATTCGTGTTATATCTGAAGATTTTTAATGCCATCAGGAAGTACTCGATATGGGCACGCTTACTGGAAGAACACGTGGAATAGATATCCATGATAACTTTCAACAAAAATTTTTTGTGAAGCAAGACTAAATCTGGATAGTCTGGTGAGTGTTTGCACCTCGATGGTGCATCTGCCATGAGAAGGCAAAAAAGAAGGATTTGTTTCATTGTTAAAAAACGCAATTTAAATTTACAAACAATAATTTCCTTTAATTGTATATTGCACTAACAAAATCTTTGTGCTTAATCTACTACATTAAGCAATACTATATATAGAGACAAATTATTTTACTTGTAAATTTTATCCAAGAAACTGTAGCACGACATTGCCAATTTCGAAACTTTGTTTTTTTTTCTTATAGGAATATTTTCCGTAATAAGCAAAAAAATTAAATGAATAGCAACTTGGTAGTTTCATATTTCAAGATTACATAACTGTTTTGGACTCATTAATTAAAAAATATACGCAACGATTTTCTGATTTTGAAGAACATACTCTTACAATGAAATTAGCATTTGAACCACATATAGTTGATATCTCAAAAGTCAAAAGCACAGAGCGAACTACAGATGTAGTTATTTGAGTTATGTGAAGATAATATTATTAAATCTTGTTTTAATGCAAAGAAATTTCCGATTAAAGTATGGAAAAGTGCAATTGAATGCCCATGTTTACGCAAACATGCACGTCGACTTCTTTCTTGCTTTGGAACTACTTACTCTTGCGAGTAAACTGTTTCATATTTAACCCAAATTAAAATCAACTTAAGGACTCCGATAGCTGATTTTCATTTAGAAGACCAACTCAAGGTACGTGCTACTAAGCTGAAACCTAATTTAAATTTTTTATCAAGTTTCTAACACAAAAGTCCCATTAAATTGGTTATGTGGGCCTTTATATATTTTTCTTCTTTTTATTTTATTTTATGAACTATTTATGTTTTTTAGTTAAACATCGAGTTAATAAAATAAATTGGATTTGTCAAATTATTATTTATCAATTTTTGTGCTCCCAGGAAAATAGTAATATATTTAATTAAATATTTATTTGTCACAACAACACATAGCTACCTTTTAAGACCTAGGTCCCACAACAACATGAACTCTGTGGTATTGATGAACGCTTTTTTTAAACTTTTGTGGATTGCCCCGAGACTAATGATTCGGGTTCCAAGTGTACGATTCACGAACAAAGAAATCCCTCTGCATTCTGTCACTATATGACAGTAATGAGTAAGTGATCTAAAAAGTTTGACTGTTTGCACAAACCGATTGACGAGTAAAACGGGAACAAGAATATGTTTGAGGCATAATGGATTTGATTTCACCCGAACACTGCTGGTGAGGATATTTATAAAAGCTCGAGATCAGAAACAGTGCGACGATATTGTAGGGATTTAATGTTAAATTAACAATTCGTTTTGAAAGAGTTCAAAAGAGCCATTATAGTAACAGATGAAACCCCCATACTTGATAACAATACTCGGCATAATGCGGCCTGTACGATTTGCAAAACTATTATTGGCCTTCAATGGTAAAAAGGTTCCCCATCCCTGATCTAGAGAATGTCACCAGCGTGAAGTTAAGTCTAATTCTGTATATTAACATAAGTAATAAACTTAAGTTGTATTATATACCAGTTAACATTATAACATCTTCTTTTTTTTTTTAAACAAAATAAACTATTATTTTACTCAACAAAACAGCTTTACATTATTTACTTCATTACATAATCCTTGAATCTGACTGGTATCCGTGTGGTGCGCGTTGGCTTTTCATACGTAACCTTTGGTAACAATTGCTGTTCTGTTGTTTCCGGTGATGTCATCTCACTTGGTATGTTTTTATCTGTTCTCAAATCTTGATTATTCTCACCTTGAAGTTCTGTTGGATTTCAATTTGCTAACACATTGTCCTCTAACGGTGTAATTACTCTAGGACTGACTGCCGAATCTAAATCATAGAATTCATCCTTGTTAGCCTTAGCATTTTTTATGACTTGAATTACGACGGTAATGACGTTTATACCATATGACCTATCACTAAACGCTGTCGTGATTTTTCCTTCGTTCCAACAACTATCATTGCCTTTCAACTTTACATAGACGGGCTCGCATATAAACATTTTCCTTTTTTCTTGTGTGTTTCTGTCAAAATAACACTTCGATCTCTGTTTATTCTTCCTGATCGTTTGACTTATTCTACTACTTATCATTTGTTTTAATCGTTCCGCGACTACTGGAATTTAACATCTAGTATGTCTTGATATTAAACGGCGACACGGTCTAACATTAATTTTACTTGGCGTAATTCTCCATGTTAATAGAGTAAGATAAATATCTCCCTCATCTTCATAAGTTTTGTTGATAAATTTTTCGCTATCTTTACAGCCTATTCCGCCTTGCCGCTGGATTGCGCATGATATGATGACGTAGTGACATGTTTAAGCTCCCACCTTTTTGCTTTGCTCCCCTCTTTTACAGCATTTAATGATTGTAACTGCTGTCATATCACTTCGGTATCGATCTCGAAGAAATCCGAGTAATGATCTACTGTAACTAAATACAATTTTTTTTCCCACCATACTTATTATTTCGAATGGAAGATTTGGAACTTCAAACTGTATTAGTGGTCTTTTTGTTTATTCGGTGTATATATCTGACAAGCTTTACAGTTTGATGCTTGGTTTATAATGTGTTCATTTATTCCTGACCAATACATAGTATCTCTAGCTAGTTTCGTTGTATTTTCTATACCCCTATGAGCACTATGGAAACGTTGAACCATTTCCTTTCTTATGACTACTGGAATCATAATACGCGAACCTTTGAAAACTAGACCATTTTGCGTGCTTAATTAATCTTTGAACTTATAATATGGTCTATTATCTAAATCTACTTTAGATACGTGTGTTGGAAATCCATTCCTAATCAGTTCTATCAACTGTTGCATATTTTTATCTTTGGATGTTTCTAGTTGTATGATTTTGACACGTTCATCAGATATTGGTATATAGTTTGTAGGATTCTCTGCTTCAATAGTCTTTTCTATACCCAAACTATATACCTCATCCAATCGTTCCTTTGTTGTACTTTGAAGATGTTACCTTGATAGCACATCAGCTATGTACATGTTCCTTCCTGGAACAAACTGGATTATACAATTATAGCGCAGTAACGTTAAAAATATTCATTGTAACCTCTTCAGCATATCATTCAGCGCAAAATTAGTCCGTTGTGTTATCAAAGGATCTCCTTCTCATATTTGAACCGTTTAGGGCTTTTTCTAATGAAACTAAGTACTTATTTCTCTAATTTTAAAATTACTTAAATCGGTGAGAGTTTTTAATGTGTGCGTTCCACAATGCCGTCTATGGACTATTGTGCGACACATACAAAATACATAGATGGAACTTTAATTGTAACAACTTATTTTTCAAATAATGGTTTGCTATTACTTTATTTTCAATTTAATGAATTGTTTTTTTTAAGTATATGTCCAACACTATTTTTTATAAAATTGTTTGTCATTAATTTTTTTTATTGCAAACAGCAATTAGTTTTAATCTATTTACTACTAATTAAAGTAAAACAAATTAGTAAAGACTGGACAATTGAAATATTTGTTTTATATATTTTAATCAATCTTTTAACAAATATACTCCAATTGTTCTATTTTTTGGACTATCGGAATCGGTAATACCGGTATCGTGCGGAACTTAGATCGGTATTACTGGTATTGACAAAAACGGAAGCCCTAGCTGTTAGACTTATGCTCAAATCTTTGTTTATGTGAACTTCGAGAAAACACATTATAAACTCATCAATTTTAATAAATGAAAAATTAATCTGACTAGCAACTCTGCCTGCCTGAGATTTCTTTAAAGAGACTTACATCTGTAATTTTCTACAGAGAAGTTAGGCAAGTGAAACAGTGATCAATACAAGTATTGTTAAATTCTACACGAATGGATTGACAATAAAAAAAACTTAATTGCGTAGTTTTCTGTATATTTAAATCTTTATTTTCGGCTTGCCCGATCCTGTTAGTATTCTTAGGACTGAGCAGTGAGCTTATTAGTGCTGTAGCCGAAAATCAGGTTGTAATAAAAAATATACAGCGAGACATGGGTGGAAAAATGACAGATAATCGAATTGTCTCTCTTATATATTTAGTAAACGATACAATGCCTAAGCTGGCGGCTCTTTATTATAGATTTAATAAAAATCAAGATTTAACAAATAATTCGATCAGTTTTTGTATACAGTTAATGCTTTCCTGGCGAAGAAATTCTGTCGAGCTAAAAAAAAACTGCGCTCTTTTAAGAAACACTGCACGGCATCAAAAATGATTTGGTCGAAATTTATATCTGGATACTTAAAATTTTATTTTAAAACAAATTTGAAAAAGGGAACAAAATAAAACTATTATAAAAATATAAAATAATCCTAACTTTATTTAATCTAATCGAATGACCTACGTATTAAATTACTAAAACTATATTGAACTAACATTATGAGAATGTATACATACATTTTAGTTTCAATAAACATACATACATAACAAAATAAATATTTAGAGCATATCCTTTACTACATCAAGATGAATACCACCTTCAGCTTGCAACATAACGGCTTTCTTTTCTAATACCATAGTTTTTAATGTTTTTGCGTTTGGACGAACATAATGATTGCGCAAAAAACTAATTAAACCTACTTTTGTTTTAATTAAACCCAAACGTTCACCAATACAAATGCGTGGACCAAATCCAAATGGAAAATAAGTGCATGGTTTTATATCGCTTTTATTTAGAAACCTTTCCGGCTTAAATTCATCTGGATTTGGAAAATGTTTTGGATCACGATGAATTGCAAAAATAGGAATTATAACTGGCATTCCGTGTGGTATTGTGAAGTCATGAAATGGAGCTAAAGAGTATCGAGATAGTTTATTTGTTGGTTCACAGACTCGATCAAGAAATGGTAGTGACGGGTATAATCGTAGAGTTTCAAAAATTATCATTTCTAAGTATACCATGTCATTGATACTATCATAAGTTAATGTTCCGTTATTCTTTTTCAACATTTCTTGAATTTCCAAGCGAAGTTTAGTTTGAATTTCCTGATGTGTTGCGAGCTCGTATAAACAAAACGATATTGTCGCTGATGTTGTTTCAAATCCAGCAATAAAAAATGATGCGGCTTGTGCTACTAAAACATCACCAGTAAAAACTGTAAACAAAAAGTATAAAAAGAATATTATTAGTAAAATTAATTAAATGTTATCACTAACCGACTTCATCAGTATCGATGCCATCATCTTTTTTTTTATCTTTATCGGTTTTTCTAAATAAAAGTAGACTATCAATTAAATCATTTTTTGATATTCCAGACTTTTCTCTTTGATCCATAACGTCGGTAATTGCATTACGTAAAAACTTAGAGCCCTCCTCACAAAACAGCTAATTGGAGAGTAAACAAAATTTTTTATGTTATTTAAATCAAACAATTTTGTTCTTCTATTAGAATTAAGAGTAATAAACAACAACAATTTCTTTAATGGTGCTATTACACACAAATTAAATTCAGTTGCATCATCAACTTTTCAGATTAGTATTTATTTTTTTGACTGTAGATGACGAAAAGATCAAAAGCTGCAAGAAAATAAAAATAATTTTACGAAGTAATAATAATTTTTAAGCAACAATTTCTAAAAAAATCATTAGTTATTTAGTTAATATTATATAATCGATTATATCTAAATTAGTGGCATACAAATTGTAAATAAACTATATAATGTAAAATTAAATGAAACAACAAAATGGCGACCACAAAAATAAATATATTTATAGAGCAATTGTTGTAGCTTGTACAATAAGAAAATGCGCTAAGATTTGAAAAAAAAAATGTTAATCGAAAATACGTAAAGAAAACGTAAAATTTTTACATTAAAATCTTGAAAATATATATTTAATCATTTTATACCTAATATAATAAATTTTGACTATGATTTTAATATGAAAATCAATTAATGTGATAATCGGTTTTAAACCGTTTGAATTTGCAGATGAAATCATCTGACAATTTTCTAGCAATTAATTGGTAAACCAAATAATTTTTCAAAAAGTCAGTTGCTATCAGCTAACTTTTCTTGTAATTTTTATATCTATTTCGCACATGCTATCCCTCTTTTTCTCATACAAAATATTTTTCATCAAGTTTTCAAATTATGGTAACTGCAAAACTGATTATGGGAGCTGAATTTAATTTGTGTGTAACAGCATCATAACACACACCCACTGAACCAATTGCCATGTCTCTTTTATTTCTCAGTTAAGAAATTGTAGTAGATTACATTATTTGTTGTACCAAATTGCCAGTACTTTTATAGCAAAATACTATAATAAATAAACGTGGGAACTGGGAATAGAAGCTTTGTTATGGTTGTTTGCAATATTATATTTAAATCGGGTTACTCAAAAGATAGGGTTTTGAACATGGAAGTAATTAACTAGTTTTTCTTGCCTCGCATAAGCGAATCGAAAACGAAATGTGTGTTTGTACGAGTCCACATCATAGCATCGAGAATTCAAACCGTCGAATCATGTTTTAGAACCGAAAATCAGTAGACCGAAAGTTCATACCACCGAATTGCATATTATCGAATGGTTTTGAAATTGAAACATCATTAGATCGAAATATCATATCACCGAAATTTCATTTCGTAAAAGAGTAATTGCATCGTAACATCACATCACCGAAAACTATATAGTCGAAAGTTTGAATCATAATATTGAAAAATCAAATGATCGAAATATAACATCGAAAATTTTTGATATAGTGAATAAATCGTTGCATCGAAAAATCATTCAATCGAAAAACAAGGTGTACTCTCGTCACGGATTAAAATATTGTAAATTAAAATGTCAGAGTATCCGGCAGTATATCTTATATATTAATACGCTAACGAAAAATTTTAAGGAGCCTAAGGCTTTTTTATTCGAAGATGGATTCATTTCAAATTTTCACTGCTAACTGATATTAGTGTAACTTAGATTTTAAAGATTTTAATTTTCACACAAATCGGATCATAAATAAAAAAGTTATAGACGAATTAAAATGTATTTTTGAATTTAACGACCCCCCTATACAATATGAAATGGACTTGCCCAAGTCTTTTCTTTGTTTTTTTATTATTATTATTTAGTATTTTATATTTTCTTTTCAAATTTCAATTTAGTTTATGCATTGCTTTCGGAGAGGATAGACGTATTATTTTTCTTTGTTTTTTTATTATTATTATTTTTCTTTGATTTTCTTTCATTTAATTATTATTTTTCTTTGTTTTTAAATATTTTCTATTGATTAGAAATTAAAGAAACAATTTAAAAAATTGATTTGTTCTGTCTGTGCAAAACAAGATAAGCAGGCTACAGACCTTCAATCAATTTGTCAATCAATTGAAAACGAAAATAAACGAAATAAAATTTAGGGGATTTTTACACTAAATTTTATTTTGTTTATTTTCGTTTTCGAATTGATTGTAGGTCTGTAGCCTGCTATAGAGAAATATTTCATAATAGCCGTGTTCGATTTGACTGAAACAACTGAATTATCTGAAAAGAATATATTAAGCATAATATGTAAAATGTATTTTAGCTAGAACATAAAAACGTTTCGTTGTCATTGGCGATGTAGTGGGTTGTGAGAAAGGTTCGGGGTTCAACGCGGACCCTATATTGATTTTTAAATAAAGTAGGTAAGTAGTTAGGTAAGGTAAGGAGTTAGGTAACGTAAGGAGTTAGCTAAGGTAAGGAGTTAGGTAAGGTAAGGAGTTAGGTAAGGTAAGGAGTTAGGTAAGGTAAGGAGCTAGGTAAGTAGTTAGGTAAGGTAAGGAGTTAGTTAAGGTAAGGAGTTAGGTAAGGTAAGGAGTTAGGTAAGGTAAGGAGTTAAGTAAGTAGTTAGGTAAGGTAAGGAGTTCGGCAAGGTAAGGAGTTAAGTAAGTAGTTAGGAAAGGTAAGGAGTTAGGAAAGGTAAGGAGTTAGGTAAGGTAAGGGGTTAGGTAAGTAGTTAGGTAAGTAGTTAGGTAAGGTAAGGAGTTAGGAAAGGTAAGGAGTTAGGTAAGGTAAGGGTTTGGTAAGGAGTTAGGTAAGTAGAGATTTTATACAGACAATAATAAATGCTTTTGTAATTTTATTTATCAAATTTACCAAATTAAAATTCCTTCACTAATTTTTTAGTCTTCTTATGTACATTGAAGTGAATGAATGTGAAAATTTATTTCTGTTTTCTCTGTATAAATGAATGGTGTCATGAATGGTGTTAATGGTGAAATGAATGTTGTGAATGAAGAAATGAATTGCACGTGGTATTTATCATTTTAAAATTCATAATATTTTTTATCATCGTACTGGTGCTTTAATTCCTGCCTGATGTGTTTGTTAAATTTGTCAGATGAAGATAGAATTGATGGAAAAGAGATTATTAATAAATTTGTATGTACTGAAATCTCTGATCTCATTCTTTTTACTAAATTACAAGAATATGTGAAACGTCATATGATGCATGGACCATGTGGTGCTCTAAATCCCAATTCTGTTTGTATGAGAGATGGTAAATGTAGTAAGAGTTTTCCAAAACCTTTTTCTGAAAATGCTAAAGAATCTGTGAATGGTTATCCTTTGTATCGTCGACGTGATAATGGTATGAGTGTTGATGTACGTGGTGCATCTCTTGATAATAGATACTAGGAGAGCCCGGCGTGCTTCGCTACGCTTATAAATAAAGTTTTTGTGTAGACATTTTGTTGACGTAGAAGCAATGATTTCAAAAAGTGGTAATGAGAAATGCTAGCATATAATTATTAATTTTTCTTTTTAAATATATGAATGAAAAATAATCAGAACTCTAGCTGATCAGTTCGGATATATAAAAAATTAGCGATCAAATAAGTTTTCAAGTAAACTTATTTGATCTCTAACTTATTTGATTGCTAATTTTTCATATATCCGAACTGATCAGGTAGAGTTCTGATTATTTTTCATTCATATATTTAAAAAGAAAAATTAAAAATTATATGCTAGCATTTCTCACTACCACTTTTTGAAATCATTGCTTCTACGTCAACAAAATGTCTACGCAAAAACTTTATTTATAAGCGTAGCGAAGCACGCCGGGCCCTCCTAGTTTTAATAATTATGGGCTATTATTTTGGAACCGTACATCGAAAAAAAACAACTATTTTTTTAAAATCTGAAACTTTGATATATTTGCTGTGTGCGAACTGACGAAATAATGACAGATGACAAATATTAACTGTCAAAATTTTGTTTTTTGGAATTTATATTCACCATAACGAAACGTCAAAATTTGGTATAGCTTTTTAGCATCATCAAATTGTGACAGTACTCAGTAGGCATAACAAATTATTTCAGGAGGAACAACAATTTATTACAATTACAATTCATTACAAGTTTTTTTAAGTGCAAAAGTAATATTTATATTAGTATATATGTTATATATATTTATTGACAGCAAACATAAATATTACGAAGTTTGTCACCTTACGTCAAAATTTTGTTTTTACAAATTTCACCTTCACCAAAAATTGTATTCTGTCATTATTTCGTCAGTTCGCACACAGCAATTGTTGGTATTGACGAAAGGAAAAAAGTGATTTCTGCTTTTATTTTTTGTGTACTCTAAATCGGAGTTATGCGCGGTTGAATTTTTGAGGATTTTCACGTAGTTTTGGTAATGGTGTCAATGTTTTGTGAATAGGTGCCACAAATTTCATCCGACTTAAGTATATTTTTGCAAGTAAAAAGGAAAATAATTGAATAATTGAAATAAGTAAGTTTAAAATTAATAACTTTTCTCTTTTCCGCTAGGCGGCGCTTAAAACCTTGGTTTACTTCAAAGCTCATATCTCAAAAAACCACCTTTTTTTTTTGTTTTTCACAAATTTTAAAGTAAACATATGCAGCTATGAAATTGAGAAATAAAAAATTCAGAAGCCGTTTAATACCATACGAAAATGATCGAATTGTCTTTTGTTTGTATTTTTTTCACCAAGTTACCGTTTGAAAAAAGATTAAATAAGAACAAAAACATACAACACAAAGATGATTTTAAATTAAAATTGTTTGATAGTTTGATTATAAATTATATGTGATGGTATAATTGTAGTTGTGAAGTAGTTCATTTGATCTTTGGTGAACGTTTATTTGATCTTTGGTGGATTTAATATGTTATGACTAATTTTAACCAAATTAAACAAAATTGTTCCGAAATTGCATAAAGTAGTTTCAGTTAATGTATTTAATGTCTTTTGTGAAATTTGCTGGATAATTCCGTTTCTACTTAGTTTTTTTATTTTAACTAATTTGTTCCATTGATTCTACTTGTATGCAGATCTGTCTGATCAAGAAATCTAAAGTTTTCTTGCGGATATACCTGCCGCTGGACTTTTTTTTGTGTGTCTTTATTGTAAAGGAATACTGAATGGATACTTTGTGATATTAAAGGGATCTTCAACAACGATAGCCGTGTGGGGATAATATATCGTGGCGCAAGCCAGGTACTTCAAGAGATTTAATGCAAAGTGATCTTTACATCCTGACTAAGTAGACTGATAACTCTACGCTCCGAGTCAATCTACAAAAATTAGTATACGCTCATCTTAATACTGGCAATCCTAATTTATCTAGATCTTATCGATAATAGTTAGCCAAACAGATAACCAATCGTACGGCTCTCAGGTTGAAGTCAAGGGGTAAGTAATATTCTTTTAGATACCGACTATTCAATCTTCAAACCATCCTTAGCGAGTTTGGGTTTGCAACTGCTGTTTTTTTATTAGAGAATTGTATTAGTGAAGGTCATGATATGCAGTTTAATAAACCCCAACAGATATTTGTTGGTTTCAACATAAAATGTGGGAATTGGAATTGGAAACAAAATGAAAACTAACAGAAAACATTTTGAATAAATAAATTTTGAATAAAGTTGAAATAATATATCATAATTTATAATTTATGATATTATAACAACCTTCGCGCTGGCATTTGAATAAATAGGATAATATATCACAATATAAACTATCTGTATTTGTGACTGTGAGCATCAAACATGGGTGTGTTGTGTATTAAGAATAACAATATGTGTTACAACAACACATAAACACCATTTAAGATTAAGGTCTTACAAACACATCCGTTCTAAAGTGTTGATGATCACATATAAAATATGACATAGGAAAATAAATCATGATAGGATAAAGAAAAAAAATTAAACAATAGGTATAAAAAGCAAATTTGTATAAAAATTGGCACCAACAAAACTAAAATCGGGTTGCCAATAATCCTCAATAAATAAAGTCGAGATATAGTTATGTGCAGACTCATTTCATCCAGCAATCAAAAGCGTACCATCGTCAAGAAAAATTATATATCTAAGATTGAGGTTGACTGATTAGAACCCCTAAGATATCTGCTTGGCTAGTGATATCTCATTGCATTTGCCAGTGGTATGTGATATCTCACGATAAATTATATGAGACTAGAACACGCGGAGTTGTCAAACCCGCAGATCAAAAATAAAAACAATTAACAAATCAAAAAAAAATGATCCCTCCTTACACCAATTAAAATTGATTAAAAACTTTCTTACCTTAAATTTTAAAAGTTTGACTAACTCTGGTAAAAAAAATATGCTTGTAAATTCCACACATCTATAGATAGAAAAATCAAACATTTTCCTTCCATACTTCCGAAACTCCGCATCTGGGTTTTTCATTGAATTTGCATTGACTCCAAAAGCAACATTAGCAATTACATCTGTAGTAAATTTGGCACATATTTCTTTTATCTCCATTGAAATGATTTTACTTCCTCTTTCGTCTTCTGCCGTTGCATCTAACAACAAATCATTTAAAACGTCACCAATTTGATGAACTAAACTAAACATTTGTTTTAATCTACCACTTGTAAAGGTTGGTGATAGTTTTGTTCGTATTTGTTTCCACATCGGATTTTTAATCATAAATAATGTATTGCTTCCAATTTTATCAGAACGATGATCACAATCTGAATGTCGGTTTGGAAATGTGTTAAAATCCTTAACTAAAATTTGTTTGATCAGTTCTGGTTCTTTTATCAATAATGTTGGTTTATGGAATATATGCATTCCGAAAATTGAGCAATCCAGACCTTTTGGATGAAAATATAAATCATATAACAACTGTGGTACTCCAATTCGGAATAATATAACGTCTTTGAGAGAACCCAGAAATGGAAGTGCTGATAAATGTGGAACCTTATGTTTCTTCCAATACTTATGTTTTGATTTTGAATAAATAAAAAAACATAAAACCAATATTGCAACAATTACTAAATATAGAGAAAGGACTATATATCTGTTCATTTTACACAATAACTTTAACTTTAACACAATCGATTGTAATAACAACTAAATCTTTGGAATTAAGATTGATTTCTTTTATAGTAATGGATTCACATTGCGTGTTTTTTTCAACAAATTTTTTTGTGTTTCGAGAATTTGTAAATCTATCTTAGCAAAATGAATTAGCAAAAATTCTGATAAAGCCGAGAAAAATCAAATGTTCACAATAATTTTATTAATTTTAAGTAATAAATTATTCCTCATGATTTTATGATTATATTTAATTATGTTGTTTGTAGTTGTAAAAATAAATCACAAAATACGGTTACATTTAATGAATACCAATATGAAAATAATCCAAACTTAATTTTAACTAAACAATACTCACCAATGAATGGTGTCATGAATGGTGTTAATGGTGAAATGAATGTTGTGAATGAAGAAATGAATTGCACGTGGTATTTATCATTTTAAAATTCATAATATTTTTTATCATCGTACTGGTGCTTTAATTCCTGCCTGATGTGTTTGTTAAATTTGTCAGATGAAGATAGAATTGATGGAAAAGAGATTATTAATAAATTTGTATGTACTGAAATCTCTGATCTCATTCTTTTTACTAAATTACAAGAATATGTGAAACGTCATATGATGCATGGACCATGTGGTGCTCTAAATCCCAATTCTGTTTGTATGAGAGATGGTAAATGTAGTAAGAGTTTTCCAAAACCTTTTTCTGAAAATGCTAAAGAATCTGTGAATGGTTATCCTTTGTATCGTCGACGTGATAATGGTATGAGTGTTGATGTACGTGGTGCATCTCTTGATAATAGATACTAGGAGAGCCCGGCGTGCTTCGCTACGCTTATAAATAAAGTTTTTGTGTAGACATTTTGTTGACGTAGAAGCAATGATTTCAAAAAGTGGTAATGAGAAATGCTAGCATATAATTATTAATTTTTCTTTTTAAATATATGAATGAAAAATAATCAGAACTCTAGCTGATCAGTTCGGATATATAAAAAATTAGCGATCAAATAAGTTTTCAAGTAAACTTATTTGATCTCTAACTTATTTGATTGCTAATTTTTCATATATCCGAACTGATCAGGTAGAGTTCTGATTATTTTTCATTCATATATTTAAAAAGAAAAATTAAAAATTATATGCTAGCATTTCTCACTACCACTTTTTGAAATCATTGCTTCTACGTCAACAAAATGTCTACGCAAAAACTTTATTTATAAGCGTAGCGAAGCACGCCGGGCCCTCCTAGTTTTAATAATTATGGGCTATTATTTTGGAACCGTACATCGAAAAAAAACAACTATTTTTTTAAAATCTGAAACTTTGATATATTTGCTGTGTGCGAACTGACGAAATAATGACAGATGACAAATATTAACTGTCAAAATTTTGTTTTTTGGAATTTATATTCACCATAACGAAACGTCAAAATTTGGTATAGCTTTTTAGCATCATCAAATTGTGACAGTACTCAGTAGGCATAACAAATTATTTCAGGAGGAACAACAATTTATTACAATTACAATTCATTACAAGTTTTTTTAAGTGCAAAAGTAATATTTATATTAGTATATATGTTATATATATTTATTGACAGCAAACATAAATATTACGAAGTTTGTCACCTTACGTCAAAATTTTGTTTTTACAAATTTCACCTTCACCAAAAATTGTATTCTGTCATTATTTCGTCAGTTCGCACACAGCAATTGTTGGTATTGACGAAAGGAAAAAAGTGATTTCTGCTTTTATTTTTTGTGTACTCTAAATCGGAGTTATGCGCGGTTGAATTTTTGAGGATTTTCACGTAGTTTTGGTAATGGTGTCAATGTTTTGTGAATAGGTGCCACAAATTTCATCCGACTTAAGTATATTTTTGCAAGTAAAAAGGAAAATAATTGAATAATTGAAATAAGTAAGTTTAAAATTAATAACTTTTCTCTTTTCCGCTAGGCGGCGCTTAAAACCTTGGTTTACTTCAAAGCTCATATCTCAAAAAACCACCTTTTTTTTTTGTTTTTCACAAATTTTAAAGTAAACATATGCAGCTATGAAATTGAGAAATAAAAAATTCAGAAGCCGTTTAATACCATACGAAAATGATCGAATTGTCTTTTGTTTGTATTTTTTTCACCAAGTTACCGTTTGAAAAAAGATTAAATAAGAACAAAAACATACAACACAAAGATGATTTTAAATTAAAATTGTTTGATAGTTTGATTATAAATTATATGTGATGGTATAATTGTAGTTGTGAAGTAGTTCATTTGATCTTTGGTGAACGTTTATTTGATCTTTGGTGGATTTAATATGTTATGACTAATTTTAACCAAATTAAACAAAATTGTTCCGAAATTGCATAAAGTAGTTTCAGTTAATGTATTTAATGTCTTTTGTGAAATTTGCTGGATAATTCCGTTTCTACTTAGTTTTTTTATTTTAACTAATTTGTTCCATTGATTCTACTTGTATGCAGATCTGTCTGATCAAGAAATCTAAAGTTTTCTTGCGGATATACCTGCCGCTGGACTTTTTTTTGTGTGTCTTTATTGTAAAGGAATACTGAATGGATACTTTGTGATATTAAAGGGATCTTCAACAACGATAGCCGTGTGGGGATAATATATCGTGGCGCAAGCCAGGTACTTCAAGAGATTTAATGCAAAGTGATCTTTACATCCTGACTAAGTAGACTGATAACTCTACGCTCCGAGTCAATCTACAAAAATTAGTATACGCTCATCTTAATACTGGCAATCCTAATTTATCTAGATCTTATCGATAATAGTTAGCCAAACAGATAACCAATCGTACGGCTCTCAGGTTGAAGTCAAGGGGTAAGTAATATTCTTTTAGATACCGACTATTCAATCTTCAAACCATCCTTAGCGAGTTTGGGTTTGCAACTGCTGTTTTTTTATTAGAGAATTGTATTAGTGAAGGTCATGATATGCAGTTTAATAAACCCCAACAGATATTTGTTGGTTTCAACATAAAATGTGGGAATTGGAATTGGAAACAAAATGAAAACTAACAGAAAACATTTTGAATAAATAAATTTTGAATAAAGTTGAAATAATATATCATAATTTATAATTTATGATATTATAACAACCTTCGCGCTGGCATTTGAATAAATAGGATAATATATCACAATATAAACTATCTGTATTTGTGACTGTGAGCATCAAACATGGGTGTGTTGTGTATTAAGAATAACAATATGTGTTACAACAACACATAAACACCATTTAAGATTAAGGTCTTACAAACACATCCGTTCTAAAGTGTTGATGATCACATATAAAATATGACATAGGAAAATAAATCATGATAGGATAAAGAAAAAAAATTAAACAATAGGTATAAAAAGCAAATTTGTATAAAAATTGGCACCAACAAAACTAAAATCGGGTTGCCAATAATCCTCAATAAATAAAGTCGAGATATAGTTATGTGCAGACTCATTTCATCCAGCAATCAAAAGCGTACCATCGTCAAGAAAAATTATATATCTAAGATTGAGGTTGACTGATTAGAACCCCTAAGATATCTGCTTGGCTAGTGATATCTCATTGCATTTGCCAGTGGTATGTGATATCTCACGATAAATTATATGAGACTAGAACACGCGGAGTTGTCAAACCCGCAGATCAAAAATAAAAACAATTAACAAATCAAAAAAAAATGATCCCTCCTTACACCAATTAAAATTGATTAAAAACTTTCTTACCTTAAATTTTAAAAGTTTGACTAACTCTGGTAAAAAAAATATGCTTGTAAATTCCACACATCTATAGATAGAAAAATCAAACATTTTCCTTCCATACTTCCGAAACTCCGCATCTGGGTTTTTCATTGAATTTGCATTGACTCCAAAAGCAACATTAGCAATTACATCTGTAGTAAATTTGGCACATATTTCTTTTATCTCCATTGAAATGATTTTACTTCCTCTTTCGTCTTCTGCCGTTGCATCTAACAACAAATCATTTAAAACGTCACCAATTTGATGAACTAAACTAAACATTTGTTTTAATCTACCACTTGTAAAGGTTGGTGATAGTTTTGTTCGTATTTGTTTCCACATCGGATTTTTAATCATAAATAATGTATTGCTTCCAATTTTATCAGAACGATGATCACAATCTGAATGTCGGTTTGGAAATGTGTTAAAATCCTTAACTAAAATTTGTTTGATCAGTTCTGGTTCTTTTATCAATAATGTTGGTTTATGGAATATATGCATTCCGAAAATTGAGCAATCCAGACCTTTTGGATGAAAATATAAATCATATAACAACTGTGGTACTCCAATTCGGAATAATATAACGTCTTTGAGAGAACCCAGAAATGGAAGTGCTGATAAATGTGGAACGTTATGTTTCTTCCAATACTTATGTTTTGATATTGAATAAATAAAAAAACATAAAACCAATATTGCAACAATTACTAAATATAGAGAAAGGACTATATATCTGTTCATTTTACACAATAACTTTAACTTTAACACAATCGATTGTAATAACAACTAAATCTTTGGAATTAAGATTGATTTCTTTTATAGTAATGGATTCACATTGCGTGTTTTTTTCAACAAATTTTTTTGTGTTTCGAGAATTTGTAAATCTATCTTAGCAAAATGAATTAGCAAAAATTCTGATAAAGCCGAGAAAAATCAAATGTTCACAATAATTTTATTAATTTTAAGTAATAAATTATTCCTCAACTACATGATTTTATGATTATATTTAATTATGTTGTTTGTAGTTGTCCAAATAAATCACAAAATACGGTTACATTTAATGAATACCAATATGAAAATAATCCAAACTTAATTTTAACTAAACAATACTCACCATATACATAAAGAGTAAAATTAGTTTTATCCATTTGACGTCAATTTATATTTGCCTTAATAATAATCATAATGGTATGCACCATTGTATACATTCTTAAAACACCAAATAATGAAAACTTTTCGTCTAGAGCATAACAAAACAGTGATCACTAGAGAAACTAATTGACTAAACCTGAATCTATTAAATATATGTTTATGTAAATTTTTTATTTTCTTATAGCTCGCTAGAAATGTAACCTAATTTTTGGTTTATATTAGCGTTGATATGTTTTGGTAGCTTATCTCGTCGGCTAGCCCTGATGAGAATGATAAACTTTTTTAAAGTTTAAAATTTTCTCATTGGTTCGAAACTAGATCGGTCGAAAATTGTATGGATTGCAAAAAGTTTCATAATTTGCACCATAATTTTTTAGATTCAGTTTTGATGGGAGATTTTCCATCGGAGAGATGTTATATCACAAATAATTTACTGAATTAATGAAAACTTTATTACACAATAATGTAATGTATTTCTCTGTATAATGATTAGAGTAGTGCATCGCTCCCATTGTAAACTTTTGCTCAAGAATAAAATTTATCATTAATTCAAACACTAACCCAATAAAATACTATTGTCCACAACAAACTTAAAATAAACGAGTTTTACTTTTGTTTTTTTCTAATAAAAATACAAATCATTCACTACAAACAGCGATTAATCAGCATAATTCAATGGCTTGTTTTTATTTTATCTTGTAATATATATTCCTAAATATTAATATAACCAGTTTTTAGTCATTGTAACATTTTCATTGATTAAACTTAAACTTAAAAACTAAAATTTAATTAAATACCTATCTAACAGTCGTCAACAAAATATTGTTTTCACTCAACATGATTAGCGCTTTTCTCCCAACGGCGTTATAAACGACGTTAAACTGCATCCTCGTGAATAACAGCCATTATTATGGTTTTCCATATTATTCACTGTTTGTGTGCTTTTGTCACGTTTGAATTAAAATGCAATATTTAAAAAAAATATTTTAAATATTACATTATTATATGTTCGTCGAATTATATATTAATATTTGTTATAGTCCATGTTCATTTTAATTCAATTTTACCATCATATTTCTGTTTGCTTTAAGAAAAAACATAAGCTTAAAGATTTTAAAAAACTGGTTTGATAAAAAATATTTCATTTTAATTTCAAGTTAATTTTATAAAATGTCATATGCTGTTTTTAAAATATTTGTGTCATCTTGTTAATTTGAATTTGTATCATTTCGCTACTTCCGGTGATTTAAATCTCTTGAAATTATCTTTACATTATTTACAGTGATTTTGCAACTTTTGTCTTTAATGTGATTTGATATTGCGTTTTTGTTTTCGGAACCACTTATTTTTTATTTCAACTGCGTACTCCCAGTTGCTGCTAATGACATATGAGTTAACGTGAGATCTCACATTCCGTATCAGTGAGATGTCACTACTCAAGGTGATACCTAGGGAATATTCCTTCATGATATTACATTATTGCTTGCTCGAAGAAATGAGTTTTCATTGTGTGTGATTTAATCATCGAGGAAGACAATGTGTCGCATGATCAAGTAATATACCACTAACTGGGTATTTGGCACCCCATTTTCTAGATTTTATTGGAATGTATGTTTCTGTATATATAGAAAACAACGTATATTATGCACATTAAACTGGTTTGGAATTTTTAATTCACTACACTTGAATTTTGAATATATATTGAATTTGAACGGACAAAGAAACTTATAGTTGCCAATTTGGGGTTCGGCTTCAGAAAAGAAATTGGATGCTATACATATCGGGATCAACAAATTTCTTAAGACTATCAAAGGGCTACCAATTCTAACACCAACTCGTCTGCTGTATGACATGTTTCTAACATTTAGGGAAATGATTGTAAATGAACAGTATTATTTATCTTCAAAATTAAGCATAATTTAGTACGAAAAATTTTCTGATACGTTCATGCGTTACTGATGTTCATGGTCATAATACTCGCCAAAACGATATCCTGTACATTGATTTCTGCCACACTACATTAGCTCAAAAAAACGTTATTTTTAATGGGTTCAGTCTTTACAATAAATTGCCACAGATATTGAAGGATGAACGGCGTGTATCTTTCTTCAAAAGTATGCTGCATGATCACTTAAAAAGTCTTAGAGATTAGTAATTTAAATCATTGCTGTTTATTTTATTAATATTATTACGATTATACTAATGTTGTTTTATATTAATCTCTATAATCATTTATATTATTATTTCTATGTTATGTTTTCTTTTGTTTACCCAAGTACCTTTTGTGCTGTTGTAAACATTTTCTTTAAATTTTTTTTATAATTTCTTTAATAAACTGATAAAGTAAAAAAAATATACATTCTGTCACTATGACACTGAGCGATCTCTTCCGTTTTGGCTATTTGTACAAACCGATTGACAAATAAAATATGGAAACGGATATGGTTGAGGCATGATGGAAACCATTTTATCTGGAAACTGCTGGTAACGATTATTTAGCGTTTTTGTTTTTGTGACACATGAACATAACAAATTAAAACTAATAAAACTTACAACAAAAAAGGTATTATACACATTAAAATGAGCTTACAATCGTGCGTTTTTAAAACTTAAGAGAAAAAGTGAAATATTTGAACATTGGGGCATTATATTTACATCGAGTGAGCCTATTTATGCTACTACATCGGGAATGGTCAAATGGATGTCTAAGATTTCACCATTGTATCGTCTAATGGGCAACACAGTTGCAATGTGTTTTATGGTTTGATGTGGAGCTCCGCAGTCACATTGAGAGGACTTTGAAATACCTCACTTGTAGAAAGAGTTAGCACAACGTCCATGATTTTTTCTTATTCGGTTTAGTGTAGTCCAAGTATGATGTGGCAGATCGAAAAAGGGTTGAGTAGAAGCCGGGTTTTTAAGGCCTGGTGTGTTGTAATGATGCCGGAGGTATCCCAAGCATCCAAGATATTAAAACCAGACGCCAGCTGTTTTGTGGGAAAGCTTTCTAGACTTCAGTCGACAAAGAGTATGGTCACCGCAATATTCATGCAAAGGGTACCGGGATGTTGTTGTTTATCTTTTAATGTACACGAATGAGCGCATGCGAGCGTCTGAGTGCAGAGGGAGCGACACTACTTAACACAGGGAGCCAAGATAAGGGGAGGGTGGCTGTAGTTGCACTCCATGTCGTACCGGACAGTTTGTGTAGTATGTTGTTACTCGTTTTAAGTTTTTTCGACGTATTTTCTAGGTGGATTTTAAGGGAGAGTTCTATCGAGAGTAATGCCCAGGCACTTTGATTGTTGATTGTATTTAATGAGAATGCCGTAAAATAACACTGATGCTTCATGTTTTAAAGTTTGTTGTTTAAGTGGAATCATGAGCTCTCGGTTTTATTTGGATTAGGAAATGAAGGTTCACGTTTGGAAATATTCATTCATTATTGCTAAGTCAGGTGAAAACAAATCTTTCAAGACACTCATGTCTTGAGTTGCCAGGGTCTAATCGTCGATGTAGTCAAATTTCTTCGATGTTGTAATAGGAATGTAATGAAAGTATGAATTAAAAAGTAATGGCGCCAGGGCGGAACCTGTGGCAAACCATTGCCAAGTATTTTGGGATTACTACAGAAGTTGTTTAGATGTACTATAATTACACGATTACTAAGCATTTTGTTGATTAAACGTGAGATGCTGTTACAAGGTATTGTATGGGACAGCTTATCTAAGCCGAATTAGCAAAACCGTGTCATATGCTGCAGTGAGATCGATGAGTACTGCGCCTGTTATTAATTGTTTTTGATATACACAGCTTCGATATAAGATGTTAAAGCGGGTCAGTGCAACTGCGAGTGCGACGGAAACCAGTTTGTTCGACTGGAATCTGGTTATTCTAGATGGATGCGATACGGTTGTGTATGAGTCGTTCTAGCTATTTGTAGCAGGTGCTCAAAAAAGCGATTGGGCGATAGCTTTCTGGTCTGTAGGATGGTTTACATGGCTTAAGTATCGCTATCACTTTCGTAGACTTAAAATGTCTTGGAAGACTGCCGGTTACTAAGGTATTAGAGAAAAACTTAATTTAGTTAGCCATTTTTTACATTTTCCCTCGGAATTCTGGAAAAATACTATCGTAGCCAGCTGCTTCTCCCATTTTCGTTTGGGACAGAGCTAAATCTAGTTCTTCGCTACTAAAAGAGGTTGCATATTCCGATCGAGACGAGCGATTGCGTTTCATTTTTCTTATTTCTTGTTTAATGATTCTCTTGCGAAGGCGATTAATAGAAGAGTGAGAAATGTTTACGATATGATTTGCAATGTCCTCTGAATTTAATTCATTGTTAGCATGAGCAATTGAGTTTGAACCACCCAACTTCCGAAGAAGACTGCAAGTATCTCTACTTGAATTTGGAAAAAATCAATGTTTTCAAATGTGTTAATCCACTTATGTTTCCTTGCGTCGTTCAGTGAGTGTAGTAAGTCATCCGCCACGTCTGCTTTACCAATACTAAAGTTCTCCTCATATAATAACTTTCTCTACCCCAGCCAGATGGATTTCTTAGCAGTTGAAATGATCGCTCCAACGAACCTATCGTAATTTTCAGGAATGGGTTGGATCCGAATCCCTGTATCCCCGTATTTAGCCCAGACAGCGTTATTAAAATTCCATCTAGGTTGAGAATTTGGATACCTACCTTGAATACCTACCTCCATAATTACTGGACGATGTTGAGAGCGTGGGAAAACTTGTAAGACAGTCCTAGACATTGGAATAAGGGGGTGATGTTCGATTTTTGAAAAACACAGGTCGGGAATCGAGATTATAATCACTTCGCCATATCCAATATCTTTTGCATCATATACCAAGAGCATGTTGTAACATCAGCACAGTCAGTTAGTTGCATGCCATTGTTGTTTGAGTAGGACCATTGAGTGTGATGGCTATATTGAAATCACCAGCGTATATTGCTGAGTGGAGAAATATTGCTAAAGTAGCACAGGGAGGAGGATTGCATACGTTAACAATCTTCGTTTCAGACTTAGATTATAAAATATACAGGATAAGTAATATTTGTGTATCTACACTATAAAACTATAAAAAAAATTGAAACTATTTTTTAAATTCAAATTTTGCATTGAAAATAATTTCCTCAAAAGAAAAGGCTCCTGTAAAAATAAATACAAAAATACAGGGTCCTGTGGTGACTTTTTCATTAATCGTTTGCGTTTAATTTAAATTCCTTTAAATTCGTTTCAATCTTTTAGCAATAGAATATAGATTAATAAAATTTTAGGTACAATTTTTTCTATCTAGTTTTTATAAAACTATTTGCATCTGGTACTTATTTTAAAAACAAATTAAAGTAAAAAATTGATTAAAACGTCTAGGAAAAATTAGTTGTCAGATAAAAGGATTTTTGAAAACACTTTTCCGAAAATTTATATTATGTTAACACATATTTTTTTTGTGATCAAATAAATTTTAAAAAGACGCAAATCTATTGTTTGTGATGAGTAATCATATTTATTTATATATATATATATATATATATATATATATATATATATATATATATATATATATATATATATATATATATATATATATATATATATATATATATATATATATATATATATATATATATATATATATATATATATATATATATATATATATATATATATATATATATATACATACATACATATATATATATATATATATATATATATATATATATATATATATATATATATATATATATATATATATATATATATATATATATATATATATATGTATATATATATATATATATATATATATATATATATATATATATATATATATATATATATATATATATATATATATATATATATATATATATATATATATATATATATATATATATATATATATATATATATGTATATATATATATGTATATATATATATATATGTATATATCTATATATATAAAATTCTCGTGTCACAGTGTTTGTAATTAAACTCCTCCGAAACGGCTTGACTGATTTCCATGAAATTTTATGTGTATATACGGTAGGTCTGAGAATCGGTCGTAAACTATTTTTTATACCCTTAAGTGATAAGGGGGGCCCTCCCCCCAAAATTTTTTTGTATTTTTCAGACAAAATTTTTTATTTTTATTTTTTTATGATTTTACATTAAAAAATACATATAATCCCTAATTTTCCCCCTTCTACCACCAACTACCATTTTTTAATTGCGATATTAGTACTGGAATACTCTTCAATTACTCCTTCGAAACGGCCTGATCGATTTCCATGAAATTTTATGTGTATATACGGTAGGTCTGAGAATCGGTCGTAAACTATTTTTTATACACATAAGTGATAAGGGGGGCCCTCCCCCCCAAAATGTTTTGTATTTTTCAGAAAAAAATTTTTTATTTTTATTTTTTTATGATTTGTCTTTACAAAATACATATAATCCCTTATTTTCCCCCTTCTACCACCAACCTCCATATTTTAATTGCGATATTAGTACTGGAATACTCTTCAATTCTCAGTAGTCAACAACTGATCAATCTATTAATCTATCTATCTATCTTCTATCTACATATCTATGTATGATAAATACAAATGCAAATGTTCGTTGGTTCAAAATAGGCAATCTAGGAATGTACTGGATCGATTCTCTTGAAATTTGGACACAATGTTGCATTCAGAAAGGTTATTATATAGTTTTTTTTAGCGATATGCGTTTCATATAGGAATGTAAGCTGTCGACAAGCGCCCCTCACCTGCATTAATCTCAATTCAATCTTTTTATGGTCGAGCTTCACTTAAAGACTTAATTTAATCGATTAGTTATGTATGGGTGATCTGATCACCCATATATAGTTTTGTCCAATTTATCAACCATATTTGCTGATTACCGGTTAATTGTATAACCACTCCAGTGTCCAGTGTTATTGTGTAACCAGTGTGTTTATGTTTGTTAATGACTTTGTATAACAACACTTTGACCTAAATGGAAGTAGTGCTAACCACTAGACCATTCAACACATGTGTACATACATTTATATACATACGGTCATAAAAATGTTCTATTTCATTTTTGCTCATTGCATGGAAATTGACTCTATTGTATATTTTACCAAATACTTCTACACGGAATGGCATTTTGATAATTTTTTTGAAAACCAGATTTCAAAAAACGATTTTGTGCATTTGTTCAAAACAGCAGTTGACATGATGTATGTGATACATATATAAGTTTCAATAGGTCAGGTTGACAAAACGCCTGCTTGAGAACATATGAGAAGATTCAATGCTCGGACAATAAACGAAGTGACAATTAATAAAGTCGGCAATAAATTTCAACCAGGATATAATTTTTGTCAATAAAAGAGGGATTAATGATTCGAGGGGAAGATTTCCACATTTGGAAATGCCGTCAATTGTTTCACCAGTACATGGTAGATATGTATGCAAAAACATTCGAAACAGAACGTTTAATATTCATTCGATTAAATCAAACCAAGCTTTTCTCTGAAGTACCAGTATATTTGCGAGAGCCAATTTAATTTGACGGTTATTCACAACTAACGCACACACACAAAATCATCTCAAATGCACACGGCAAATATCCGATGCCAGCTTCGATAAAGATTTGTAGGAAGTTGTGACGAAAAATATGTAATATGAGCTTTCCAGAACACTGAATCCACTGAATCCAAAGTAGGCAAAGTGATATCACCATGGATTCAGTCAGTTACACGAAATTCAGTTACATGAAACGATGATCCTTTATATAAAAGAAGAGCCGCAGCAGATGGCGGTAAGGTAACAATATATAGATATGCGAAACGGGAACATGGAAATAGTTCCATAAACATGGATGGTTGTTCCATATTAATCCTTTGCTACAAAGAACATACAGATCGCACATAAACTTGGAATACGGTATATACGTCAAATCAGTCAAATACGTAAGTTAGAAAGTACTTTAATAAAGGCAACATTTCAGTTCTAGCGTGCTATTACGTCGTTAATATAAATACAATACTGATGATTAGGTTTAATATAAGGACAATACGGGTGATTAACATTTCAATTCAAAAGATCACAATTGTCAATTAAATTGATGTTTGCAATCACCATAAAAAAAGATCACGCTCAATCATTAAAAGTGCGCGCTTTAGATGTAGAACGGATTGATTTTCGTATGGACAATTATGTTGCGTAGATAGAATAGAGGCATAAAACTAGATAACCTCTATATCTGAACCAACAACGGAGCCACAACAAATAATGTATAACCTGCAGAAGCATCGAGAAATTGAACATTAGAAACCTGTAGGTTCTCTTTTCTTAGTGAGCACTCAGCACATTGAACATATGGGTGCTGCGAACATTTGTAAATCTATTTATGTTCTGTATTATGTTATATATAGAGATGACACACCTCTACTAATTCAACAAGTTGCTTAAATTTTTTTTTGCTTACTTGAAAACTTATTTGATCGCTAATTTTTCATATATCCGAACTGATCAGCTAGAGTGCTGATTATTTTTCATCCATATTTTTAAAAAGATAAATTAAAAATTATGCGATCATTCTCATTACCACTTTTTGAAATCATTGCTACTACGTCAACAAAATGTCTGTGCACAAGCTTTATTTATAAGCGTAGCAAAGCACGCCGGGTCCTGCTAGTATATATATATATATATATATATATATATATATATATATATATATATATATATATATATATATATATATATATATATATATATATATATATATATATATATATATATATATATATATATATATATATAAAGTGAAGACGCCATCATCATCGGTAACACGACTTTAGAATTGGAGCAAATTGTATAGCCATTTACATCTATCAATCTGTGAACACGCCGCAACAAAATAATAGTGCAGTAACATACAGCTATAGTCCCATGCAGCATTTTTATCTCTTTCCATTTATAGAAAAAAAATATATTATTATTATTCTATTGCCAGAAAGAAGTAACTGCCAAATAATATGTATTTCATTTTAATTTCATTCTAAATTAAAACAAAACATGAAACAGTAAACCATATAAACAATATCCATTTCATTTTAAATTTAGTTTAAATGAAAACAAAACCAAAGCGTACATGATAAAATTTTAGTTAGGATCAAATTTTCAGTTTTAATATTATCAGTTTTATTTTAATCGAAATACTTTTGACAAACATAAAATAAAATTGAATAAGGTTGGTCATTCTCCAATCGGTAAAAATGTTAAATACAAAATTTCTACATAAGTCTGTTATTTTGTAAGCATATTTGGTCAAGCAAGGGAAAACCTCGATGATATTTAAATTTCTAGGCTACTGTGTTTTTTCAGTGCAAATACTATCACGTTAAAATCGCACACTACTTTATGTAAATAAAAATAACTTCAACTTAAAAAGATATTACTTACCCTGTGTACTTTATAATCTAAGGTTTCAGATATATCAATTACATAAGATGTATATCGTTGTCAGTCTGTGTATGTATATGGGTGCAATTTATGATTTTTGACTTAATGTATACGTGGTAGATCTATATACTTGATGGTTAATAGCTCTTATTAACTTGTTGTCAACAATGTTTCCTGTAAAGGTAAGTTGCGGTTCAGCTGTTGCATGTGTTTCCTGAAGAATTGCAACGTCGATATCGTAATTTTTTAGCATTTTTTCTAAATCTTCAGTTTTTGATTTAATAATACCTTCCGTGTTCAATTGCAACATACGAACTGTGGGTCCAATATTTTTTTTCTTATGGTACTAAGAAGTACACTGAACAAAACCTGTCCGATTTCCAATCGAAATGCAGTTGTCTCAACCTTACCGTGCGGTCACATATGGCGAATCAAACTACGAAATTGCTTCAACAACTCTACAATTATAAATCGATGAAGTTGAGACAATCACACGAAATATTTATGTGAAAATAAAATACATATAGTTCAATTAATCTCAAATACTTAAACTTTAAAATGAAAAATTCATGATATAAGGCCAAAGAAAATTGATTTCAGGGAAATAGTTATTATCTTTATTCAACAACTGTTATGTTGGATATAACACTTTATATTTTAAATAAACCTCATTCTGTTGTTAGGAAAATGTTATCGTGTAGTTGTTCCAATCACAGTAAAATTGATTGCAAATAATTTTTCTTTGAATGATACTAGTTTCCCACCGCAGAAATTTACTATGTAGTATAAAAATATTTGATATTAGTTTGATTTCTCACCGTTCATATTATATTAAGATAATGTTTCTGTGGGAAACAAAACCTAACTTGACACTAGAGTAAAATTGATATATCAAAATACCGTACTGTCAATTTTATATTTGATATTAGCGTTATAGTTTTTAAAATGAAATTTAAAACACAGAGAAAATCAAACTAGATTTAGACCAGCCCTGCCACTGTTTTTGAACAGCATAAAATACATAGAAGTTTTATTCTATAACGTTTTTTTTAAATAATTCTCTCACAAAACCAAACGTCTACGTTGACTACGTTTTTCTTGTCCTATTCCTTTATAATGCTATACTAAACATATCCATATCACAATCAACAATTAATACATACACTTTAATTTATTAAATATCTATCAGAAATGAATCTTACAAGCTAAAAATCGCAAGAAAACAAAATGTTTACAAATTCCATAAAATGACATTTCACCTATAAAATAATAATTACGTTTCACACCGTCGACATTATACTTTATTTGATAAGTATTGTATTTACTAGCTAGCAAATGAAAATAGCAAATTTAAAATAATTGTTGTGATAGTTTGCTTTCACACCGTTGCTATTATACTTTGTTAAACTATACTAGCTAGCAAATTGCAACGGTGGGAAACTAGTATGAATAATAAACTGCCAACTTCGAGATGAGGTTGTCATGAACTTCAATTTTTTTTTCAGTGTACTGCTTGTGACTAATGATTTTTAATAAAAAGTGATTTTGTTCAACTCATGCCATTTGCTTTTTGATTGAACAGTTTTTGTCTATTTATTTAAAATATCGAATGTTTATTTCGTGTCCCTTCCACTCATAAAAAATGTTACAAATATTGAACGAATATTTTTTTGTGGAGGACTTCATTTAGAAAGACTCATTTATTTGTGGAGGATTAGAAAGAACTGAAAAACAAAAGTATTTTTGATGTGGACTAGTGGGTGTTATATGAACGTAGATATTTTTTAAATTATTAGATTTTATAGGATTAACCTAATTAATTAAATTTTATAGTATTCGATTTATTATTAAAATCTGTGTTTTTGGTCCGTAGAATAATTTTAGTACATACATTATTACTTTCTCTTCTTTTGCTGTGTGCGAAACGACAAAATAATGACAGATAACAATTATTAAGTGTCAAAATTTGTCTTTTGGCATATCTTTTTAGCATCATAAAATTATGACAGAAAGCATATTAAATTATGACAGAAGGAACAACAATTTGACAAAAGTTTTATTCAATACTCAATCCAAAATAGTTTACTTACTATGATTGTGTGATCCTAAGCTTGAATACCGAATAAATAAGATAGCTTACCTTGTATTGTATTACCCTATGTTTAACTTATTTTAAAATTCAATTTTATACACGAAATCGCTGATATAAATTATTATATTTTTTACTTACATTTACCACTCTTTATTTTTTAAATCATTTATATGAATTTCACATCAAAAATCTTTTAATATAAATATTGTCAAACACTTAATTTAAATAAATTTCCTTAACTATAAGTTTTACCTAACTTTAACTGTACCAAAATTTTGAAAAAAAATGTTTACAATTATATTTTATAAATAAGTACATATATACAATTTTTTTTACAATTTAATTATTAGGGGGAAGTGGGGATGGTATAAACAGTTTTTACTTAAAGCTCAATAACTTTTAAACCATAAAACATTTTTACTTAAAAACTATTTCATTGTAAAATTTCATATCTTTACTACAAAAAACTATTTTTTTTAATTACGTAACTAAACATTAAGTATAAAATTTTGAATTTCAAAAAATTTATGTTTCTCGTTTAAAGTATCCCCACTGGTGGGGCACTTATAAACAATGAGCATTTTTGTATGGGGCACATATAAACACCCAAAAATAACCACAATAAAATTCATAAAGTACCTTTTTTAAAATTTTTTATTATTTATTGTGCTTCAAACAATATATATAAGCATATAACATATATATTTCTTTAAAAAAAAAACAATATTTTTCGGTTGTTGTAAAACCTCAATAAATTCAGGTAGAAAATTATAACGAAAAAAGCAAAAATTCAATCTCATCGTATGTTTAGGTTTTGCAAATCAATATCAAAAGTGAAACGGGAAACCACACGTATACCATATAACCATACCATGCTTCACATATAAACGCGTTTATACTATCAAAATTTTTTTTGTTTATATGTGCCCCACGTGGCGATTTTAGGGTTATGTTTTGAAAAAATATTCCAAGATCTAAAATTTGGCTAAAACAAAGAAATATTATGTTTCTTGAATATTTCAGCTATCAAAACATGTTGGAATATTTTTAAACATATGATGGTAAAAAAAGTTATTCGAGTTTTACAAAAAAAAAAAAATTTACTTTTGGGTTGCCGAAACACCTATTCACCAATAACTTTTGAACAAGACTGACTTCAGCCGTCAAATTCTCCTGGTGTGTGTAGTCGATCGAAGCGACATCTGTGATATTTTTGTCGAATTTTTTGATTGATGTTTTGTGAGGGAAATTAAAACTTTTTACAGTTGCCCCATGTTTATACTATCCCCACTTCCCCTAAGTATAAAAAATTTGCTTGTTTGATTTTTTAAAGTTTTATTAAAATATAAAATATTGTAAATTTAAAGAAATTTAATTCTTTTAATTGAATTGAAATTGAGAGTTCAAAATAAAATAAAGAGTCCGAGCGGCAAGATGTCCGCTAGAAATAGGTAGATTTCGAGATCAGACAGTTATGTGCACAAGTAGAATCTGATGTACCAGATTAGTTTAAACAAAACAAACTAATTACAAACAGATATCGAACAAATTTTAAAACGAAAATTAGTTACATATAAGCAAAACTACATCTATCCAATTTTGCAACAAACAAATATCAAATCTACCACAGAACATATGTGTGACAATGTATGACCCTATATGAAAAACACACGGCAAACCTAATCTTCTATATCATATGTCGTGTAATTACTGCAAAACATCAAAATAGTTTATTTCTAAGAAAAAATAGTAGATTTTTAAACAAGTGGTGAAAACGTCTCTTTTTGCGTGACTGAACGGTTTGTCCACGAGACGCGATAGCGTCGAGTGGAATAAGTTCAGGAACGCAAAAACGTTTTTACCACGCGTAGAAAACGCTATTTTTTCTACGCTTGTAAATATAAATGATAATATTTACAAATTCATCTACTAAAAACTTACAAAACGACATATCTAAATTTGACAGTGTAAAAAATTATATATCGCATTTTTATCAGTGTAAAATAATGTTGTTATTGTGTTCGCCTACAGATGGCATAATAACAGGCGAACACAATTATAAAGGAGCCCATCCACTTTGAAAGATGTTTCAAAACTTGGTTTGTGTTTATGGAATGTTTTATAGTGTATGGTGAAGTTTGCAAACCAATTTGACGGTTTGCGAATTGGTTTTAGTAAAATCAAAACGCTTTGAAGGAAGAGCTTATTAAAATAACAATAGAAATTAACATCTATAATTATTGTAAGTTAATCAACCAAGTGTACAAACACGTTTCATAATGTATGGTAAATATGCAAACAAGTTTGTAAACCATGTTTTGAAACATGTTTCAAAGTGGATTGGCTGCATTATAACTTTATTTTATACTAGTAAAAATGCGATATATAATTGTTTATTTTTTACACAGTCAATTTAGATATGTCGATTTGTAAGTTTTTAGTAGATGAATTTGAATAATGAAAATATGAATGAATAATGAAAATAGTTCATATATTTTCTCTAAAAACTTTTACAGATATTACAGATATTTTTTTTACCGACTGGAAGTCATCCTTTAAAGTATAAATTTAAAAAATTGTAGGTAAAGTTTCAATTAAAAACAAATAAAAATAAATTTTTTAATAAAATTTATTTATTTATTTAATAAATTTTTTTTAATTTTTTTTTGGCGGAAAGAACTCAGAGAATATATTTTATATCTGACAGTTAATTATTGGAGGAAAAAATTATACGATATATCTGATACAAATTTTATTTTATTGCTCCGATTTCTCCGATATAGAAAAAAACACACTCATCTCATCTCAGTTTAATTAATTAATTACACACAATTGATATAATGATTAGTTTCGATTCGATTCGATCAAAATATTCAAAATATTCAATCCCTTCAAAATACTGCGATATTGACAGAAATAAACACAGCAACCGAAACAACAACAGAAACAGTAAATCAAATTCAATCTCAAATATTCAATCCTTTAAATAACCACCACCTGTAGGCGATTACCGAAACTTATTTACTTTCAGTCCTAGTGACTGAAAACATTTTCAGTCACTACTTAGAAAAAGTTTCCCTTTCACATAGGTTTTACTATATATTAAAATGACATTTTAATATATAGTAAAACCAAAAAATAATTTCTTCTATTCAAATCTTTTTATTTTTTTTCCATTGACTGTTATAAGGTTTTTGCAAATTGTTGTTGTTGTGGATTGTTGCAAACTTTTTTGTTGAAGCCGACAAGTCAAAAACCTCTAACTGCAGAGGTTTATATTTATAAGAAACGGATTAAAATGTTTCCACAAATTCTAAATTTAAGAAGTTTTTAAAAATATTAGTATCCAAACGGCCGTTATAACGGATTTAAAAAACCAATTTTTTTTCTAGTAAAAAGCCTCTAGTTTCTTAACCATGTGTGGGATTTTGCTGATTTACAAACTTGTCCAAGATATTTATAAAACCCAAATTTTAAAAAAAAAGTTTTTTGATCTGGCTCCACAAATGCGACCGTGAGAGTGCTGGTTAATTCAAAAGCATTTTGTGTTTTACAAGCTTTTTTGTTGCAGCCGCTCACTCAGAAACCTCCAACTGCAGAGATCTACTTTTTGGAAGAAATTGATAAAAAAGGTTTCAAAGATTTTAAATGTATGAAGTTTTTAAAAATATTAATATCCAAACGGCCGTTATAACGGATATAAAAAACAGACTTTTTTTCTAGTAAAAATCTAGTTTCTCAACCATGTGTCAGATATGGCTAATTTACGAACTTGTTCAAGCTATTAATACAACACATATTTTTAGAAAAGGTTTTTTGATCTGGGTCTACAAATGCTACCGTGAGAGTGCCGGTTGTTTCAAAAAAATTTTTTTTTTGCAAACTTTTTTGTT
This sequence comes from Diogma glabrata, assembly GCA_963693315.1. NCBI lineage: Eukaryota > Metazoa > Arthropoda > Insecta > Diptera > Cylindrotomidae > Diogma > Diogma glabrata. The sequence goes on from OY856187.1 coordinate 118,472,749, forward strand.
GGAGCCACTCACTCAGGAACTTCTAACTGCAGAGGTCTATTTTTAGAATAAATTGATAAAAAAGATTCTAAAGATTCTAAATTTGTTAATTTTTTAAAAATATTAGTATCCAAACGGCTGTTATAACGGTTTTAAAAAATCAATTTTTTTTAGAAAAATGGCTCTAGTTTCATAACCACGTGTCGGATTTTGCTGATTCACGAACTTGTCTAAGATATTAATAGAACACAAATGTACATTAAATTTTAACAGAGCAACATGGCACTGACAGCTATTGATTGCTGGTAGATGGCATGTGTTTGTAATATGTTTGAAATCGGGTTCATAGTTCGTTAGCGCGGTACGACGCTTGTAAGTTGTGAACGGTGTTATTTGTAAAATGTGAACGTTGCTTTGATGTTATAAATTTCATTGTTGGAAAAAGTGATTCACCACATTTTTTGTGAATGATGTGCCGAATATGGACAGCAATCTGCAAGCAGCTTTTTTGAAATTGGGGTACTTTGATTGAGACAGTCGTTTCTAAAATTACAGATTGATGTTGATTTGTGGTGCATTTTAAGAATGTGCTCCTGCGTTTCTAATAATTCCATTTTTCCTGTGGAACTTTTGTTAAAAATATAATAAAGTATCGATAATCCATCGTTAATAATAGGCTTTGCTTCTAAAAATAGGACGACTTAATTGTAAGAGATGAAAGGGCGATGTGTTCGATAACTGTATCGGCAGTGTGTAAAAAACTCATTAAGCGAGTCAAAAAAAATTCATACTTTTGGCTTAAAAACCTTCATTTTAAGTAATAATGAGAAATGTTGATGGTCGGGATTGGTATGTGAGTACAGAAGCTTGATTATTGAACTATAAGTGTGTCAAAAAATAACGTCAATTGTGTCAAAAGAATGATTTTCATTTATTTTTTTGCCCAATTTTTGTGAGAAACATAAAATGGGAAACATTTTCGATAGAAACATTTGTCAAATAAAATTAATTATTTGTATGACAAAAAAAAACGGTTTTTTAATTGAATCAACTTAACATATCATCTTGCTAGATTTAATCTTGATTGATTGAATCATCTTGGAAAAAAGTTTGAATTTTGATTTTGTTATAATGTTTGCAATATTTTTAGAATTTTGAAAAAGTTTCAATCCTTGATTTTGAATTAATTATTACAATATTTTTAGAATTTTCAAAAAACATTTAAATTATTAGAATGTTTTTTGAATTTTTGATTTTATTATAGTTTTTGGAATCTTGGAAAAAGTTTGAATTTTCGATTTTGTTTATTGTTATATTATGTTATTTTTTGAAATTAATTCAACCAGATCAGACTCCTTTTATTTGAAAAAAAATTAAATTATTTATTTGTATTACATGAAATGTAATTGAACATGAAATTGTTAGATAATGGATTATTTGTATTTGAAAAGTTGAAATCGCTGAACGCTAAATGGAAAGGTTTTTGAGTAGTTTGTTGAGTGCATCATCTTTTCACTATAAACTATGTTAATCTATGATCTGTTATAATTTTCGGGTAACGTATTGATGTTTCGTGTTAGTTCTGTAATAAACTTCTAAACGATGTACATATATTAAACATTCTTTTTATGTTGAATAAACATCGCTGCCCACAACTAAAAACAAGTACTCATAAAAGCCTTTTGCCGAAAACTATTTAAAAATCCTTAAACCAGACCAAAGTTTTGATATTTCAGAGCTTTGCGATGTCAGCCCCTTCATATTTTACTGTTGAATTCGCTCAGTTTTCTATCATCAATTTTAGAGAGTTTATTTTCAAGACGAGGAAAGTGGTTTAAAATTTTTGTAGTTAAATCGCGTTAAAAAGCTAAATTTTTTTAATAAAACTCAGAATCGTTTGAATAAGATCTGTACCAACTTTATCTTTTTCTTGTAATGCTTCGGAACTGCAGATTCTCCATTATATCAGTTAAGAATACACAGTCATTAATCCATTGATCGTCCTTTAATTCCGGATAGAGTTTTTCTTTGAAATAGGTCGGGTTTGCTGATAGGTGGGGAAATAGTTAATTTTTTTGTTTGTTTTAATTAACGAAAGCTATCCCATTTTTTCGATATTTTGGATTAAGAGCTGGTAATTTATTGGTAATTTAATTACAACTTTATTACAATTTTAAAAAATTTTTAAACGTTATTAAATTTTTTCATTTCTTTTCAAGAGCCGCACTCGTTCTTTCAAAGAGCCGCATGCAGCTCGAGACCCGCAATTTGGCCATGTGTGTCATATATAGTCGTTTGGCACCAAAATTTTTTCCGAAATACCGAGATGAGGCACATTGCAATAGGTAAATTTTTATATGAAATCTACCTAAAATAAAATACGATTTCTTTAACTGAATCGCAAATTTCAAAAAGGGCTCGGCTTTTTTTCATAGTAGACTTTTTCGCTTTTTTTCTATGTACACATGTAGACCGATGTTTTATGAGCGAGAAGGTCTCATATCTGGTTTTTATAGTTGAAAAAAGAGTCGGTGTGAAATAAATTTTGAGAAGGTCTCATCTCGCCGAGATGAAACCTATTCGAAATGTATTGGAGACATCGCACACATATAGCAGGCGTAGGCAAGTTCATTCCTGCATGCGACCGCTCGGTATCCCGCTCCTTGTCGTCAGTGTTGTATTAGTTATTTTCTGTCTTTTGTATTAGCTATTTTTGATTCGTAATTGATGCTTCCCAACGTAAAAACAAAATAATTTTTGAGAATGTTTTATTCAATTTTTCATGTATTTTTATAAAAATATATAAAAAGGATGACGAAAAGGTACTAATTTTCTTTTTTCGCTTTCTTGTTCTTCTTTTTCTTGCGAAAAGAAAATATTCTGAGAATTTCGGAGAGAGATGTTGAAAATTGTAAACTATGAGTCTGGATTTTTATGATTCAAGTAAGTTATTTTAAATTACTTGTTGCAGTAAAACTATTGTTTATGATTTTTTTGTTAATTTGGCCTTATTTACCCGCAGGTACCTTACAGCTGTGCGGTTTAATATTGATAATACAATATTATTTTACTTCTTATTTCTAGACATGAAAAATCAAGCAGTTCGGAGAATGAAGAGCATATAGAATAAAAAAAGAGGCGCCAGAAATGATGAAACGTATAAACTATAAACATGTAGTGGTTAAGAAAGCTAAAGTAAAAAAGGGGTCTTGCTCATGACAACCATGTGGGCAAGTCAATCTCTGCCAGAAAAACTGGAGATAGTTACCTGTAAGTCTACCTATATCTTATTTTTAATACATAAAAATGATGAAGTTTTCCTTAACATTTGATTAAAAAACGTTCACTGTTTACCTACCTACCTAATCGAAATATTTGGTCGCATTTGCAGGTGTGCTCGTCAACAATGTTTTGACCTATGTGATGGCAGCAAGGATATTATTCTTCATCGAATTAACGAGTTCAACACCAAAGATGAACAGAACACCTATTTGCAGGTATTAATGGTTTCGTGTTTCGCGTAAAGGATGCATCAACACAACAAGAAACAGATATAACTAAATCCAATCCTAAGAAGGGTAAACCTAAAAAGTATGCCTACAAGTATTTCATCGAACTGGATGGAAAGAAAATATGTGAATGTAAGAGAGCATTTTTAAGTTTGCATGGCGTAACCGATAAAGCATTAAAAGATAGCGACTGCTAAAGACAAATTGACAAATAAAATTCCCCACGACACGCGGGGAAAATCTTCAGGGTGTAGAAGCAACGTTGTGCCAGCAGAAATTTGTGCTCTAATCCACCGTTTCGTGGAATCCGTTCCAGTAAAGGAATTTCACTATTCTAACAACATTGTAAAGCGATATTTATCATCCACTTTAAATGTGACAATATTGCATAAGACATATTGCGCAGAATATCAAAATGAAAAAGCAAACTACCAGTTCAATAAAAATTTTAACTTATCATTTGGCAGGCCACAAATTGATGTCTGTTGACTGTTCAAACTGTGAAGAAATTGGTAATAGGCTAACGAACCCCCACCTGAATGACAATGCCAAGAGAGTCGCTAGTGCAGAACTAGTGATTCATAAGCGCATAAGCTAATTTCCTTTCCTACACCTCAAAAGTGCCAATAAATCCCTTAAAAATGAAGGACCTACAAAAGTTAAAACAATATATATCCGTGGATTTTGAAAACTTCTAGGAATGTATTTTGCAGTGGCCGACAGATGCAGCATTACAGGCAGACATCGAAGAAAATTTTTAATAAAACAAAATTTTGTAATTATGTTTTTAGAAATACTGTGAATTAAAAAGAAACCTATAATAAAATAATAAAAATGTGTTTTTTAATAATACACAGTCTTTCATAATGCCGCTTTATTACTAAAACCATCTAAGTCATTGGATGAATTTCGAAAAGGACTCATCTCATAAAACTGTAACAGCCGTTTTCCCCGACACACTTTTATTCAAAGAAACTATTTTAGTATGTACTGATGCAAAACTATTAGCGAAAAAATATCCGTTATGAGCCCTTTTCGAAATTTGCGATTCAACTATTTGTTATGTTCTATTTATTTGCATTTTCTTGCATCTTAGATTTTTTTAACAAACGTTATTCTGGATAATAATAGAATAATATTATAATAGAATTATAATAAAAAAAAAACAAAACAAAATGTCGATAGTTTTATTCACAAGATAAAATTTGATGACGTGGCCGCTGACATAACAAGGTATTTTTGCTACTTCAAGCTACGAAAATTTCATTTTATTATATAGTAAAACCTATGTGAAAGGGAAACTTATTTTAAGTAGTGACTGAAAATGTTTTCAGTCACTAGGACTGAAAGTAAATAAGTTTCGGTGGTCGCCTACAGGTGGTGGTTATTTAAAGGATTGAATATTTGATTGAATATTTGAGATTGATTTTGATTTACTGTTTCTGTTGTTGTTTCGGTTGCTGCGTTTATTTCTGTCAATATCGCAGTATTTTGAAGGGATTGAATATTTTGAATATTTTGACCGAATCGAATCGAAACTAATCATTATATCAATTGTGTGTAATTAATTAATTAAACTAATAATGAGTGTGTTTTTGTTTTCTATTTCGGAGAAATCGAAGCGATAAAATAAAATTTGTATCAGATATATCGTATAATTTTTTCCTCCGATATAAATACTGTCAGATATAAAATATATTCTCTGAGTTCTTTCGCCGAAAAAAAATTAAAAGAAAATTTATTAAATAAATAAATTTTATTAAAAAACTGATGAAATTTATGGATTTTCTGGAATACTCCGTATCGATGAATTTGAGTAACCAACACTATTCGTATTTTTCTATGTATGCTATTTATTCACAATTAGCTAAATATACAATAGTTGTTTATACAAAATAATTACAACTAATTTCAATTATATAAATTGGCACACCGATTATTTAATTTTATTTATTTATAAGTTATTGATTCGCGTGAATCTAAAACATAAGTGATTTACTTTTTACATTAATGTTACCATCAACCAAACTTTATGGAAAAGACGACCATTGAACTTTATTTAAATCGAAAATATATTTAGTGGTTCGTTTTTCGAATTAATTAATTAATTAATTAATTAATCGTAAGGCGCTGAGATTTTTGTCGATAAATGTTTAGATGGTAGATGGCACAAGTAAATAATCGTTTGATCATTTATTTTTGTAGAGATTAATTATTTAGATTTAAATACATTAACCTCTACAGTACCCCGCTCGTAGATGAAAGCCCCCGCTTGCTTAATTTGTCTGTTCGAAATGAACAGCTTTGTGTGTTCGAGAAGCTGGGGAACGATCAGTTGAACACAAGATACCATACGCTGGCTTCAATCTGTCGATCGAGACAGATTGTTGTTTGCCTTTGATGTCGATAACGAAATGTTTTCGTAGACGTCGTATGATTCTGTATGGACCTTCGTATGGGGTTTGTAAACCTGTGCGTATCCTATCAACCCTAACGAAAACGTAGTCGCAGTTTTCTAGCGACTTTGGAACAAAGATGTCGTTTTGTTTGGTTTGTCGTGTAGCTGTTGGAATTAGATTGTGCATTGTATATCGAAGTTGATCAATGACTGTATCGTGACTTGGCAGTTGTGAAAGAGGATTTTCGACGAAGAACTCACCGGGCAGTTTCAGTGTTTGTCCGTAGACAAGTTCTGCGGGTGAGCACTTCAGATCTTCTTTCACTGTAGCTCGAATACCTAAAAGAATGATTGGTATTTCGGAGCTCCACTGAGTAGTGTTGCCTCTGGCCATAAGAGCAGCTTTAAGTTGTCGATGAAAACGTTCTACCATTCCATTTGCTTGTGGATGGTAGGCCGTTGTACGTATACGATGTGAGCCTAAAAGTTTAGTTAATTCGGTAAAGAGTTTAGACTCGAATTGTGTTCCCTGATCCGTTGTGATATGCAGTGGAACACCGAATCGTGATACGTAATTGCTGACAAATGTCGTGGCTATGGTAGCAGCAGACATGTCAGACATAGTATAAGCTTCTGGCCATCGAGTGAATCGATCAACGCAAGTTAAAATATAAGAACATCCATTAGAAGGAGGAAGTGGACCGTTATCTATAACGATCGATATCTATATGGATGTGTTCGAATCGAGATTGCGGAACTTCAAATTGTCCAGTAGGTCTTTTTGTGTGCCGTTGGACCTTAGAGCGTTGGCAAGATAAACAAGATTTTGTCCAGTGATTAATATCTTTATTTATACTGGGCCAAAAGTATCTATGTAATCAATTTACGTGTACCATTGACACCAGGATGTGACAAGTTGTGTAAAGTGTTAAAGATTGTTTTACGTAACGGTTCTGCGATGTATGGGCGATTGTTACCCGTTGATGTTTCGCAGACTATTTCGAATCCTGGAAGTTTAAAAAGCTCTAGTTTCATTGATGAACTAGCGTGACATACGGAACCAGAAAATAAATTCTGAAGTTCTAAGTCTGCTTTTTGTGCAGCGATGATAGCATCGTAGTTGAAGTGAGTCTCAACTGATGCAGTTTCGTTGTCGAATGCACGAGATAATGCATCCGCGACTGTGTTGTCTTTACCTTGCACATGTTGGATGTCGATAGTAAATTGGCTTATGAAATCCAAGTGGCGGGATTGCCTTGGGTTTCGTTCGGTTTTAGAATGTATTGCACGAGTGAGAGAGCTTATGGTCGGTGTAAATTGTGAATTCGCGACCTTCGACAAAATACCTGAAGTGTTTTATAGCTAGGTAAATTGCGAGTAGCTCTCGATCGAATGCAGAATATTTAGTTTCAGCGTCAGAAAGTTTCTTTGAGAAAAATCCCAGTGGTTCCCAACAATCATTATTACGTTGCTGTAGCACTGCTCCGACAGCAATGTTCGATGCATCCGTAGTGATACTGTAAGCAGAATCGTTACGTGGATGCACTAACAACGTGATATTGCCCAATTCAGTTTTTAGCTTGGTGAATGCGAGTTGACATTCGTTTGGCCAAGTAAAATTTTTCGGACTCTTGGGCTTTTTAAGTAAAGCAGCCAAGTGTGTGTGAATTGAGGCAAGTGTTTCAGCTAGTTTCGGTATGAATCTATGATGATAATTTATCATACCGATGAATTGCTGAATACGTTTGATTGATATTGGTGCTGGGAATACCGTAATGGCATTAATTCGTTCTTGAGAAGGCAGAATACCATTAGGGGTGATCGTGTGGCTGAGGAATTCGAGAGTGTTCACGCCGAAAACGCATTTTGAACTCTTAATATGTACACCAAACTCGCTTAGTTTCTGGAATAGTTGTTCCAGATGAAGTTTGTGTTGTTCCTCATTTATTGATGCCACTAAGATATCGTCGATGTAGACGAATACGAAGTCTAAATCTCGGACGATTTCGTTGATGAAACGCTGAAACGTTTGTGCAGCATTACGTAAGCCGAATGGCATTCGAGTGAATTCAAAGAGGCCAAATGGAGTGGTAATTGCGGTTTTGTGAATATCTTCATTCGCGACGGGAATGAGATGATAGGCTCTAATAAGGTCAATTTTAGAAAAGATAGTACAACCATACAAATTCATCGAAAAATTTTGTATGTGTGGTATCGGATAGCGATCAGGAATCGTGACCGCGTTCAACCTGCGATAATCTCCACATGGTCTCCAGTCGAGATCTTTCTTTCGAACCATGTGAAGCGGACAAGATACAGAGGAGAAAGAAATGCGACAAATTCCAAGTTCAACCATATGTTGAAATTCAGTGAACGCAGCTTTTTGACGAATAGGATCTAGTCTGCGTGGTCTTGAAACAGGCAAGTGACCAGTGGTAACAATATGATGTACCACATTATGTTTGACCGGTAAATTGTAGTTCGGCTCTGCTGTTAGGGAAGGGAACTTCTTTAGTAGCAGACCGTAATCATTGTCGATCGTATAATGGATGGGTGATGGCGTATCAACAATAACCATTGTGGCATTGATTGACAGCTGGGTAGCTGAATCAATCAGCCGTTTTCGTTTCAGATCGACTAAAAGGCCAAATTTACTGAGAAAATCAGCGTCAGTGATTGGACGATTCACTTGCGCTAGTACGAAAGCGTGTGTGAATGTTCGTTTAAGTCCAATGTCTACCTTTAGGAGTTTAGTTCCGTAGGTATTAATCATTGTGCCGTTCGCTGCTGATAAGACTAGATCGTTTGATTTTAAATTAGAGAAAGTTGATAAACATAGTTTGAATGGGAGCACCGAAAGGTCTGCTCCCGTGTCTACTAGAAATGTTAAATTATTATGTTTGTCGTATGTAAATAGTCGGAAAGTTTTAATGGTTTGGGTGTTTGCCGTAATGATCTCTGGCTTTAGCTGTTTTTTGTAGTAGTACCTGGGTCTACAATCTACATCCGTGGTAGCTGTGGATGTTGACTGGCCAAATGAGCATGGAGATCTACATTTTCGTGCTACTGTTCCAAAAGTTCCGTTCCAAAAGTTCAAAAGAAACATAGTCCCGTTCTGTTCTGGGAGCTACCTCGAGATCACGACCGTGGTCGATATGATGACGGTGATCTGCCACGAAATGGAGAACTGTTTTGGCTGTAACGATTTCTTGACAAAGATCTTTGTGAGTTGGCTAGTTTTTCAATCGCTCTTTCAATACGCTCAAAACGATCTTCCATTGCGTTTGAGGATCGTGTTTGATTTGGTTGGTTTGCTAAAGTGGCTCGTGTTGTTGAGCGTGGTCGACGAACTTCGTTCACTTGACTCCGTATATTATTGACAGCCATAGCTTCAAACATTTTGTCGGCCATCTTCGACATTGCTTCGTTCGTAGTTGTATCAGACAGGGCGGCCAAAGGTATGTGGATAACTTCCGACAAGTTACGCACCCAAAGAGATCTTATGATCTTATCGCTAAAATTACCCCCTGCAAGTTGTTTTATACGACGAAGTGCTTCTGAAGGAACTTGATCGCCAAGTTCCTGACCAGACAATAGAGTCTCGAGTCGTCGCTCGTCCGATGGGGATAACCGTTCTAACACGATTCGTTTTAGCGCCTCGTATTTGTTGGTTTCTGGCATTGAACTAATAATGTCAGATATCAATTCGCAGATATCTGGCGTGAGGGCATGTAAAACGTGCAGGTATTTTTGTTTATCACCCTTTATGTTTTGGTATTCGAACGTTTGTTCGGCCACCTGGAACCAGGTTTGTGGATTGCGCGTCCACAATGGTTGCAGTCTAATACTAGACGATGCGCCGAGCTCCAAAGGTGTCTCATTTTTTACACCTTGAGCGTTGGTAAATTGCTCGTCGTCTGACATTTTGATTGATGGTAACGTATAGTAAAAGCCCAAAGAAAAGCAATGAGAGAACAACAAGAAAAAGTAAACAAAAAAATAAACGCGAGTAAAATAAAAGAAAATGCGAGTTTGAAAAACAAGTCGACGGTAAAAAAGTTTTATATAATCAGCGCGAAATTTTTCGGCAATTAAATAACCGCTGTGTGCTTGTTAGAGTAATGTAGAATGTATAAATACAATATAACACTATAATTGTAAATCTATTTAAAAAAAAATAATATATAGATTTTGTTGTCGTACGAATTTCAGAAAATATAAAATTTAATTATAATATAATTTTAATTAGAAAAATTTCAATCGAGCAAAAAAATAATTTAATTTTTCAAAACCACTATGTGATTGTTAAGCAAGAAAAAAAGACGCTTGAATAACGTTAAAATTATTAAAAAAAATCATTAAATAAATCACTTATTATCAATTAAAAAAAATTAAATATTTAATATATATAGATAATAATAAAAAAAAATTATCTGTGTATGTTATGTGATGTGATCCCACGAAGACTGACAATTTTGATGATGATGAATGATGTCTGCAAATTGTTTGTTGTATTATTAAAATTTTTGATAATGTTGCAAAATGTTTTTCTTTTCTTTTTGTTTTGTGTTGAACGGAAAATTTTGATAAACGGCAATATAAATTTTCTATTGATTTTAATGAATAATGTTTAACTATATAATTTTGATGTAAAATGTCCTTGAACTTTTGTTGTACGATTATTACAGGAGATTTTTACAACGAACCTTGTACGATTATTACAACGAACCTTGAAACTTGTTTTAGTTGTTACCGTAGAGAAAAAAAAAATATATGATAGCGTCAGTTATATTTTTTTTTTGTATTTCACTGTATAAATTTTTCTCCGACTACGTACCTTTTAACCTGGTACAAGAATGTACCAGGCTGTCCAAAGACAAAACTTTTGTTCCTTATTTCCGGTAAAAACCGGCATCAGCGTCACCAATGATGAAATGTATGGATTTTCTGGAATACTCCGTATCGATGAATTTGAGTAACCAACACTATTCGTATTTTTCTATGTATGCTATTTATTCACAATTAGCTAAATATACAATAGTTGTTAATACAAAATGATTACAACTAATTTCAATTATATAAATTGGCAAAATTAAAAGCACACCGATTATTTAATTTTATTTATTTATAAGTTATTGATTCGCGTGAATCTAAAACACAAGTGATTTACTTTTTACATTAATGTTACCATCAACCAAACTTTATGGAAAAGACGACCATTGAACTTTATTTAAATCGAAAATATATTTAGTGGTTCGTTTTTCGAATTAATTAATTAATTAATTAATTAATCGTAAGGCGCTGAGATTTTTGTCGATAAATGTTTAGATGGTAGATGGCACAAGTAAATAATCGTTTGATCATTTATTTTTGTAGAGATTAATTATTTAGATTTAAATACATTAACCTCTACAAAACTTTACCTACAATTTTTTAAATTTATACTTTAAACGATGACTTCCAGTCTGTAAAAAAAAATATCCGTAATATCTGTAAAAGTTTTTAGAGAAAATATATGAACTATTTTCATTATTCATATTGTCAAATTCATCTACTAAAAACTTCCAAAACGACATATCTAAATTTGACTGTGTAAAAAATAAACAAGATTGTATTTATATATCGCATTTTTACCAGTGTAAAATAATGTTATTATTGTTTTCGCCTGTCATTATTCCATCTGTAGGCGAACACAATAATAACATTATTTTACACTGGTAAAAATGCTATTATATAAATACAATCTTGTTTATTTTTTACACAGTCAAATTTAGATATGTCGTTTTGTAAGTTTTTAGTAGATGAATTTGTAAATATTATCACTTATATTTACAAGCGTAGAAAAAAAAAGCGTTTTCTACGCGTGGTAAAAACGTTTTTGCGTTCCTGAACTTATTCGGCTAACGAACCCCCACCTGAATGACAATGCCAAGAGAGTCGCTAGTGCAGAACTAGTGATTCATAAGCGCATAAGCTAATTTCCTTTCCTACACCTCAAAAGTGCCAATAAATCCCTTAAAAATGAAGGACCTACTAAAGTTAAAACAATATATATCCGTGGATTTTGAAAACTTCTAGGAATGTATTTTGCAGTGGCCGACAGATGCAGCATCACAGGCAGACATCGAAGAAAATTTTTAATAAAACAAAATTTTGTAATTATGTTTTTAGAAATACTGTGAATTAAAAAGAAACCTATAATAAAATAATAAAAATGTGTTTTTTAATAATACACAGTCTTTCATAATGCCGCTTTATTACTAAAACCATCTAAGTCATTGGATGAATTTCGAAAAGGACTCATCTCATAAAACTGTAACAGCCGTTTTCCCCGACACACTTTTATTCAAAGAAACTATTTTAGTATGTACTGATGCAAAACTATTAGCGAAAAAATATCCGTTATGACCCCTTTTCAAAATTTGCGATTCAACTATTTGTTATGTTCTATTTATTTGCATTTTCTTGCATCTTAGATTTTTTTAACAAACGTTATTCTGGATAATAATAGAATAATATTATAATAGAATTATAATAAAAAAAAACAAAACAAAATGTCGATAGTTTTATTCACAAGATAAAATTTGATGACGTGGCCGCTGATATAACAAGGTATTTTTGCTACTTCAAGCTTCGAAAATTTCATTTTATTATATAGTAAAACCTATGTGAAAGGGAAACTTATTTTAAGTAGTCACTGAAAATGTTTTCAGTCACTAGGACTGAAAGTAAATAAGTTTCGGTGGTCGCCTACAGGTGGTGGTTATTTAAAGGATTGAATATTTGATTGAATATTTGAGATTGATTTTGATTTACTGTTTCTGTTGTTGTTTCGGTTGCTGCGTTTATTTCTGTCAATATCGCAGTATTTTGAAGGGATTGAATATTTTGAATATTTTGATCGAATCGAATCGATACTAATCATTATATCAATTGTGTGTAATTAATTAATTAAACTAATAATGAGTGTGTTTTTGTTTTCTATTTCGGAGAAATCGAAGCGATAAAATAAAATTTGTATCAGATATATCGTATAATTTTTTCCTCCGATATAAATACTGTCAGATATAAAATATATTCTCTGAGTTCTTTCGCCGAAAAAAAATTAAAAAAAAATTTATTAAATAAATAAATTTTATTAAAAAACTGATGATATTTATGGATTTTCTGGAATAATCCGTATCGATGAATTTGAGTAACCAACACTATTCGTATTTTTCTATGTATGCTATTTATTCACAATTAGCTAAATATACAATAGTTGTTTATACAAAATGATTACAACTAATTTCAATTATATAAATTGGCAAAATTAAAAGCACACCGATTATTTAATTTTATTTATTTATAAGTTATTGATTCGCGTGAATCTAAAACACAAGTGATTTACTTTTTACATTAATGTTACCATCAACCAAACTTTATGGAAAAGACGACCATTGAACTTTATTTAAATCGAAAATATATTTAGTGGTTCGTTTTTCGAATTATTTAATTAATTAATTAATTAATCGTAAGGCGCTGAGATTTTTCTCGATAAATGTTTAGATGGTAGATGGCACAAGTAAATAATCGTTTGATCATTTATTTTTGTAGAGATTAATTATTTAGATTTAAATACATTAACCTCTACAGTACCCCGCTCGTAGATGAAAGCCCCCGCTTAATTTGTCTGTTCGAAATGAACAGCTTTGTGTGTTCGAGAAGCTGGGGAACGATCAGTTGAACACAAGATACCATACGCTGGCTTCAATCTGTCGATCGAGACAGATTGTTGTTTGCCTTTGATGTCGATAACGAAATGTTTTCGTAGACGTCGTATGATTCTGTATGGACCTTCGTATGGGGTTTGTAAACCTGTGCGTATCCTATCAACCCTAACGAAAACGTAGTCGCAGTTTTCTAGCGACTTTGGAACAAAGATGTCGTTTTGTTTGGTTTGTCGTGTAGCTGTTGGAATTAGATTGTGCATTGTATATCGAAGTTGATCAATGACTGTATCGTGACTTGGCAGTTGTGAAAGAGGATTTTCGACGAAGAACTCACCGGGCAGTTTCAGTGTTTGTCCGTAGACAAGTTCTGCGGGTGAGCACTTCAGATCTTCTTTCACTGTAGCTCGAATACCTAAAAGAATGATTGGTATTTCGGAGCTCCACTGAGTAGTGTTGCCTCTGGCCATAAGAGCAGCTTTAAGTTGTCGATGAAAACGTTCTACCATTCCATTTGCTTGTGGATGGTAGGCCGTTGTACGTATACGATGTGAGCCTAAAAGTTTAGTTAATTCGGTAAAGAGTTTAGACTCGAATTGTGTTCCCTGATCCGTTGTGATATGCAGTGGAACACCGAATCGTGATACGTAATTGCTGACAAATGTCGTGGCTATGGTAGCAGCAGACATGTCAGACATAGTATAAGCTTCTGGCCATCGAGTGAATCGATCAACGCAAGTTAAAATATAAGAACATCCATTAGAAGGAGGAAGTGGACCGTTATCTATAACGATCGATATCTATATGGATGTGTTCGAATCGAGATTGCGGAACTTCAAATTGTCCAGTAGGTCTTTTTGTGTGCCGTTGGACCTTAGAGCGTTGGCAAGATAAACAAGATTTTGTCCAGTGATTAATATCTTTATTTATACTGGGCCAAAAGTATCTATGTAATCAATTTACGTGTACCATTGACACCAGGATGTGACAAGTTGTGTAAAGTGTTAAAGATTGTTTTACGTAACGGTTCTGCGATGTATGGGCGATTGTTACCCGTTGATGTTTTATTATATTTGCATTGTTGGCCCTGTTACGGTGCCAATTTATTATATTTGGACCTTTGGTAATACAAATATATATATAAAAAGAAATTAATAGTAATGTTACGGTACTTAAAGGAATTCGGAGTGAACAGACCGTTCCCATTCGAATCCGAGATTTGGGAATCTCTTATTATCTTTTTCCTTAGTTTATCTCGACATTACAAAAGTAATGTCTAAATTAAAATTAACATAAATATTAATAATAAATACCTTAGTTGCAACTGTTGATTGCTGTCATCAATATTCTGTTGTTTTAAGTTATTAGTTTGATTTTCCAAAACTCAACAGCATCTGATTTTGTTATACGAAATTGATCACCATCAAAAAATAGATCCTTTCGAGCGAGGTTCCTGGCACATAAAACTATTATTCGTATTTTTTTTGTACCCCATTGCGGCGTGAATATTCCACTTTGTTCGTAATTCAAATAAAAATTATAAGTTGCTTTACGAACCAACATTTATTATACATTTTTATTAAAGTTGTTTAAAGAATTAAGTTCATATTTCGCATGTGACACTAATGTAAATGAATTACGATAATTTTTTTTATTCATTCGAAAGATTTACATAATTTTTCAGTATCACTTTAAAATTATTTTGTGATATATTTTGTATACACAATAATCGATACATTTTAATATGTTGTTATCATTTCACTTATTATAACTACATTTATTTGTTATGAATTTAATTTCACGAAAATATAATCTTGCATAACATAAAAGCACAATTAAAATGTTTTCTCTTTAAAAGCAGAAAATGGAATGAAAAAAAAATTTTTAAATTATGAAATTGCAAAATGTGATTTTGATTTTTCCATCTTATGATGTCAAAACAAAATCGGGCAATCTCCGAAAATTCAGTAATGATTAACAACGACGTCTGTTCATTAGCATTGGAAATAAAAATTTAGTACGTTCGTTTGCTTTTTATAGTATGTTCAAAATTTAACTAGCAGTTAAGTTTTAGAAAATTTTAAAATTATTATTAATGTAAGAATGAACGGAAACTAATGAAATGCATTTTTATTGAATTGAAAACGAAGATGAATTTGGTTTTATTATTGTTTCGCGATTATTGCGATCGTTACACCATGAATTCAAGGTAGAAACCAAGATTTTTACTCTTGAAATCACAAAAACGTCGCCATCCCCTCCATGACAGAAAACCACCGAACTACTTCCACTTATTAAGCTGTATCTGGGATCGAGATACCCACAGTCACTGGCGTCAAGACCGATGACCGGTTCCAACACTCATGAAGTCCTTAAGAACTTCACTGAGCATTGAGACCGACCATCCATCCGAACGTCAGCACCATGGACACCCCGATACAACCAGTAAGTATGACCTGAAGATGTGAACCCCAGAGACGACAATCAGCCAGAGGAACAACCCTACCTAACGAAAAGACATCATTCCCTGATGTCTTTCGCGTGATGTACTCCAAGATTCTTACCGCTCATATCTATGCACTCATAAAGTACATTTCCAATCTTAGTCTTAATCATTGCAGGTAAGAACTTTGGAGCCAATTTTGCCGAGAACTTTTTGGTAGCGTCACTCAAATGATGTTGCCGTACAAACACACGTTGTTGTGGTTGAAAAGTCCGTAGTTTAGATCGCAGGTTGTATTGATGTTGCGATTTTTTGAAAGCTGCTTTTAAATTTTTCTGAACCCGGTTCCTAAGCAGAGTCAAATGATCAGTGCGTTCCATTTCCTCACCAGCATCTTCACCAAGCTGATGTAGTGATCTCAACAATTGGTAAGTATTCCCATCCGAAACTGGATGTTGACCAAATAATAAATAGTACGGTGAGTACTTGGTAGCTGAATGTACTGCTGCCCGCAGTGCATATGCGATTTCACCAATTTGTGAATCCCACTTGGTGTGTTGACCTTTAATGAACGCTCGAATTGCTGCTAGAACTGACCTATTGACCCGCTCTGACGCGTTACTTTGAGGACTATAGACACCGGTCCTAATGTGTTTAATGCCGAAATCTGACAAAAGACTTTGAAAGTTCCTACTAGTGAACTGTTTGCCATTATCGCTGTGCAGAAACTCTGGTACCCCATATGTAAGAAACACTTCATTCCTTAGAAAAGCATTCACCTTCGGTGAAGTTGCGTTCCTAAGTGGTTTCAGTAGTACAAACTTCGTAGCATGATCCAGAACTATCAATAACACCGTATTCCCAAGTGTAGAACGAGGGTACGGTCCCAAAAAATCTATATAGACTCTCTGCCATGGACGTGCTGTTTCGAATTGATATTGCATCGGAGGACGCAATATCTGATTCGTGGCTTTTGTTTGTTTACATGTGTCGCAGGACACAACATAGTTGTGTACCTGTGACGCCATGCCCGGCCAATAATAAAGACGTCGAAGTAATTCTAAAGTCTTTTTAACACCTCCATGAGCAGCAGTACTATCATCATGATGTTTCTGAATCATGTTTGAAGTCATCGGTCTTGGTACCCAGAGTTTCCACACAGGAACATCGTTAGGTATTGCATCAGATCTTGGCTCAATACGTATGTATAGCTTATCATCCACGACTTTAACAGATGGAAAGTCCTTAGGAGATGATTGAACTTTAGCTATCATATCCGTATATTCTTTGTGCCGATAACCTTCATTGTCGATTTTAATGTCGTTAATGTGATGTGATAATGCTTCCGTCAATTCCTCGTGTGTATCGTCATAAAGACGAGATAGAGCATCAGGGACTATATTTTGGGTACCTTTTTGGTGGACAATGGTAAAATCCATATGTTGGAGTTTCAGGCTCCACCTAGCCAGACGACCACTCAAGTCTTTCTGTGACATAAGCCACTTCAGACTTGAGTGATCAGTCACAATTGTAAATCGGTGACCTTCAACATAGCCCCTGAATTTCTTCACACTCAGAATTGCCGCAAGACATTCAAGCTCAGAAACCGAATAGTTTCGTTGAGCTTTGTTTAGTTTCTTCGACATGAAGGCTATCGGACACTCTTGTCCGTCAGTATCGATCTGATACAGTACACTACCTATCCCTGTCAGACTCGCATCGCATCTAATAAAGAACTCTTTATTATAATCAGGGTTTACTAATACCGGTGCTGTAGTCAGCAATCGTTTTAAATTTTCGAAAGCAGCTTGCGCTTCCAATGTCCATTTCAATTTTCCCGAACTCTTTTTTAATAAATCTGTAATTGGTGATACCACGCTTGCATAATTTGGTATGAAACGTTGGTACCAACCAGCCATTCCCAATAATCTCCGTATTTGTTTTACTGTAGATGGAGCTGGGTACTCTGCTACAGCTCTTACCTTGTCAGGGTCTGTTCGAAGACCATCTTCACCAACCAAAAATCCCAAGTATTTCACCTCTCTCAGAACAAATTTACTTTTCTTGAGGTTTATTGTTAACCCAGCCGCTCTTAACAATGAAGAGACTTTGGATAGCAACTCCATATGTTCCTGGAACGTGGAAGAGACTACCAATAGATCATCTAAATAAACAAAGACATTTTCGTGATATTGATGTGGTATCACTTTGTGCATTAGCCGACACATTGTCTGGGGAGCATTGCACAATCCAAAGGGCATAACCCGGAATTGATACAATGGACGACCAGGCACTGTGAAGGCTGTCTTGTCTCTAGATGCTTCTGCCAGAGGAATCTGCCAGAAAGCATCTTTGAGATCAATACTTGAAATGTACTTTGTGCTATTTAGACGACCTAGTAAGCCATCAATCAAGGGAAGTGGGTAAGCGTCCTTTTTCGTTAGTGAATTGACACGACGGCTATCAATACATAATCTGTTTTTACCAGATTCTTTTTGTACCAAAACCACTGGCGAGCACCAAGAACTGTTAGACTCTTCGATCACGCCCATTTGAAGCATTCGGTCAAGTTCGGCATAGACCTTTAGTTGAACAGCCGGCGACGTGGGATAGTGTCTCTGTTTAACAGGTGCACTATCACCAACATCGATGACATGTTCAACCAAAGAAGTCTTTCCGAGCCCAGACACTTCAAATGACGGGAAAGAATCCTTGATCATATCCAGTTCATGTTGCTGATCAGTGGTGAGGTTATGTGTATTAAAAGTTTGTAGCTCTGTGCGAGTCAGTTCACTAACAAAAGAAGGAACAATACCGAATTTCTCCCAGAAATCTATGCCCAGGTAGAGCTCTTCTCGTAACCCAGGGACTATATGGAACCGCATTGGTTTAGTGGAGCCATTCACAGTTATTGGAACTTCTATGTAACCTAAAATTTTATTTGCAGTACCATCCGCCGTACGAATACACGAAGTGTACTTACGGTAGGTTGTACCCGATGATTCCAATAATTCCAAGGAATTTCTTCCAAGTATTGTGATTGACGCTCCACTATCCAATAGACCTGAAATATGTTTGTCCAAAATCTTGATTGTCAATCGCGGCCGAGGATCCTTTGTTTCTGAAAGGATAGATGAAATACAAGCTTTGCGAAATAATTTCCTCATCCTCCAATATCTGATGTTACGTTCCAGACGTCTAAAATATGTGTGATGTAATGATGGGAAATTAAATGTATTCGATGATTTTATTTGGGTTTCGTTGGTGGTTGCCGATCGTCCTGCGTCGCTACATCTCTCGTAGCCTTCTTCGTGCTGTTGTTCGGGCTGTTTTGAATCCATCGTTTCAAAATATCCATCTCGATCTAGTTCCACATCCACCTCATAATCATCCACCTGCTGTAGCTTGCTAATTCTTAAATTTGATGTTCTGGTCGGAACTGGTGTGGACCACAACCGTTCAAACTTCTGACATAAAGTCCGAAGTTCATCAATTGAATGTATTGTTGCAGCTAGAGTAGCGTTTTGGAGCTCCACACTCAGTCCCTCCCGAGCAATTTCTAGCATTTCACGGTCAGCAAATGGACGTGCTAAACGACGATTTAACGAACCAATCTCCACCAGATACTCGTACACGCTCTCCTTTGACTTTTGTTTGCGGTTCAGAAGAACTCGCAAGATCGCCTTATCATCAGTGAGCGTACCGAAGGTTTGTAGGAGTCCCTCCCTTAACACTGGATAGGTCACCACCTCATATTCATGAGTTAAATTCAGATAGTATCTGTCGGCAGCCCCCTTGAGATACCGTGGAACGATAGACCTAAGGTCGTCCCAATTCACACGGTCCCTCCTGGCAGCCGCCTCAACTCTGTGAACAAACTCATGAACATCAGGAGAGTGACCATCTCCTGTGAAGGTTGGAACCCAATTTGAGTCATAACGACTCAAATTGTTCCCATGAACCCCTCGGTACTCCACTGGTGCTAACGCTGGAGCCGCGTCACGCCATACCTGAGGAGGTTGGTTGTATGGTGGTGGTGCTGTAAGTGGAGCTTGTGGATATAATGGTGGTGGTTGTACCTGTGGTACTGATGGATAATTTAATGATAATTGCTGTTGTACTAATGCTGGACTATTGTGTATGTGTTCAGCTTGGAGTGATGCACCCAATTGTGGTATTGCAAAGTCCTCTGCCCAATTGTTCCCCCTGAAGTTCACACCCCGAACCAGACATTCGATCTGTAGTTCGGTGGGTTCCAAACCACAGAACGGATTGTTAACGTCCAGTTGGTTTGACACTTTGATGGTAAAATTTATAAAATCCGGAATTCACAATAAAAACGTCAACACCAATAATAAAACCAATTCCAACTAGAAAAAAGGTGGAGTTAATTCGCCCGGAAAAATTCGTCCGATGGAAGTTGTAAAACGCAAAGAAATGAGAAAAAAAACAACGAACGCCCCAATTCAACAAAACACAAAAACCTTTTTGTAAAAACAACCTTGTATAAGAACAAAAAAAAAAACCGCTGTCGTCGCTAATCTTTACTGAATCTTTTACAAAAGCTCCCAAAATATTGTAATATTGTATATGTAAAAATATAATTTATTTATTCAATTTCAGATATACTGAAATTTCAGAATTAATTATATACCTAAAATTATTTATTGACGACACACCCCTATGGAAAAAATATTTATTTATTTGAAAAAAATATTTAAAGATGTTTATTTATTGGGTGGTCCTCTTAACTCAAAATATTTATTTAATTTTTTAAAAAAATAATAGATATTTATTTATATCTTGATGTTTTGCTTATTAAAAAAAATTTATTTATTTAGCTACCTAAAATTAACTTAAATTTAAAAAAAATTATTTATTTAATAAAAATTTTATTTATTTAATTTGTGAAAAATTGTTTGATTTATTTTATTTTTATTTAATATCATAAGAGATTCCCAAAATCAAGATTCGTCTGGAGACAATATAAAAAGTAAGTATGGCTACAATATCCATATTGTCTAAATTTAAAATATCGCGTTCGCGAGCCCACTCCAACAATGCATGTGAGAACTGACTAGAAAAGCCCCTAACGACCAGATTCTACAGAACAGATTCTCCCCAACCTAATAAAACAATCACAACTGTCACGATTAGACACTAGGTCCATTTCTACTGACCCAGTTGTGCTTGTTTAACCTACAAATAAATTACAACTAAGCCTAATGCGAAAGTTGAAGAACGCTCCCGAGCACCAGACTTCAAATCCTAAACTCTATGAAAATTGTTCTATTGAAAACTAAATGAAAAAAATGGTAAGTTTTTGAATTTGTATGAGGTGAAGCCTCTGATCCTGAAAGCAAAGTATAATTGGTTCTTCTCTTCATTACACCGAAGAAGCCTCTGAGCAAAGAATGGTATTACTGGTTTGCACCTAAGTACAAACACAGCAACACCACTCCTCGTCCCTGAGGACTTCCTCGCCGAATGAAGAGAAGAAACCAATGTTCTTCGATCGCATAACCCCGATGGTCATAGGCGATCTAAGAACGACATCAATGGTAAAGAGTGAAGCTCTATGGATGGCTTTTTAGGCCTACCGCTGAGAAAAGTGAATCAATAAACCTAATAAACATAAATCAATTCAAGAAAAAAACCATTTACTCAAAATAAAGTACTAGCACAAATAGTACTTATTAAAAAAATTATTTGCAGGTAGTGCAAAAATATGTACAATGGCATGGCAAAAGAAAATATTTACAAATTATCTATATACAAAAATTTATTTACAAAAAATATACAATATATACATTATGTACAAAAACAAATTGTACTATGTATATATAAAAAAAATATGTACAGGATTATGTACAATATGTACGTGGTAGCATAAAAAAAATTCAAAAAAAAAACTGCTTCCCCAAAACGGTTTTTTTCAAAATTAAAAAAAAATTAGTCTTAACTAATTATACAATGAGGAACAGGGGCCTCCTGTGGACCAGTCCACTCCTCTACCTGTCGCATGGTCGGTGAGATGGGAACCACCTCAACCAGCTCCTCTATTTGAGTACTCTTGGTCGAGGAAGCTCCCAGCTCCACGACCAAGCGACTCTCCTTCCTCTTCAGGTGAGAGCTCCTATTTCTATTTATCCTCCTTCTCTCACGCCAGCCCACATTCACTTCCTCAGTCACTTCCTCAGGGCTCAAACCCACCTGGCCGACACCTCCTTAATAACCCCTGACCCCTCATAATTGTATACATTCTTAACAAAATTCAAAATATATAATACGAAATCCAATAACAAAGGTTATTGCAAATTTTATATAAAATATTCAACTTCCAAATGTATATAAAATATTTTTACAATATTAAAAAACCAAAACCATAAACTGGTTTGACAAAAGAAGAAAAAAAATATATGTAAAACAACCCAAACTGGTTATAACCGGAAAGACAATTTATTTTACGCAAAATAACCAGTTGGCAACGCCCTAGTTATTACAAAAAATCATTACGGTTCTTTAAAAAAACCAAATCCAAGGGTCCAATACACCAGACTCCTACTGGTCCCTGTTTCGGCGCCAATTTATTATATTTGCATTGTTGGCCCTGTTACGGTGCCAATTTATTATATTTGGACCTTTGGTAATACAAATATATATATAAAAAGAAATTAATAGTAATGTTACGGTACTTAAAGGAATTCGGAGTGAACAGACCGTTCCCATTCGAATCCGAGATTTGGGAATCTCTTATTATCTTTTTCCTTAGTTTATCTCGACATTACAAAAGTAATGTCTAAATTAAAATTAACATAAATATTAATAATAAATACCTTAGTTGCAACTGTTGATTGCTGTCATCAATATTCTGTTGTTTTAAGTTATTAGTTTGATTTTCCAAAACTCAACAGCATCTGATTTTGTTATACGAAATTGATCACCATCAAAAAATAGATCCTTTCGAGCGAGGTTCCTGGCACATAAAACTATTATTCGTATTTTTTTTGTACCCCATTGCGGCGTGAATATTCCACTTTGTTCGTAATTCAAATAAAAATTATAAGTTGCTTTACGAACCAACATTTATTATACATTTTTATTAAAGTTGTTTAAAGAATTAAGTTCATATTTCGCATGTGACACTAATGTAAATGAATTACGATAATTTTTTTTATTCATTCGAAAGATTTACATAATTTTTCAGTATCACTTTAAAATTATTTTGTGATATATTTTGTATACACAATAATCGATACATTTTAATATGTTGTTATCATTTCACTTATTATAACTACATTTATTTGTTATGAATTTAATTTCACGAAAATATAATCTTGCATAACATAAAAGCACAATTAAAATGTTTTCTCTTTAAAAGCAGAAAATGGAATGAAAAAAAAATTTTTAAATTATGAAATTGCAAAATGTGATTTTGATTTTTCCATCTTATGATGTCAAAACAAAATCGGGCAATCTCCGAAAATTCAGTAATGATTAACAACGACGTCTGTTCATTAGCATTGGAAATTAAAATTTAGTACGTTCGTTTGCTTTTTATAGTATGTTCAAAATTTAACTAGCAGTTAAGTTTTAGAAAATTTTAAAATTATTATTAATGTAAGAATGAACGGAAACTAATGAAATGCATTTTTATTGAATTGAAAACGAAGATGAATTTGGTTTTATTATTGTTTCGCGATTATTGCGATCGTTACAGTTTCGCAGACTATTTCGAATCCTGGAAGTTTAAAAAGCTCTAGTTTCATTGATGAACTAGCGTGACATACGGAACCAGAAAATAAATTCTGAAGTTCTAAGTCTGCTTTTTGTGCAGCGATGATAGCATCGTAGTTGAAGTGAGTCTCAACTGATGCAGTTTCGTTGTCGAATGCACGAGATAATGCATCCGCGACTGTGTTGTCTTTACCTTGCACATGTTGGATGTCGATAGTAAATTGGCTTATGAAATCCAAGTGGCGGGATTGCCTTGGGTTTCGTTCGGTTTTAGAATGTATTGCACGAGTGAGAGGCTTATGGTCGGTGTAAATTGTGAATTCGCGACCTTCGACAAAATACCTGAAGTGTTTTATAGCTAGGTAAATTGCGAGTAGCTCTCGATCGAATGCAGAATATTTAGTTTCAGCGTCAGAAAGTTTCTTTGAGAAAAATCCCAGTGGTTCCCAACAATCATTATTACGTTGCTGTAGCACTGCTCCGACAGCAATGTTCGATGCATCCGTAGTGATACTGTAAGCAGAATCGTTACGTGGATGCACTAACAACGTGATATTGCCCAATTCAGTTTTTAGCTTGGTGAATGCGAGTTGACATTCGTTTGGCCAAGTAAAATTTTTCGGACTCTTGGGCTTTTTAAGTAAAGCAGCCAAGTGTGTGTGAATTGAGGCAAGTGTTTCAGCTAGTTTCGGTATGAATCTATGATGATAATTTATCATACCGATGAATTGC
The DNA here is from genome assembly GCA_963693315.1 of Diogma glabrata. Lineage (NCBI taxonomy): Eukaryota > Metazoa > Arthropoda > Insecta > Diptera > Cylindrotomidae > Diogma > Diogma glabrata. Next base: position 118,497,256 of record OY856187.1, read on the forward strand.
TGAATACGTTTGATTGATATTGGTGCTGGGAATACCGTAATGGCATTAATTCGTTCTTGAGAAGGCAGAATACCATTAGGGGTGATCGTGTGGCTGAGGAATTCGAGAGTGTTCACGCCGAAAACGCATTTTGAACTCTTAATATGTACACCAAACTCGCTTAGTTTCTGGAATAGTTGTTCCAGATGAAGTTTGTGTTGTTCCTCATTTATTGATGCCACTAAGATATCGTCGATGTAGACGAATACGAAGTCTAAATCTCGGACGATTTCGTTGATGAAACGCTGAAACGTTTGTGCAGCATTACGTAAGCCGAATGGCATTCGAGTGAATTCAAAGAGGCCAAATGGAGTGGTAATTGCGGTTTTGTGAATATCTTCATTCGCGACGGGAATGAGATGATAGGCTCTAATAAGGTCAATTTTAGAAAAGATAGTACAACCATACAAATTCATCGAAAAATTTTGTATGTGTGGTATCGGATAGCGATCAGGAATCGTGACCGCGTTCAACCTGCGATAATCTCCACATGGTCTCCAGTCGAGATCTTTCTTTCGAACCATGTGAAGCGGACAAGATACAGAGGAGAAAGAAATGCGACAAATTCCAAGTTCAACCATATGTTGAAATTCAGTGAACGCAGCTTTTTGACGAATAGGATCTAGTCTGCGTGGTCTTGAAACAGGCAAGTGACCAGTGGTAACAATATGATGTACCACATTATGTTTGACCGGTAAATTGTAGTTCGGCTCTGCTGTTAGGGAAGGGAACTTCTTTAGTAGCAGACCGTAATCATTGTCGATCGTATAATGGATGGGTGATGGCGTATCAACAATAACCATTGTGGCATTGATTGACAGCTGGGTAGCTGAATCAATCAGCCGTTTTCGTTTCAGATCGACTAAAAGGCCAAATTTACTGAGAAAATCAGCGTCAGTGATTGGACGATTCACTTGCGCTAGTACGAAAGCGTGTGTGAATGTTCGTTTAAGTCCAATGTCTACCTTTAGGAGTTTAGTTCCGTAGGTATTAATCATTGTGCCGTTCGCTGCTGATAAGACTAGATCGTTTGATTTTAAATTAGAGAAAGTTGATAAACATAGTTTGAATGGGAGCACCGAAAGGTCTGCTCCCGTGTCTACTAGAAATCTTAAATTATTATGTTTGTCGTATGTTTTAATGGTTTGGGTGTTTGCCGTAATGATCTATGGCTTTAGCTGTTTTTTGTAGTAGTACCTGGGTCTACAATCTACATCCGTGGTAGCTGTGGATGTTGACTGGCCAAATGAGCATGGAGATCTACATTTTCGTGCTACTGTTCCAAAAGTTCCGTTCCAAAAGTTCAAAAGAAACATAGTCCCGTTCTGTTCTGGGAGCTACCTCGAGATCACGACCGTGGTCGATATGATGACGGTGATCTGCCACGAAATGGAGAACTGTTTTGGCTGTAACGATTTCTTGACAAAGATCTTTGTGAGTTGGCTAGTTTTTCAATCGCTCTTTCAATACGCTCAAAACGATCTTCCATTGCGTTTGAGGATCGTGTTTGATTTGGTTGGTTTGCTAAAGTGGCTCGTGTTGTTGAGCGTGGTCGACGAACTTCGTTCACTTGACTCCGTATATTATTGACAGCCATAGCTTCAAACATTTTGTCGGCCATCTTCGACATTGCTTCGTTCGTAGTTGTATCAGACAGGGCGGCCAAAGGTATGTGGATAACTTCCGACAAGTTACGCACCCAAAGAGATCTTATGATCTTATCGCTAAAATTACCCCCTGCAAGTTGTTTTATACGACGAAGTGCTTCTGAAGGAACTTGATCGCCAAGTTCCTGACCAGACAATAGAGTCTCGAGTCGTCGCTCGTCCGATGGGGATAACCGTTCTAACACGATTCGTTTTAGCGCCTCGTATTTGTTGGTTTCTGGCATTGAACTAATAATGTCAGATATCAATTCGCAGATATCTGGCGTGAGGGCATGTAAAACGTGCAGGTATTTTTGTTTATCACCCTTTATGTTTTGGTATTCGAACGTTTGTTCGGCCACCTGGAACCAGGTTTGTGGATTGCGCGTCCACAATGGTTGCAGTCTAATACTAGACGATGCGCCGAGCTCCAAAGGTGTCTCATTTTTTACACCTTGAGCGTTGGTAAATTGCTCGTCGTCTGACATTTTGATTGATGGTAACGTATAGTAAAAGCCCAAAGAAAAGCAATGAGAGAACAACAAGAAAAAGTAAACAAAAAAATAAACGCGAGTAAAATAAAAGAAAATGCGAGTTTGAAAAACAAGTCGACGGTAAAAAAGTTTTATATAATCAGCGCGAAATTTTTCGGCAATTAAATAACCGCTGTGTGCTTGTTAGAGTAATGTAGAATGTATAAATACAATATAACACTATAATTGTAAATCTATTTAAAAAAAAATAATATATAGATTTTGTTGTCGTACGAATTTCAGAAAATATAAAATTTAATTATAATATAATTTTAATTAGAAAAATTTCAATCGAGCAAAAAAATAATTTAATTTTTCAAAACCACTATGTGATTGTTAAGCAAGAAAAAAAGACGCTTGAATAACGTTAAAATTATTAAAAAAAATCATTAAATAAATCACTTATTATCAATTAAAAAAAATTAAATATTTAATATATATAGATAATAATAAAAAAAAATTATCTGTGTATGTTATGTGATGTGATCCCACGAAGACTGACAATTTTGATGATGATGAATGATGTCTGCAAATTGTTTGTTGTATTATTAAAATTTTTGATAATGTTGCAAAATGTTTTTCTTTTCTTTTTGTTTTGTGTTGAACGGAAAATTTTGATAAACGGCAATATAAATTTTCTATTGATTTTAATGAATAATGTTTAACTATATAATTTTGATGTAAAATGTCCTTGAACTTTTGTTGTACGATTATTACAGGAGATTTTTACAACGAACCTTGTACGATTATTACAACGAACCTTGAAACTTGTTTTAGTTGTTACCGTAGAGAAAAAAAAAATATATGATAGCGTCAGTTATATTTTTTTTTTGTATTTCACTGTATAAATTTTTCTCCGACTACGTACCTTTTAACCTGGTACAAGAATGTACCAGGCTGTCCAAAGACAAAACTTTTGTTCCTTATTTCCGGTAAAAACCGGCATCAGCGTCACCAATGATGAAATGTATGGATTTTCTGGAATACTCCGTATCGATGAATTTGAGTAACCAACACTATTCGTATTTTTCTATGTATGCTATTTATTCACAATTAGCTAAATATACAATAGTTGTTAATACAAAATGATTACAACTAATTTCAATTATATAAATTGGCAAAATTAAAAGCACACCGATTATTTAATTTTATTTATTTATAAGTTATTGATTCGCGTGAATCTAAAACACAAGTGATTTACTTTTTACATTAATGTTACCATCAACCAAACTTTATGGAAAAGACGACCATTGAACTTTATTTAAATCGAAAATATATTTAGTGGTTCGTTTTTCGAATTAATTAATTAATTAATTAATTAATCGTAAGGCGCTGAGATTTTTGTCGATAAATGTTTAGATGGTAGATGGCACAAGTAAATAATCGTTTGATCATTTATTTTTGTAGAGATTAATTATTTAGATTTAAATACATTAACCTCTACAAAACTTTACCTACAATTTTTTAAATTTATACTTTAAACGATGACTTCCAGTCTGTAAAAAAAAATATCCGTAATATCTGTAAAAGTTTTTAGAGAAAATATATGAACTATTTTCATTATTCATATTGTCAAATTCATCTACTAAAAACTTCCAAAACGACATATCTAAATTTGACTGTGTAAAAAATAAACAAGATTGTATTTATATATCGCATTTTTACCAGTGTAAAATAATGTTATTATTGTTTTCGCCTGTCATTATTCCATCTGTAGGCGAACACAATAATAACATTATTTTACACTGGTAAAAATGCTATTATATAAATACAATCTTGTTTATTTTTTACACAGTCAAATTTAGATATGTCGTTTTGTAAGTTTTTAGTAGATGAATTTGTAAATATTATCACTTATATTTACAAGCGTAGAAAAAAATAGCGTTTTCTACGCGTGGTAAAAACGTTTTTGCGTTCCTGAACTTATTCCTTATCCCTTATCTTAATAGAGACGTTTTCACCACTTGTATAAAAATCTACTATTTCGGTTATATTTATACTAAAGACCCAGAAAAAATATAAGAATAGAACACAATGCATAATGATGTAGTATTCTGATTGATCACAGAAATGTTATGGAGCCACTGATCCCTAACTATGGCGCCAATATAATTCAGTTTAGTTTTACTGTAGCGACCCATTTTTGCAAATAATTGAATTAACTTTTATACTGACCCTCCATTATACATTTCATATGACCTCGATCGGATATTGTTTTGTGTAAAACAAAAATATAAAATTAAACGTTTAAATAAGCTTCTGTTTTTGAACATCGCATTTGGTATGACATAAAGATCTAATGAAAAGAAAGAGAAAAACATATATCGCAGTTGATAACCTCCATGATGTTACATAACAAATTTAATTCAAGTTTAACTTTTGGAAATCTTCCATGTGTTGCTGAATTATTACTTAAATCTTAAAAAAATTTGTATACTGACATTCTTTAATATTTACTCTTGTTTTTTAGATACTACTGTCAATGAAAGTATAGCTTTCGAAATACGTATTTAGTAAAATAAAACTCAATTTAACAAGAATAAGGCGTTTATTATTTTATTATTATTCATCTTTATTTGTATGTTTTTCCCATAATAATAGTATGTATTATTGTATTGTTTTCTAACCTATAGCTTTATGAACTTAAGCTATTACGTTATGAAAATTTCCCTATAAAAAATTATCATTATTCGATACGTTATGATTGTATTAATCAAATTGTTTTGATTGTATATTTGTATTATGTAGCAGTTTTTTTATAAGTGGCAATTCTTTTTATTTCTATTAAATAAATTTAATTATAAATTTAAAAAAATTATTTGAAAACTTAAATTAATTATATTAAAATTATATTAGAAATATTATTTATTTTACTGTATTACTGTATTTCAATGTACATACGAAAGTGTATACATTGAACGGAGAAAACCTAATTTATTTTACTATTAATTTAAGGTAAGTGTACCATATTACGTGCTATTAAGGATTGTCTCATTTTAGGATGAATTTAAAATTTTTGAGGCACCAGAAATAACATATGAAGTGGTTTATTATAATTATATAGCTGTTTTGTTTACCATTTTGTGCATCAAACAGTTTTAAAATTTGGTGCAATGGTATTTATAAATACTTCAAATGACCTCTGCATTGTCTCTAATTCCGTGCTAAAAAATTGACGATGTAACTAATACCGTGTTAGTGCGTCCCTAATTGCGTGATATTTAAAGAAATAACTATTTTGTACTTCAAAGAGTTGGACAGAGAAGAATTTTGTTTTTAATACAAATGCTTTATTTTTTATAACACTTATCTACGTTTATTTTGTCATTTTAAAAACACATGGTAGTTTTATTCAATAAGGTCAAAAATTGCTTTTTAAATGCCACCATGCTTTTTAAATAAACCTAAATAATATGTCTATCTGGCTGGTCGGATGTTTGGACAGTGAAAATTAGTGCGCTGGTAGTGTCAACAATGTCACTAATAGACATATCTGCTTATAAATCGTTTAGTTTAAGGAACAATGAGTTGAATATAAAACAATAAACTTAAACTTTCACGTTAAGTAAATGGCATTATTATTCTACTTTGTGTTTAACAAATTTGGTGTCACTACGAACCAAAGCTTCTGCTATGTTTATGCATTTTAGTTCAGAAATATGGTCGAAACTATGCATGCATTTACTACGAATTAGATCATTGGATTATGGAAACAGCAAAAACAGCACTAGTCTGAATGCAGTTGAGCTCACAGTTATGGTTTTATATTATAACAATAAATGTTAAATATATTTCACAACATGCCAAAAATTTGGTTGTTATATTGTGATATATTATATTCTTTATGTCCAGCATACACATTTTATGTAAGTTTTTATATTACATATATTAGATGGCAAATCGAATAAAGACAATAAAATGAAAAATTTGAACCTGACTTTTTTCGATTTTCTTGAAACTTTGGTAATCGATAGCATAATAAACAAAATTAATACGTGTTTTTAATTTTGTTTATTTTTTCTAGTTTTGATACAGGGTGGCAGAATTTTAGAGGCAAACAAAGTTTGAAGTTGAATTGTTCTCAAACGGGTTACCCGATCTTATTAATTGTTTTTTGAAAGGGACTATAGGTAAGGCTTTATAAAAATACTGCATTAATTAAAAAAAATTATATTTTTATATGAGGTTTTTTAATTTTAATTTTGCCAACAGAGCGATTTCAAAAAGTACATTTTTTCATTTATTTCTTAATATTTTAAAGATTTATTCTTTAACAAAAACATACTAAGGCATTATAGTCCCTGGACCCACGCCGATTTCATGTGATGATTACCACATATTTTATATTTTGTGAGACGCCTGTCGTTGCCGAGTCCGAAAATTTTTGTTGTGCCATTTTTCTCGATTCGGCCGCTTTTTCGTTCGGCAAATGCCGAATTGCCCGGGTTCTTGTAATTTTATTTTTTAAAGCTATGGGGGTTGGAAATTTGATTTAGAACACGAGGGTAGCCTTGTCCGACAAAAAATTGTATGCTATTGTCTAGTCCGACAACGAAAACCTATCCTAATGTCAGTTGTCGGAGTCGACAATATCAAACACATTCTGGCTAGACAAGCAGTTGAAAAAAAATGTGGTAGCAGTTTTACAAGATCGCAGGCAATCAAAATTTTTCGGAGTTTGCCGAACAAATAACGGCCGATGTGAGGAAAATCGCAGAACAAAAGTGTTCGGGCTCGTCAAGGACAGGTGCCTCACGAAGTATACAATATGTGGTAATCATCACATGAAATCGGTGTGGGTCCAGGAACTGTTATTACTTTTTTGGGCTTAAAGGTATTATTAGGTATACTGAAAAGTTTGCTTATTTTACATGAACTTTTTAAGTTTAAATTTTTTTTAAATGTTATTTTCAATAATCCAAGAGTGCATTTTCCAGACCTGACATATTTTTTGTTGGTAAATATTCAAATGGGTCGTTCTTGTCAACAAAACAAAACGCTTTTTTGTAATTTGAGTATGTTTTTTCATAAAAAAGAAAAAGAGGTTCTTCTAAATTTTGCCATCTTTGAAAATTAAATTTTTGAAAAAATAAAACTAAAAAATTTCACCTAAACTAAACAAAGAACTTCTCAGTATGACTTTTTTTATTAAGACTTTTTAATTCCTTTTAAGAAAAAAAAGTTCAAAAGAATCGGTACATTCGTTTTTAGTAAATGTGACAAAGTACAAAAATTTCAAACTAATAATTAATAATATATTCAAATAACAATTATCTGTAATTTAAGTGTGTTATGGAAAAACAATAAATGTGTTATGGGAAAACAATAAGAAAATAAAAGAATAAAGGTATATTTTAAATCTCCATTTTCGAAAAATAAAAATTTAAAAAAATCGTATAGAAATATAAATTATTTTATCAATGTAGTATTTTTATGAACCGTATTTAATATATAGACATGTTTTAAATTGAAAGGCCAAAGTCGAAAGATTGGGAAAAAAATTAAAAAAAAAATAAAATAGTCTATAAGTGAAACCGATTTTTAAGAAAAGGAAAAATTTTATTTATTTATTTATTCATTTATTTATTGGTTTAATTATTTATTTATATATTTATTATTTTTTTTATTTATTCATCTACTTATTCATTTATTTATTTATTTGTTTATTTATTTATTTACCAATTTATTTATTTATTTATTTATTTATTTATTTATCTATTTATTTATTTATTTATTTATTTATGCATTTATTTATTTATTTATTTATTTATTTATTTATTTATGTATTTATTTATTTATTTATTTATTTATTTTTTATTTATTTATTTATTTATTTATTTATTTATTTATTTATTTATTTATTTATTTATTTATTTATTTATTTATTTATTTATTTATTTATTTATTTATTTATTTATTTATTTATCTATTTATGTATTTATGTATTTATTTATTTGTTTATGTATGTTTTTATGAATTTATTTATTTATTTATTTATTTATTTATTTATTTATTTATTTATTTACTTATTTATTTATAAATAAAGATAACCTTGCTAATACATTCATTTATAAGTATCAGAATATCAAAAAGTGAAAAACAAAACAAAATGAAAAAGGAAAAAATTATTCAAATCGGTAAATCGGTTCAAGCATTATTTAACTTTAAGCTTGCCTTGTTTTTTAAATTTTTAACAAATTTCGAACCACCCTGTATCGAAACTAGTGAAAACAGTAAACAAAATAAAAATTACTATGGGGTGTTTTTAGTATTTATAAAAATAATGTATGCATATAATAATGCTTTTAACAATTATAATAATAATGTATACAAAATATTGTCTGAAGGCTTTCTTTAACATCTGCATTTACTGAAGTCCTATTTAACCGTCCTATCTATGCTTTTAATGGCTTTGTGTGCAGACTTCTGCCGATATAAGTATATATCAAAAGCTGAAATTCTACATGCCACAATGGGAAAAAAATTTAGTCCATAATACACGCCCTGAATTGCTGAGAATATCAATTATTTTGATTTCTAGCCTGTATTTTTTATTTTAAATTCATAAATCATACCTTGATTGTGGACGACGAAAACGTTCTGTTTGAGACTACTGCTCCAAGTTATTGTGAAAATAAATTGTTATAATATGCTAGATCTGATAAATTTGAACTATTAATACTCCAAGTGTTCAAACTGACGAATAACCCGTAATTAGGAATGTTTAAAATTCTGTTGATCCTAATTCCGTGTTAGCAAGATACAGTCTATTATAAAAATAAGTGAAGTATTTTTATTTGGAATGTATTATAAAAACCATGAACTCTAAGGCAATGATAACAAAATTTAAAACACACGACGGAATTAAACAGAGAGTGATTTAAAGAAACTATTGAGTAGACCAGATTTTCTTCTTATCAATAAAAATTTAACATCTACTACTCCTAATTCTAGCAATTTGGTTAAAATAATATAGATCCGTAATTAGCTCCGACACATTTTTAAAGTGTTCTTTATTTATAAAAATTACATTTTTATGTAATAGATGATTACTTTTGATATAAAAAACAAAACAAATTTGTTTTATAAATTTCCTAATTCCGTGCTAAGAACGGAATTACGGACATTTCAAATAAATTATGAACGTAATTCCGTTCGTCGAAAACTCGCTTGTTTTAATAACTTAAATGTACAAAATCAGTATTCTATTAACGTTAGTCGTTTAATATAATCCTAATTAATCCACAAAAAAGAATATTTTACAGGAAATAAATACCGATAAATTTTTATAGTCTTAAGAAAATGTTAGTAATACCTTAACCTTTTCCATAAGAAAATTGTCTCAAACAGCAAGTTTTGGTCGACCAACCAATCAAGGTATGATTTATGAACTTAAAATCAAAAATGTTGGCAAGAAAATCAAAAAATTGATTCTGAGCAATTCAGGGCGTGTATCGTAATATATTTTTTTTCAAAAAAGCTTAAATTTATCTTATTTTAAGGCTTTTTATAAAAAAGCACGGAATAATGTACTAGCCCGTAATATTGTACACTTACCTTATATCTCTTTTCTCGATAAGGATGATTTTGGAAAAGTGCCGAGAGTTCAACATATCTGTGCACCAACTCTTCATTGATTTCAGGCAGGCCTACGACTCTCTCGAACGAGAGACTCTATGGTCTGCTCTGGTGTCAATGGGAGTCCCTGGTAAACTGGTATCACTATGCAAAATGACAGTACAAAACTCCCAATGCTGTGTACGAGTAGAGAACGAAATATCAAAGTTTTTTAAAGTCGAGTCCGGTTTAAGACAAGGTGATGCTATCTCTCCTATACTTTTTAATTTAGCCTTGGAATATGTGTGCCGTCAAAAGAAACTACCGACTAACAACAACAATATTATAGACTCACCAACCATATGGCTATCTCCCCTCAAACCCAAGTCCTTTTCAATAAAAAAAAATAGTATCCAAATTTTTGTTGAAATTTGCCTCCAAATTTGTTTGGTTCTCGACTTGATCGCAAAGTAATTAATCTAAAATAAATGTATATTTGGTTCCAGTTGCTTACTGGTGGAATATAAATATTGACTATTGTTATCTTCGTATTACCGGATTTTATTATAATATCTTTTTTTTTTTAGGAACAAGTAGGAACATTGAATTTGGAGAAATCTTGATGATCGGGATTGGTATGTGAGACCAAAATCTAGATTTTTGCATAATAAGTTTGACAAAAAAATGTTGTCAAGTGTGTCGAAAGAATGATTTTCATTTTTTTTACACAATTTTCTGGGAAAAAATTAAATTAATGATTTGTATGGCATGAAATTTTATTATTATTATTGAGAATTATGGTATTAGAAGTTTGTCAAAAAAATGTGAAGTGTGTCAAAAGAATGATTTTCATTAATATTTTTGGGAAAAAAATAATATTAATTATTTGGATGAAAAGTTAAATGTAATTGAACCTGAAATTATTATTATTGAGAATAGGGTGGCCGAAAAAATATTGTCAAGTGTGTCAAAAAAATTTTTTCATTTATTTTTAAGACAATTTTTTGGAAAAAAAATTTAATTATTTGTATGACATGAAATGTAATGAGCATGAAATCGGACATGGAAATTTTTGAATTTGTTATAGTTTTTGGAATATTTTTGGAATTTTGAAAAATGTTTGTATTTTTGTATATTTTTGGAATTTTGAAAATAGTTTTAATTTTTGATTTTGTTTTAATTTTTGCAAAATTTTTAGCATTTTGAAAAAAAAAATTATAATAAAATAAATAATTTAAAATTTTTCAAAATTCTAAAAATATTCCAAAAATTTTTACAAAATCAACAATTGAAACTAATTGCAAAATTCTAAAAATATATATATAAAATTCACAAATTTTTTTTTTTTCAAAATTCTAAAAATATAGCAAAAATTAAAACTTTTTCCATAATGCTAAAAATATTGCAAAAATTATAACAAAATCAAAAATACAAACTTTTTTCAAAATTCCAAAAATATTCCAAACACTATAACAAATTCAAAAACTTCTATGTCACATTTACGTCATACAACAGCTAAATTTTTTTTTTCCAAGAAATTGGCTAAAAAAAATAAATAAAATCATTTTTTTGACATACTTGGCAATATTTTTTGACAAACTTATAATGTAATAAAATTCTCAATAATAATACATAATTTCATTTCATACAAATAACTAATTTTATTATTTTCTAAATAAATAAATAAAAATCATTCTTTTGACACACTTGACATTATTTTTTTGACAAACTTATAATTCTCTGATAATAATAAAATTTCGTGTCATACAAATAATTAATTTTATTTTTTCCAAAAAAATAGGTAAAAAATAAATAAACCGAAGTAAAATCATTCTTTTGACACACTTGACAACATTTTTTTAACAAATGTATAATGCCATAATTCTCAATAATAATAAAATAAAAACCGAAGTAATTTCATGCCATACAAATAAATAATTTTATTTTTTCCCAAAAAATTGGGTAAAATAATAAATAAAAATCATTCTTTTGACACACTTGACAACATTTTTTTGACAAACTTATTGTAATAAACCGAAGGAAGCTGCTGTAATTGGTTGATAAATAAAGTTTGAGATTTTGTTAACCAAAGATCCGTCTTTTTACTGTCGTATTTGCTCAATAATCGAAAAGAACCAACGAAGAGTCGTTACATTATAATGCAATAATCTAGTTTTTGGTCTCACATACCAATCCCGACCATCAATGGTCATTTACATTTATTTAATATTTTATTTACATTTTTTTAATATTTAAATATTTTATATTTATTTAAATTACATTTATTTATATGAAGGGGCTGAAATCTCACAGCTCTGAGATATCAAGACATCGGTTTTGGTTAAGGATTTTGATATAGTTTTCGGCATAAAACATTTATGAGGACATTGTTTTTAGTTATGGGCAGCGATGTATATCAAACATAAAATAAACTCTTTGTTAAAGTACATGTATTATTTTATCTCTGTTTAGAGATTTATTAAAAACTAACACATCAACACGTTGCACAGTGGGTCATTTTCACAATCTAGCGGTACTTAATTCAAAAAATCAACTTTTGAAAATTGATAAAATTTTCACATTCTTATTTAGTTAATACTTCAATTCATCTTAAAAACCACAAATTTAAGTAACAATGGTAATGCCCTTAATGTGAGAGCGGCTAAAAGTCAGAACTATTTAAATATTTATGGAACTGAAAATTATCTAGTCATTGTTCTAACAGTTATAGAGGCAGTACCTAAGATAAAAAAAAATAACCAATTTATCTAATATTATTATTCTGGTTTATTCTAATGAATTCCAAATTTAAATGTAAAAATAAAATTTTTTACTATTTATATTTTGCTGTTTTTACTCAGAGTGCACTTTAAAAATAAATTTCAGTTTTGAGTTGAATTATAAAAATGTATCCACGTGTACCCACTTTCAAACTGCCATAGTATAAATATTTATACATTTATGCACCACAGTATCAAAAATGTACGTGCGGAAAGTTGCGGGTTGAAAATTTTTATTAAAGGTTTCCTGATAACCTAAAACGTTTTAATTTTTTTTGAGAAAATGAATCGATCGATTTTAATTTAATTTATACCGTTGAACTACAATTTTAACTAGCTTTCGAATGATGTGTTACTCAATCTATATTCCCATTTAAGATTTTTGGGGGTTAACAACCCCGCATAAAGGAGCGATGTTTGAGCGCTTAAACCGGTTCTATAAAACGTCCCCCTTTTTGAAAAAAATATGCTTGTTGCCGCAAAATTATAACAGATCATATATTAACATAATTTAATGAAAATAGACACAATCAGCAAACTACTAAAAAACCTCTCCATTTAGCGTTTCGAGAAAATATTACAAAATCAAAAATTCATATTTCTTTCAAAATTCCAAAAATATTGTAAAATTAAATAAAATCAAAAATTCAAACTTTTTCCAAAATTCTAAAAATATTGCAAAAATTATAACGGTATCAAAAATTGAAACTTTTTTCAAAATTCCAATAATTATAATAAAATCAAAAATTTAAAATTTTTCAAAAATTCTAAATATATTCCAAAAATTCTTACAAAATCAAAAATTGAAACTTTTTTCAAAATTCTAAGAAAATATAAAAAATTCCAATTTCACAAATTCAAAAACTCTGTTTTTTTTCAAAATTCTAAAAATATTGCAAAATTTATAACAAAATCAAAAATCAAAATCAAAACCAAAAATATTCCAAAAACTATAACAAATTCAAAAATTTCCATGTCCAATTTCATGTCATACAAATAATTAAATTTTTTTTTTTCCAAAAAATTGGCTGAAAAAGTAAATGAAAATCATTTTTTTGACACACTTGACAATATTTTTTTGACAAACTTATAATGCAATAAAATTCTCAATAATAATAATTACTTAAGTATTGCATTCATGAGCCAAAAGTGAAATTCTTACCCACACTTTTTTTGGAATTTCTCGACGTTTTAGGACCTACTGATTCTAAAAAAGCAAAATAAATGGATGTCTGTCTACCGGCCGGTCGGTCACAACCGACGAAATCTAGAAAACCGGTGGACAGATTTCAAATATATTTTTTTGACAAACTTATAATGCAATAAAATTCTCAATAATAATAATTTCATTTTCATTTTATATAAATAACTAATTTTATTATTTTCTAAATAAATAAATGAAAATCATTCAATCACACACACTTGACATTATTGTTTTGACAAACTTATAATGCCATAATTCTCTATAATAATAATAAAATTTCATGTCATACAAATAATTAATTTTATTTTTTCTAAAAAATTAGGTAAAAAATAAATAAACCGAAGTAAAATCTTTCTTTTGACACACTTGACAACAAATTTATGACAAACAGAATTTTTTCCTGTCAAATTTGTATGAAATTCTGTTTCTGTTGTATGTGAATGCCCGGCTTTAAGCGCCAAGATTTCTTTTTTAATTTGATATAGAATCATTACTCACTGAAGCGAATAAAACCAAAACGAGTTGTATATCAGTCCCGGCCGGGGTCCAAGATACAGCCCTTTGAAAAAACCAAAATCCATACAAAATTACACTTTTTGACAGATGTTATTCAAATATGTTCCTTCTACAAAATTTACCATCCCTATTTCATATGTACTTAAAGATAAACAGATCAAAACTATCCCTTTTGCTTAATTTAAGGGCACCAAAGTTTATAACTATTTTTTTTTATTATATTCATGTAGATTCTTTGAAATTGTATATCAAAAATAACATTAAACGTCATTTGAATTGAAACATTTGGTAAAAGAAGTGTATATTTGTACGATTTTTTAATTTTCAAAGGTATCTTGGTCCCGGGACCTGAATTTCAAAAAAATGAATTTGGAATTTGCTTATCAAAGTACCCTACAAAAAGGAAAAACAAAATCCTCTTGCGCCTAAGTTCAAGTAATCGTGCCAATATTTACAAAAATACAATTTTGCAAAACAAAAAAAATGTGTTTTGATTTCAATTTAAATATTAATCATGTTTTGTCATGTGCCGTCAGTGACTACAGTAAAGTAAGTATAGTAGAATTTTTTTGCCAGCGAACACGAAATTTGTTTGTTATGCGCATATTGATCGCACAAGCGCGAATATTCAGTGTCTCGATTAAAATATTAAAAAAACTATTGGGGTCCCATTGAAATGGACAAAAAAAAACGCATAAAATTTATAAATTACTATTGAATGAAATTCAACCAATTGTAATAGAAAACCAAAAACTAGTAGTAATATAACAAGATTTTGATAATTAAAAATAATTATAATAAAAATTAAAAATAACGACGCCTTTGTAAACAAATATCACAACAAACAAATGGCACGAACTAGAAGTAGAAATTTAACTAATATAATTGTTTTGAAAACAAATTTATCCCAAAATAAATAATACATCTCTGTTTTACTTTTTGTTTCATCTTTTATCCTTGCTGCGTCCTATCTGTCAAAAATTCGCTGGCAAAAAAATTCTACTATATATTATGTTATCTGTCTATGAATATAACGACGACGTTTATTCAGACATATCATAAATGCAATCACAGTTTTTATACGATTTTTTATAAGAGGTTTGAATAACAGCCCACATCAAGTCTTTGTTCTATTCTAGTTTTGGCATGAGTTTGGTCATGAATCTTAAGCAGCTACTAAAAATAAAATAAAACCTGTAATTATTGACAACTAAAGGCATCAACATGATGTTAATCGCCTATTATTTAACGGAGTTGCTGAAGAAAGACCGATGGTATCGCAGTAGCCTATTTCCAGAACTATGATATGAAGAAAGACGAAGAGCACTTTAACCGTCGGTCTAACGATATATATCTATATAAAAGCATTATGCATAAATAAAATTAAAATTAAATTAAAGTTAACATTTGCCTTTGAGAATTATTTGAAAGTTTAGCATAAATCTTCCATAAACAAACATTTTCAAGAATAAAATAAAAAAACTGTTAAAAAATCAATCGATCTAACCAAAACCTTCCATATTTATAAGCCATTTTGAAATAAAAAACTTCATATAAAATTTTTTCTTAAAAATTTAATCAAAACACTAATACGGTACATATTGGCGTCATATGGCGTCAAATAACACTAGTTTACAAGAAAAATCTCCCGAAATAAAACTCAACTTTTCTTATAGATTTTGACCTCCTGAACACGAATATCATATTCATTTTTTTTGGTTAGCTCTTGTTTTTGAGATATTCACGAAAAACCAAATTTTTTGGTGATCAAAAATGTTGTTTCGGTTTTTGGGTCTCATATTTTACAAAACAAACAAATTAAATATATTAATAAAACAAGTGCATAGTAAACATGCCAACAAACATTTTGAGTTATATTTTGTAAAAATCCGTTAAGGATTCTGGAAGTTACAGTCGAAAAAAGTTGAAAAAATACGAAAAATTCACGTTTTTTTTAAATTTTTCCATTTTCAACACCATAAATTTTGAACAAATAAAGACATTAATTTTTTTTAATTTCTTGGAGCTTATAGTAGTTTTAATTTTCTTTCTTTTAAGGTAAAAGATACGAATATTGGTGCAGTTTGCACAAGTTATTCAAGTTTTTCCAAAAAAAGTCAAAACTCAAAATTTGGAAAAAATAATTTTTTACTTAATTTATTGTGCCATAAATAATAATTTTAAATGTTCAGTTGTTCTCAAACATCAGTAAAGAATTATTTTAAAATAGTAAAGTATAATTTCCATTTTTGTTTTCGAAGTTGGGAATTGGATCGATATGAGACGTATATAGAAAAATATAAACAAAAGATAATGAATTGTGAGGAGAGGCAAAACATCATAACATCAGAACTATTTAAGTTAGTTCAAGCACCATAAAGTTAAGCCCCTATTTATGTCTATTAATACCTGTAAGGTTTGTTTCTTTTCTGTTTTAGGTTTTTTGATAATGTAAATTTTTTTCTATCACCGCCCACCTTGTGTTACTCCTTACGTTTATGATCATTTTAAGTTTAATTTAAGAAAGCAATTACTTCTCCTTTTTAAAAGTTTATCGGTTTTGCCAACTTTTGTTTAATTAGTTTAATTTCTTCTTAAGTAGATATTTGGCGTATGTTTAGTTGCAAATATAATCTCTCTGAGGATAAATTTAATTCCAAACATTCAAGTGAAAATATTAATTAAAAAAGAAAAAATATTACAAATATAAATTTTAAATAGTGTATTGTTTTTAAAAATCAATAAATCAATAGTGATAGGCAGCTATAAGCAAAGCAACACAAATTGTTAGTAAAGTGTAAGGTCAAGTTTATTTAAATGGCAAGTGTAAAAATTAGCCCAAATTCATTTTGTTTTATTTGTGGAAGTAACATAATACATACTGCTAAAAGAATCACCCCATTTATAAGAACTGCCTATCTTCATTACTAACTGATATTTTCCAACTCCTAAAATAAATCCGAGGTGGGAGGAGCTAGATCATGTCCAAAAACTTCACAAAAAAATCTCAATCTCGAGAAAAACCATATAAAAATAAAATACATCTTTTGTCCAAAAAAGACATTTCATAATCAATTAACTGATATTTGTCAACTCCTAAAATAAGTCCGAGGTGGAAGGAGCTAGATCATGTCAAAAAATTTCACAAAAAAATCTCAATTTTGAGAAAAATCATATACAAATAAAACACAACTTTTGTCAAAAAAAGACATTTCATAATCAACTAACTGATATTTTCCAACTCCTAAAATAATCCCGAAGTAGGAGGAGCTAGATCTAATACGAAAACAACTTATATATAAATCAATTATGTTGCAGAGTTTAAATTATTCTTATAGTTAAATTTTTTTTCCAAATTTTGAGTTTTGACTTTCTTTGGGAAAACTTGAATAACTTGGTACAAACTGCACCAATATTCGTATCTTTTACCTTAAAAGAAAGAAAATTGAAACTACTATAAGCTCCAAGAAATTAAAAAAAATTAGTGTCTTTATTTGTTCAAAATTTATGGTGTTGAAAATGGAAAAATTTAAAAAAAACGTGAATTTTTCGTATTTTTTCAACTTTTTTCGACTGTAACTTCCAGAATCTTTAACGGATTTTTTCAAAATATAACTCAAAATGTTGGTTAGCATATTTACTATGCACTCGTTTTACTAATATATATAATTTGTTTGTTTTGTAAAATATGAGATCCAGAAACTGAAACAGCATTTTTGATCAGCGAAAAAATTGGTTTTTCGTGAATATCTCAAAAACAAGAGCTAACCAAAAAAAAATGAATATGATATTCGTGTTCAGAAGGTTCAAATCCATAAAAAAAGTTGGGTTTTATTCAGGGAGACAAAAAAGTTCAAAATTTGTAAACTAGTGTAATCAGTCTTGTAGTATAGAAGGTTTTGATCAAACTTAAAACATTATATTATTTGTAATGTTTGTTAAAAATCAAACAAGCATAGTTTCTCGTCGTATTTTCTGAAAAATTTTAATTTACATTATTGCAATTCTAAAAATAAGAAAACAACCGAAAATCCCGAGAGAACCTACTTAATTCTATCTATTGAAACTTTTAGTTTACTCTATTTTATACCTATAATCCCATAACACCTTGGAGATTTTATAGGATCAAATAATTTTGTTAAAAATAAATGTTCGATATTATTTTCTTTTAAATATAACAAACGATCAAGTATAATAATCGCTTCTAAAATTGGAGAGAAATTCATACGAATCAGATAAAATATATTTAAATGCTTGCTTTCAATTTCAAATTCATGTTGAATTTCAATTAGGTCATCATCCGTATAAATTTCTAAATTTAAATTATGTTTCGTTGAACATTTTCTTACATAATCAACAAAATTTTTACATTTAATTTTACCAACTTGTATTTGATTAGCTAGTTCCGGATGTTGTCGTGTAATTAGAATTTCTAATAGAGCACGGTAGAATAACGATTTATTTGGAACTTCTTTTGAATTCCATGTCCGTTGTATGGATTGTGATGCTAACATTCTTGCATTACGACCGAGATGATATTTCTGAAAGATATAATAAAAAATTGCAAGATATAATTATGTGTAATTTTTTTTTGTAAATACATAACTAGATATGGTTTGACGATATGCAAATAGTATTTATTGGTGACCGAAATACTGTTGTTAATTTTTAAGGGAGAGGTCTTTTTAGCGAGTAAAGTGTGGGGAGTTCAACCATAAAACGAACGATTTTTTTTGTACCCTGTGTTGACGTTTATGATATATCCGAGAGCGTTTACTTGATCGAATCCGCTTTGAATATTTATCACAGTCACTACGGTATAATAAATGCCAGCA
The DNA here is from genome assembly GCA_963693315.1 of Diogma glabrata. NCBI lineage: Eukaryota > Metazoa > Arthropoda > Insecta > Diptera > Cylindrotomidae > Diogma > Diogma glabrata. The sequence continues at coordinate 118,516,366 of OY856187.1, forward strand.
CATGTGTTGAAGGTTATTCATTACGGACATGACATATTGTAGTCGTGGTCTTAGTGTGGTCAACCATTTCAGAGATATTCCTTTTCTTATTTATTAATTATTCCGGACTATGAATAGGTCTGTAGAACATGTTCAATACACGCAACCGTTGGAGCTAGTACAGCATATTATTACAGAGTTTTTCAGGATCTTTCAAGGAGGTGATGATTATCTATTTTATTTGCAGATGAATTTGTCTACCACCGTCCACCAGATTTCAGTTACTTAAACGTCTAATTCATTAAGGCTTTATTTCCATCGTGGTAATAAACATCTTAAGCGTCTTATAGTCAACCCAGTTAACCAACAACAGTTTTTATTAAAATATTTTATAAAAAATCATAAATTTAACATAATTTCCCCTTGCAATGCAATCTTGAATGACATAACAACTAGGTAGAATTAAAGAACAATAGAATCATAAATTGTCCGTTGCGAGTGGTTCTACTTTTTGAAAATAAATACCTGGTAAACCTTAGTGTACCACTTAATCAAAACTTAAAATCAAAAATTAAATGAACTCCCTACACCATAGGTGGCCAATTTTGGTTTGGGCTCATAACCGTTCGCTCATTCAAGGAAGTATGAAGTTGTTGTCGTCATAGAGTATTATGACGGCGTTAGACACATCTTATGTTGTTGGAATAAAATTTCACAGTAATCAAGACTCTGGCATGTGTTAGGATGGACTAGCAGACTTTCAGATGGATAGCTAAGCAATAAATCTTATCATATTGTTACGATTCTACATACTCGCAACGAAATACAAAACAAAATTGTATTCAATTCAACCTCAATTCACCCTATACAATATTTCATTAAAAAATCATTTACATCACTGTCATCAGCATGTGATACTGTTTCCAAGAAGAAAGGTCGACAAAACTAAAACATTAAACAAAACACAAACAAATAATTATTAACAAATAATAAACTCAGAATTTCTCAAGTTTTCTTCAAATTTCAATTTTTCTTTCAATTTCAAATTAAGTTAAATGCTATTCCAAAAATAGGAATTCCTTTTCCAAAACGAAAATTAGTATAAGTTGGACTTTAATAGTATTTAGTAAGCAAAGAAAACTAATTGTAAACGGATCATTAAATCGTGCAAGTAAAGGCGGAGAATTTAAACAGTTAATAAAAAGTGTATAGTGTTATGGAATTGAAATACTTATTTTGTTTATTATTTTAAACGCTTTGTGTATACTAGAAATTTCTACGTACAACCGTTGTCGTTTCTAAAGCTATTGAATATTCTAGATAAAGAATGATGTTTGCTGTATTGTTTTCCGTTTGTTGTGAAACAATGAGAGTGTAGAATACTTAATCAAATCTGGGGTTTTTCCTAGCTAATCAGTGATCGAATCCAGAAGGAAATTTGGGAATTACATTTATCGAATTGAGAGTTATAATGGTGACAGTGGCAAGATAAGTAAGCTGTTATGGTTTTCTTAAGTGAGTTAAAAGATCCTGAGCTAAAGAAGGAACTAAAACAATGAGGATAGTCAACTGGAAACAAAAGTGAATTGATTTTACTGCTTCGAGAAGCTATGAAAGCCAACGGGATAGAAGTAGAAAAATACCAGTTCGGAAAAGTTACAACCGAGATTTAGTATCAACAGAGGAAAAGAAAATTTCGGTTGCAGAAACAACAGCTGCATTACCAACTCCAAATTTCAATTTTATGCAGTTAATGACTATGATGCAACCAATCAATTTGAATATGAACCAGATAAATGCAAATATGGTAGCCAATTAAGAGGAAATGAATCAGCAATTGAATATACATAGTAAACTAAATACAAATATGGCTACTACTAAGGACGAAATTAGTTTTAACAACAATCAAAAATAGCTGCTAGCAAGCAACCAGCAGAAGAAATCAACAATTACACCAATTAGATGTTAGTCGCGTAGAAGTCAAACTAAAATTGGACAATAAACTTATCGAAATATATAACACGTTACACGAGGAAGTAAACAGACTACAGAGTTAGTGGAATACTTCTAGACTTTATCATTTGAATAGTAAAAGGATGAAACGATATACTGATGCCCCGGAGTGACGATTTGTTTGCACAACAGGTAAAATAAATTTGATGTTTTCGGAAGCTCAATCATCCAAAATTTATTTGTAGAATATTGTCAAATCCGCGAATACTTTTCTATGCTGCAATGACTCAAGCTCGTTAATAAGATTTGATTTACCAACCAATTTGAAAGCTCTCGAGTGTAGTAAATCAAGAGATTTCAAACTACTTAAGGGGAGAGGGGGGGTAAAGTTTTAAAGACGAAAAAAAGCATATTTTTGTGATTTTTTGCGGCGACATGAGTAATATAATTTTATTAAATTTAATTACATATTATTGTACAACTTTTGAAGTATGTCAATTTTCAATGAAAAATATTGATAAATAAGTCGGTGACGTTGAATCTCCAGAGGCGCCTTGAAAAAAACGGGTTTTGCTGTGAACATTATAACTCGTTACTGGATCATTTGAATCAACAAAATTGATATGCATTTTAAAGGTGATGTATTTCTCGAGGTAATCAGGAAGTTTTTTTTTCCATTTTTTGCAGCACTTGGAAGTGAAAAACGCGATTTTAGCTCAAAAAATCGCGGTTAATTTATTGTTAAAAAATAGAAAAAATGAAAAAAAAAAAACATTTCCTGATTACTGTTGATTTATGTGAAGAAGTAATGTTCAAATTTTCAAAAGGATCAGTTCAGTAGATTTTGAGTTCTAATGTTCACGAACTTCAAAAATGACGTTTTCGGAAAAATCGGGTATCACGGCCGGTCGTTTGAAACGCTGTAACTCCGTTATTTTTACTCGGATTGACTTAAAATTTGTACACAATATTCTCGACATATTGTTCATTCAGAAAAAAAATTAAAAAAAAATGCAAAAAAATCGTTTGAAACGCTGTAACTCCGTTAGTTTTATTCGGACTGACTTAAAATTTGTACACAATATTCTAGACATATTGTTCATTCAGAAAAAAAATTAAAAAAAATGCAAAAAAATCATTTTAAAACCATCCCCCCTTAAGTATGCTACATAAATTACATTCAATGAGAATATGAAAATTCCATGCAAAGACGAATAAATGGATTATAAATTAAAGCTACTGTTCGCTACTGAAAAACTAACATCGTTCTAGGATGTTGGCGGAAGGATTCAACAGACATGAAAGGTATGAAATGCTAAGAGTTCAAATTCTTTGGCATAATTTGTTATGGGAATGGGCCTTTGATCCAAGAACTTTGAAAGTTTTCGTTGACTTAATGCTTGGAGTTGTCAGATGGCAACTTATGTTATTGGTTTCCTGCGAACTTCATCCTATTATTTGGCGGGTGGGGTGCACTGTCATTGAATTTGTCCTTGAATTAAATATTGGTTTCAGACGATCGTTCTGTCAGACCTTTACTATCGTAGACGTTACCAAGCCCATAATTGGCGTTGACTTTTGAGTATGATCTTTTTGTAAATATCAAAAACTGACGACTTTTCGATCCACTCACCAACCTGTTCGCTGTTGCTGAAATCTCCACTTCTCGACAATCAACTATTCTTTTGACCCGACTGTCGTCAATATTCTAAGGAATTTCACAAATTTAACTTCTGCAAGTGATCTTGCATTACCGGTTAAGCATAAAGGAACGAGGGGTCCTCCTATTTCTTCTAAGTACCGTAGACTAGTTCCAACACCGATTTAAACTCCATACAGGCCAAAGTTATCCTCTCTCCACCTCGTAAAAAAGAAGAACGGCTAGTGGAGACCTTGCGGTGATTGCCGTGCACTTAATAATGTCACTACTCCGGATAAATAACATATTCCTCACTTGTGGGACTTTACCAAACAATCATTTGGATTCAACATTTTCTCAACTATCGATCCCGTAGGTGCCTATCATCAAATTCTTACTGATGAACACGAAATTGCTAAGACAGCAATATCCACACCGTTCATACTCTTCGAATTCGTTTGAATGACATTCGGATTGCGAAACACTGCGCAATCATTTCAACTGTTTATGCCTTCAATTCTACAAAATGGTCTTGTAAAAGTGAATGCATAAACAGTTCAAATGATTGCGCAGTGTTTCGCAATCCGAATGTCATTCAAACGAATTCGAAGAGTACGAACGGTGTGTAACGTCCGCTATATTCGCCTAAACAACAATAAAACCAATTCATCTCCTTTTTCTAATAAAATTTATTTCATTAGTTTCAGTTCACTTTTACATTAATAATAATTTTAAAATTTTCTAATACTTAGTTAAATTTCGAATATACTATAAAAAACAAACGAACGTACTCAATTTTATTTCCAATTCTAACGAACAGATGTCGTTGCTAATTTTTGTTGAATCTTTGGTATTACACGATTTGATTTTTTGATTGAAGGTGTTAAACAAAAAATCACATTTTTGGATTGAATGAGTTTTCGATGTTAAAAGTTTGATTTAAATAAAAATTCATTCCGGTTTTGATTTCAAAAAGATCACATCTAGTCAAAGTTTGTTCATGCAATCATGTTTAGAAAAAAAATAAGTTCATTGATAATTATATCAGAAACAAATTTTTGTAATGCTATATTTAAACAAAAAAAAATGTTTTATGAAAGTTTGAATAGTGTGTTTTTAATTATAAGTGTCTAGAATTAAAAACAAAATAATAAAGTGATACATATCAAAGATTACGTTTGATTTATTCTAAATATGAAGATCAAATGCATTTATTACACACAAATGAACATTTTAATATCTTTATAAATAATTTAATGAGAAAATGTAAACAAGCTATAAAACTATTTAAGGAAGGTAAAGAAAAGATGTTTGATGAAAATTCTCACTATCGAAGAAATTTAACAAAATTAAGTCTGGTTTAAATGAATTAAAAGCTATATTTCCAAATGGATTTTTTGCTGGTGAATGGAAAGAAAACAACGAAGGCAATCTGGAAAGGATAGAAGGCATCACATCGATTACATAGAAGATAAGTTTATTTGTTTTTATATATATATATTATTAATTAATTCCGAAGTTTAACTATTGAAATGTCAGATTAGGAATAAGTATTTTAAGAGATTCCTAAATTCAGATTTGTGTGAGGGTGATCGTTACAATCCGTAGGTTAGTTATATTTTTATTTTTTCTTGAAGTAGTAAAATTGTTGGTATAAAGGTCCAAGCCACCTACAGTGGCACTCGCAATAGGTGTGGATATTGCTGTCTTAGCAATGTCGTGTTCATAAGTAGGAATTTGATGATAGGCACCTACGAGATCGATAGTTGAGAAAATGTTGCATCCAAATAATTGGATTCTGTTATATCTATATTGATGACCTCCTTATTGCTTCTAACTTTCTAAGACTTTTAAGGAACAGCTCACTCACCTTCGAAATATTTTCGAGCGCCTTTCTGACGCATCTCATCATCAACGTTGACTTTTTAAGCCATCACATTAACTCGACGGTAGTTAAGCCAACTTTAAGACGTGTCGATGGGATCAACAATATCGATCGTCCAGAAACCGTTAGGCAACTCCGTCGTTTTCTTCGTATGATTGATTTCTACCGTCGCTTCATACCTCATGCTGGTGGTAAACAAGCCATCCTTAATGACTGCCTTAAAAGTTCTTAAAAAAATGACAAGCGATCCATTCAATGAACACGCCATGCAATATACAAATGGACATCATTGGTAATCTTCATACTTCTGAGGACAAACGTTATTGTGTCACAAATATTTACTGCTATACTCGCTGGCCTAAGGCCATCCCATGGCCTAAGACCATGAAACGGTACCATCAGTACTCTACTTTAATTGAATTGCACGTTTCGAAGTACCTTCAATAATCGTCACTAATCAGGGCTTCTGATTCGAATCCAATCTCTTTGGTGAGTTGTCTAAACTTATAGGTTTCGAACGCAAACGCTCTCCTAGTTACAATAAAATGTAACGGTCCAATTGAACGTTGGCATCGAACAGTAAAATCTGCTATCAAAGCATACGACAAGACAGACTGGACACGGATATTATCTTCAATAATACTACTTGGTTTACGAACCACTTTTCGTGAAGATTTCCAATCTTCATCTGCAGAACTAGTTTATGTTACGCAAATCCCCTCAAATTTTTCAGCAAAAATGCTAACTTCGTTCCACAATGTTATATCTTGTTTAAATGTTGTGGACCCTGTACCGTCCGTCAGGTTACCATAATTTGGAACAAACAAACACTTCTGACTTCTATACTTTTAACTTATTTATTTAATTTATACTTTTAATTAAATTTTAAACTTCACTGATGACGGTCTAAATCGAAGTCCCCGGATTTTTTACATTCTTAAAGCTAAAAAACATCTATATCTATTTTGGAAGGGAGTGTTTGTATAATTTATTGTTGAATTTATTTTTTGGGGAAAAGGAGGGAAAATAAAATTAATATATTAAAAGTTTATATTTTCCCGCATTGAGGGTCAGTTTTTATTGTTTTCAAAATTTTTTTATTTTTGATCTACGGGTCTGACAACCCCGCGTACTCCAGTCCCTGCTATTGACATACGAGTTAACGTGAGATATCACATACCACTGGCAATAGCAGTGAGATGTCACTAGCCAAGGTGACATCTTAGGGGTGGTGGCGGATGAACTGTATTCAGTCAACGGTAGCACCCTCAATCTTAGCTGTGAAATAATCCTTGATGATAAGATATCTTTGAACGTATGTTGTTGTGGGACCTTGGTCTTAAAAGGTTTTTATGTGTTGTTGTGACACATATTGTAATTCCTACTCACTACACATTTTATTAAAAAAAAATATATAAATTATTATCAAACCAATTATTTTGTTCAAAATGTTTGTTATAAAATCAAAATGCTTATGCTGCATTTTCACGAGTTTGGATATATTTATTTGGAGGAACTTGGGATCCAGCTAAAACAATTCACGAATCGAGGCACTCTTCCGAAATGTTTTCGTATTCAAAAGCCTTGAATCTTGCTCACATGTATTTTTATGCACTAACTTAGTTCGTAAGTCGCTTGAGCATTCATACAAAGGTTCCAGTCATTAGGCTCGATGAAAAGAATTTCGTCATTGATCGCAAAGGTCAAAACATGCGAGTCTCCATCGACAGGTTAAAACCCAGTTTTTGATCTGAATCTGAAGATATCTCGATTCAACCTTTATCATCTTCTAGTAAAACTCTTATCGCACAGACAAAATACCGTGTTTTACAGACAACGTCCAATCTTCTTCTTCGGACACCTTCAAGTTTTTACCTTCTACTTTCACTCCTACAAAAGTTGGAAAACACAACGCAGACGCCACTAAAACGGCTAAAAAGTTCAAATTTAATCTTACACCACAAACGTTTACCTTTAAACCTTCCGCTAGAGCTACGCTCGTTTTCTTAATGCTACGGCATACTAAATCTCCTTTCTTCTCTTTTTCTTATCGTCCCATCTGCGATTGCACTATAGGGAGAGTATTGTGGCGAATATTGTTTAATTGTTTCACCGGTACGGACGTGTTTTATTTCACTCCGGTTTATTATTTAGTTTCTATTTATAAAAAAACAATAATAATTTTAATAAAAAAAGAAAAAAAAAATTCAATTCTATTGATCTTAAAATTGTGTTCTTTTAAAAGAAAAAATACAAGTTTTAACTAAAAATCACCAAATAATTGAATTTGTGCTAAATTGTTAATTTCGTTAATTTTGTTTTTGGTTATTTCAATAAGTGGTTAAAAAAACTGTAAAAGCAGCAAAATATTCATTTAATAGAAACAATTTTAAAATTTTTATACTATAAAGGTGTTTTATGCATACGTTTCATAAAAAAAAAATATATATACTAACTAAATACATTGTTATTTATATTTGAAATAAATAATTGTGAAAGATTTTGTAGGATTATGTCATACCTGATCAACACAACGAATCTTCTTGACGATACTACTTCACCAACTGCTAATTCAAGCAAGTTAAATTCTTCTAGCTCGATCTGTGCAGAATGCGATAAAGAAGTTTTTGATGACGACAAAGCCTTATATTGTGAAGGTCTCTGTTGTCGATGGTTCCATTGTGCATGTATAGATTACACTGATGATGACTGTGATCATTTTACGGCACTTGAAGAAAAAGCTATATGGATGTGTCCTATAGACAGAATAAATTTTGCGAAGTATAAAAAGTCATTAGGTGTTTTACCAAATGATTTAAATAAAACCACCAACAAAACTGCCGATTGCGAACTAATTGTTAATCTGACAAACACCCAACAACAGTCTATAAGTAAACTTGACTCGATCCTGGCATCAATTAGTAATATTGAAACCGAAATGGCAACTCAAAAACTTGATCGTGTACCGTATTGTGTACCAAGTAATAATGCAGCTATTTCGTATGCTAATGTTACTAAAAATTTTGTGAAAGTTGACGTTAGTAATGAATTTAATAAAGCAGTAATAATACGTCCAAAGATTATCCAGTCACATGATGACACCAGAAATGCAGTTAAAAGTGCCATTAATATTTGTAAACTGAAAACTCCTATTTTAAGGTTAAAAAACATTAAAGATGGAGGTATATTACTAAAAACAACTGATGAAGACTCAACCAAACGTCTCCTTGAAGAAGCTGATAAGCAGCTAAGCAAAACATATAATATATCCGAAACAAAAGCACGCAATCCAAGAATAAGAATTTCTAACTTAGAGAAAAACTATTCAAAAGATGAACTAAAAGACAATTTGGTGTCTCTTAATCAGTTTATAGATAACGCTGATGATTTCAATATTGTCTATAGTAGAACATTCAAGTATGGAAATAAAACAAGTTGGACATTAACGCTGGAAGTAACTGGTACTCTCTTTCAAAAAATGGTAGACAGGTATGTGAACATTGATTATAACTCTCATTTCGTAAAAGAAGACATTTATATTAAAAGATGTAGAGTATGTTTAAAATATGATCATATCTCTACTTCTGAAGTTTGTAGTAAAAAGTTAACGTGCGCTAAATGTTCGTTAGAACATAGCAGAAATCAATGTACCAGTGACTTGGTTAAATGCTTGAATTGTATGTCGGCTCCTAACGGTGTTGACTTTTATCACCAATCCAATATGATGGACTGTCCCATATTTGCAAGTAAAGTAAAAAAATACAAAGAAGGTATTAATTACACATCTAAAACAATTGATGAGTAATACCCAAAATATAAATGTATTAACTAATTCTAATAACAGTCCCACGAGGAACTTGAAAATTGTTTATGCTAATGTTAGAAGTATAAGAAACAAATTAGCTGAAATTGAATTAATGATTCAAAAATTTTCGAATATTGATATTATTGTGTTAGTTGAAACATGGCTATATTCAACTGAAATCAATTTTTTTAATATTCCTGGATTTAATGCTGTATTTAAATGTCGGGATTCGCCTAACAGAGGTGGCGGTACGGCCATATTTGTCAATGAAAATATAAAATTTATAACTAACAATATTGATGAAAACTTTGAGAAAAATTATAACGCAATCTCAATTACCATCCAGAATATGAGCCCTAAGCTAACTATTGCTACCTATTATAAGGCGCCGGACCAAAACAACGCTATCTTTATTGAATTATACGAACATTTTTTAGTCAACAACACAAATGTTTTTGTGATATCGGATACAAACATCAACCTTCTGGATGACAATGATAGTGTTACTAACTACAAAGAATTATTAGAGACTTGTAACATGACGATTTTAAATAAACTAAATATAAATAACGCTACAAGAGTAACAACTTCCAGCAAAAGTATTATTGATCATCTTATATCAAATAGTAATTTTGATTCCTGTAATATATCTATGCATGATTGGACTAATCTTGATCATAAAGTAATAATAACAGATTGTTCTTTTGTCAATTACTCTAAAGATAACATGACAAAAAGAACCATCAGTTTAATTGACAAACAGAAATTCAGATTACTAGTCCAAGAAGAAGTTAATGATATTCAAAAAGAATTAGATTTTGACAAATTGATAGAAATTATTGCAACTGCCAAGAGTAATTCCACATATACTAAAACTTTAAGAACTAGAAATAATAATTGGATTACGTCCGAACTATTAAATAAAATACATATTAGAAATATTCACTATAAAAAACTTAAAATTCAGCCTCATAATAATACTTTAAAAGAGAAATACAACCAACTTAAAAAGGAAATTGCTCATGAAATAAAAAAATTAAAAACTGAATTAGTTGAAAAAAAGATGGAAAAGGCTAGCAATGATCCAAGGAAAATCTGGAAAGTAATCAACGAAACTCTTAAAAATAGGGTTACTTCAACAGCACCTGAAACCATAACTAATTTAACTGTTGACAACGTACGTATTAACAATCCCAAAGATATCTGTGAAGTATTAAATCATCACTTTGTTAAAGCAGGACCCAAATTGGCTTCAAACTTAAAAGATCAGGTAAAAAATAAAATTATTTGGCCTGTTAATAATGTAAGCAATCAGTCTTCAATATTCTTAAAGCCTACGAATGCTATTGAAATTTCAAGTATCATTAAAAGTCTAAAATCAAATGGTGCTCCCGGACCTGATGAAATAACGACAGATGAAATTAAAATAATCACAGATTACATTGCTCCTGTTATTGCAACTATCATCAATAAATATTTGCAAAGAGGCGATTTCCCATCATGTTTAAAAACTGCCCGTATTGTTCCAATCTATAAAGGTGGTGATAAATTAGATCCCAATAACTATCGACCTATTGCGCTACTGAGCGTATTTAGTAAAATTTACGAAAGGGTTTTGCACAACAGGATCCAAGAATTTATTAACAAAACCGGCGGATTTGATAAAAACCAATATGGCTTCCTAAAGCATAGTAATACTGCCTGTATAACACATGACGCAATGGAGTATATTAATGGGGAATTGGATCGTGATAATTACGTAGCAGCTATCTTTGTCGACCTAAAAAAAGCTTTTGATACGGTTGACTTTGAACAGTTGCTTATTTTTCTAAATCAATTAGGAATCAGAGGCGTTGCCAATAAGTTAATTAGTAATTTTATCAAGGGCAGAAAATGTTATACAAAAGCAAACGGTTACACTAGTGTTTTACTGGATATTGAAATGGGTATACCGCAAGGATCTGTGCTAGGTCCTCTCCTTTACTTACTTTATATACATAATATCAAAGAAGCAAAATTAAAAGCTAATTATTTCATATATGCAGATGACACACTACTTATTTATTCTCATAAAAGTAAAACTGAAATGGAAACATTGATAAATAATGACCTTAAGCGCTTTCATAACTGGCTCTTATGGAACAAATTAACTATAAACACATCTAAAACCAACTATATGATCTTTAAACAAAAAAATAAAATAAGTATTAATCCAGTAATTACAATCGATGGACAAACTCTACACACATCGAAACTGACGAAATATCTGGGTCTTCTAATTGATGAAAAACTTAATTGGAAACAACATGCTAACGCAATACGTAAAAAGATGGCACCATTAATCGGAATTATGAGGAAACGTGATTTCTTTAATGTTAAAACAAAATACCAGATTTATAACTCATACATTCTGCCACTTATTAGCTACAATATCACGAGTTGGTCGCAATGCAGTAACGAGGTCTTAAATGAAGTCCAAAGGCTAATGAATAAAGCAATAAAAGCTATATTTAATCTACCTGTACTAACACCAAGTAGAGTTTTGTACGAAAATTATAATTTCTTAAACCTTCGGCAGCTTATATTAATGGAAAAAGTGAAACTTATTTTTAATTTAAAAAAAGGACTTATAAAATCCAATATACAACTAAGGTCAAATGTCCAAGTTCACAGTTACAACACAAGGATTGCTAATCAATTGAGACTTTCGAAACCGAGAACGGAAAGAAAACTACGAAGCCTAAAATACACAGCCATTAAATACTACAATGAACTACCACCATTTATAAAAGAATCTAATTGTATTCACACGCTGAAAAAGAGATTTAAAAAGTATGTTAGGAACCAATATCTGATGTCAACTGAAAACTAATACTAAAAATATTGAGTCAACAAATATAATAATTAATAACACTTTTAAGTCTTAACTTCCATCCATACTGTCTTGTTTTTAATCTGTTTTGTTTTTAAATTGAACCATTCTTTTGTATTTAATCATAATTTTAACATGAATTAAATCAATATTACATATCTAATTTTGTTTTTGTTATTATTTTTTTTTTCTTTTTTGTTAATGTTATTATTAAATTATTCTTCTTTAAATTAATATTAAACAAAAATCAATTCCTTCTTCTCTAATACCAGCCATAGCTGCCTGAGAAGTAGTACACGGATTAATTTATTATTATTTTGTATGTTTGAAAATAATTTAGAAATGTAAAATGTAATTAAATAATAAAATAAATAATAAATAAAAAAAAAAAAAAAAAAAAATAAAAAAAAAAATACTGATAATATATTTTCTCAAGTTTTTTTTTTAAGGAGTTCTTGGTTTAAGTAAAATTTAATACCAAGAATAGAAGGTGTGATTACCAAAAAGAAATTGAGAAAATATATTACCAGTATTCGTCAAACTTGAGAAAATATATTACCAGTACATATTCGCCACAGATTTAAATAAGATTTCTTATTTAGTTAAATCTTTGTTTATATTTGTCAAAATCCGGCGTGATAACTGTTTGAGAGATATTTCTTATTTACGATTCAGCCATCTCTTTTTTAACAAATGTTCAAGCAACCGAGCATTTGCGATTCGCTTTTAGAAAATTTAAGTAATCTAAATTTATCTGTTCCGCTTAGGTGATACGGTTGTATATCTTGTACAGTTGAAGTACCGCTCTTAAGATAATGTGGAAGTTGCCTGTGCTTTATCTTAAAAACAGAAATCATGCTGTTTTATACAAATCTTTTTTATCCTTTATTTTGCAACATGTGTATGTTGCATATTCACCGTTTTTATCCAATTTTAATTTTTCGTCTACCCAAACTCCAACATTTTTAAATTCTGCATTGCGCGTTGGAACGGGCCATCACGTAATGGCAGATTAAAATTAAACCAGTGAAAGCACACAACGAGCTGCCCTTTACATGACTACTGTCACAGCTCCAATGACGAAAAAGTGTCTACTATGATCTTGCTACAGTCAGTCTCAAGTTTGACGCAAGTTCCATGCCTATTTGTATCCATACCCTGTTCTCCACTGGACTGGAAGGGCTATGTAGCCCCATCTAGTATACCCAAACGAGACTACAAATTTCCAAGATAATTACCCAGAGTAGGATACAATTTATAAATTACCAACAACCCAAACAAAGAAGAACTGAAACATTAGAGCTTATTGGATACATCCCATACTCCAAAACTAATGGGATCCAAGTCAACGATTAAATATGCAACAGCTAAATATAACCTAATAATGAGAAAGCAACCTAAAACTAATACTATATGTGTTATTATGGTTTTCCATATTATTCACTGTTTCTGTGCTTTTGTCACTTTTGAATTAAAATGCAATATTTATAAGGAAGTTTATATTATTATTAATAAAATAAAAAATTAAAAAAAAACAGTAAAAAGTATATTTTTAAATATTGCATTTTAACTAAAACTTATATATTCTGCATACATTACTTCGACAAATAAATGTCTTACCTTTTCGTTCAGATATTTGCTCATCGGAAAGCCGGGTTTTATATTAATTTCACTTTCAACATTTCCAAATTTTTTATTTTTATGAAATTTATCACTTATAAAATTCTCTTTTAAAAGATGATAACAGCAACCAATGTTTATAATCACTTGCACTTGTTCGTTTTCAACAAACATTTTAATGCAATCTGATGCAAGATTGCCACAAGTATGTAGTCCTGAAACTAAAAATTTGTCCGGTTTTTCATCTGGGAAATTTCTTTGGATAAGATTCTGTAAATCTGTGTCACTCGTAATAAATTCTGTAGATGTTTTGTAATTCACTTTCGTTTTGTCTTTAATATTATTAGTTTCATTATTGACTTTATTTGTTCGTTTTCCACGACGTGGCGGTATAATTCCATTGCTTTTATCATCCGATCTCTTTGTTAGTGCACTCCAAGCTTTTGATAGTTTTAATACCCGTTCCTGTGCACTATTGGTATTTATTTTGCTTGCATCAATACCTAAAACTTTAATGCCATATTCTAGTGCAATTCTAGATGATAAATAACCTTTACCATCGCCAGCATCTATAACAAACAAGTTATTATATTTCGAACATATTTTAGCAATCACAGTTGATGTAATTTCAACTTCGTGACATTTCTTTTCGTTCATAAATTCTTTCACATCAAGTTTGGGGTTTGATAATACCGTGCATCCGAGTCTGGTTAGGTTGTTATCTAGCTCATCATGATTTAAAAGAATTTGATTGAAATTATTATCTAGAACTGATCGACAGCTGCTTAGAAATAGTTGAAGTTCAGATAAATTATCACTAGTCTGTTGAACATTATTTGGTTTCCATAAAATTTCCAAGATATGTTCATAGTCTTGTGACCTATGAATTTCCTTTCGAATCGTGTTTGGGATAAATTTTTGCCAATGATTTTGCGTTAAATATTCAACCATATGACTGTTAACAAATGGAAGAAATGGTGTTAAATAATTTATTATAGTTTCGATCTTGTTTTCTAAGAATCTCGTCATTTTTTTCAATTAAAAGTTTAAATCTGCTGCAAACGGATACTTTGTATTAATTTTTAATAGTGAACAAATTTTCTTATATTTTCCTCGGATATTAATTGCTCTTTGAAGGATATCTATATTTTCAACATTAGTTTTGGGGAAATTTTCAATTTCTTCTAGTAGACTTTGCAAAAGAATTTTAATATTTTCCGAACAACTTTCGAGTTTTTCTTTTAAATAAATACTTGCAACAGCGTAATAATATCCTAATTCCGATCCGAGTTCTGCACCACGATGATAACCCAAATGATAAGCTTCAGCATTCCCATTAGCCACACCGTCATCGAAGCCTTCTTGATAACCTTCTTCAGTTAAATTTTGTTCGGTAAGTAATATACTTTCAAAAACATCATTTATATCTGAATCAATATTGAGTGTTGACATTTTCTTATATTAAACATAGTTTTTTTAATAATTTTACTTGATAAACACGTTTACTAGACTAAAATATTTATTTATTTACTTTTTTGAATGTTTGACGTTTGATGAATTTTTTCATTTTAATTTTCGCAACGCCGCACAGTGGGATTTGTTCATACAATATTTGGCAAAAAATATAAGGAGTGCTCGTAGAATGTTGAAATTTTGGTCTGAGCCTTTGGTTAGCTCAATTAAGAAAAATAGAAAGTTTCATCAAAATTGGCCACGCCCACTTCCCCACCGCTCATAGAACCCAAAATTTATTTTTGGCTCAAAGTTTTTGAAATTTGGCACAGAGCCTTCCTTTTATTACCTCAATAAGGAATAAAATAAAGTTTCATCAAAATTGGTCACGCCCACTACCCACCGCCCATAAAACCCAAAATTTCATGATTTTATGATTTTATAAATTTTATAAAAGATTATTAATTATTTAAACTTTTTTTTTTTTTAATTGATAGTCTGGAGTCTTACCTTTCATTTTATTATAGCGCGACCACCTAGCACGACCGAGCAACCTTTTAGGTAGATTTCATATAAAAATCTACCTATTGCAATGGGCTTCATCTCGGAATTTCGGAAAAATTTTTGTGCCAAACGACTATATATGAAAAGCGGAGACGAAAAAACAAAAAAAAAAAAAATTTATATATATATATATATATATATATATATATATATATATATATATATATATATATATATATATATATATATATATATATATATATAAACGATATGAGATATAACGAAAACGACCGGCACTCTCACGGTCGCATTTGTTGAGCTAGATCAAAAAAATTTTCTGTACTTGTGTGTTCTAATAATATCTTGGACAAGTTCGTGAATCAGCAAAATCCGACACGTGGTTAAGAAACTAGAGGCTTTTTTCTGAAAAAATTGATTTTTTAAAACCGTTATAACGGCCGTTTGGATACTAATATTTCAAAAAATTTAACAAATTTAGAATCTTTGAAATCTTTTTTATCAATTTGTTTTAAAAATAGACCTCTGCAGTTAGAGGTTCCTGAGTGGGCGGCTCCAACAAAAAAGTTTGCAAAAAAAATTTTTTTTTAAAACAACCGGCACTCTCACGGTCGCATTTATAAGGCCAGATCAAAAAGCCTTTTCTAAAAATGTGCGTTTTATTAATATCTTGAACAAGTTCGTAAATCAGCCCAATCCAACACATGGTTAAGAAACTAGAAGCTTTATACTAGAAAAAAACTCTGTATTTTAGATCCGTTATAACGGCCGTTTGGATTCTAATATTTTTAAAAACTTCATAAATTTAGAATTTTTAAAACCTTTTTAATCAGTTTCTTTCAAAAAAAAGACCTCTGCAGTTGGAGGTTTCTGAGTGAGCGGCTCCAACAACAAAGCTTGTAAAACTCAAAATGCGTTTGAATCAACCGGCACTCTCACGGTTGCATTTGTCGAGCCAGATCAAAAAACCTTTCTTAAAAATGTGTGTTTTATTAATATCTTGGACAAGTTCGTAAATCAGAAAAATCTGACACATGGTTAAGGAACTATAGGCTTTATACTAGAAAAAAAAGTAGTTTTTTTAATCCGTTATAACGGCCGTTTGGATACTAATATTTTTACAATCTTCATAATTGTCACACACATGTTCTGTGGTAGATTTGATATTTGTTTGTTGCAAAATTGGATAGATATAATTTTGCTTGTAGGTAGCTAATTTTCTTTTTAAAATTTGTTCGATATCTGTTTTAAATTAGTTTGTTTTGTTTAAACTAATCTGATACATCAGATTCTACTGGCACACAAAACTGTCTGATCTCGAAATCTACCTATTTCTAGCGGATATACGTGCCGCTTGGACTTTTTTTTTCTTCCAATGAAGTTTGCAATCACGGCATATTATAGAACCAATTTTATTCTATCATATCTTTTAAACCATATGAGCGATCTTTATAATTTTTTTTTTAAATACGCAGAAAAGGCTATATTTGAAAATAATCACTATTTAAATTAGAGCAATAAAGTTATCTTACGTACAAACACTATAGAAGTGCGTAAACAGTTTTCAATATTTTGGTCCAAAATTTACATGTGACTTTACTTCGTTATTTCAAAGACAAATAAACGTTTTTTTGGGATACAATTTATGGATTCTTCATACTGAATCAATTTTCTACAAAACTGCATCATTACATTTGTAAATTTTATGTGTCGAAAAAATTACTTATTGCACAAAAAATCCCACTGTGCGCCGTCTACTTAAACAAAATAGAGGGAAATTTTGAATGAAGAAATTTTCACAAATTAAAAAAAAACACTTTTTCATATGGGATGTTTGGCATCAAATTTCTAGACAATACTTTGTGTGAATTCATAGAATGGGGAATATGTCTATTCTAATTAACATTCTAAGTCACGATTGTATAGTCATTATTGAATTGTATATTTATGTTAGACTGCATGAAGAGAATTTAAATTTTTTGGGGATTTTTGAAATCAATTAATGAACTGAAGTAAAGACGTAAGTAAAGGGGTAAATTAATTTTGTATTTTTCGCGGTATTCTCCATTTGACAATTTTATATTTATTATATTGAGTAAAAACTAAACTTGAATAAAATAAAAAAAAAAAAAAATAATGATAGTAAAAATATGTTCATTGACTGAAGTTGAAACCCGTTTTTTAACCCTTTCGAATTGTCGTTATAATGTTATAGTTCATGGTTTGCCCGCACGTCATGTTGTAAATGGGATGGCGTTTTTTTGAATTGAGAACAATATTATTTTGGTCAATAATTCAATAAGTTTAGAAAAAATTAAAAAATTATATTAGAACATAAATATAATCTACAATTATATTTCTTAATTGTTACATAGTCCATTTCATATTTCTATATTTATCTGTTTTTTATATATGTAATGGAATGGATCATACGTTTAAATATATTAATACATAAAAACATTAGTTACAGCTCAGATATAACATTACAACTTATTCAATTTTTGTACCAAAACCTTCTAGTTAAATTTGATTAAATATATTGGTAATTATTCGCTTTTTCTGAGACACGATAGTAAAACTAAATTTATTATCACTATCAAAGCCGGAGTTTGTTTAAATTATTAATCCTAATTTTTAACAGAATATGCTTGATATATTTGACCAGCTTGTGCTTTAACATGATCCGATGCAGTTTTAGCTGCCTCTTTAATTTTTGTAGCTTTTGCCATAATATTATGATCGGTGCTGTATAAGCTATTTGAATGTCCAGCTGGAAACATAGAATGTAGTACAAATTCAAAACCAGTTGCCATTTTATTACAATTCTTTTTAAATCTTTCAACTCCAAAAGCACGAATAGCACGTGAAAACCCAAATACTTGTGAATCAATCCAAGCCGAACGTATTGCAATTGTTTTACATGGATTCTCTTCTGATATTTTATATACAACTTTTTCGGTGACACTCTAGAAGAAAAATTAAGTTTAAAAGATTAACGTAAACTAAACGAAAAATTTACTGTAACTTATTATTTAATTTATTGTTTACATGTTGCATAATTTTTAAACTAGAGTAAAGAAAATTGTCTGCTTGCCAAGATTGTAATATATTTGGTTGTTATAATTTCAAGTTTGAATAATCACATACAATGAAATTATTACCAGTTAAAATTGTTACCATCTTTGATGTTGTAAAGTGAGTATTTTAGGCAATATAATTTTGTCTATTTATCTAGTAATAATATCAATAAACCACAACGGACTTACCATAATCGTTGTAAATGCAATATTCCTCGTATATGTCGTCAAGGTCTTTGTCTTTGGATCACATACAGATTCTTCAACAATTTTAACAGATTTTGAATTATAAAATCTTTCACCCCATTTTGGTACATGATTTGTTTTGGTCAATAATCTTTTACTATGTAATTTACCATTACGTATTTCCCTTGCAATAGTGTCTTCAGATAAGACATGATGACTAAATATATAAACAAATTAATCAAAAGTTTTGTATTTAATATGTTTTCAATTTACCTTTGAGGATTTGGATATCGTTTCCAGAATGCTTGCGCAACTTGATCCCAACTAAAATTAAATGTTGTTGATGTTTCGTAATATTTTGCCATGTTTCCTTCACGGATATATTTTCGCATGTAGAAATTTAATTAATTTTTTATCACTTAAACTTATCTTATGTTATTAAGTTAAATTTTAAATAATTTTTTACACAACATTTCGTTAATTTTGATCTGGATTAGGAAAATATTAAATATTTTTTTCTGATTAGATAAAAATAGAATGAAAGAACGAACAAAAATTGAGGTTATGTGTTCTAATTAAAAAATTAAAATCAATTCCTCTCTTTTCTTTTATATTAAAATTATTGAATTCCATTTAATAAATAATGTGAATACGTTAACGATTTTAATGGTTGATTGAACAAAAGAAATTTAGTAATTTTAATACATTTTTTTAACATAAATTTAAAGTTTCTCTCGATCTATTTAGCAAAATACAATTTTATGTCAAAATTTGAAAACATTAAAATTTGACATAACGAAAATTACTTTTGGGCGGATGTACGGAAAAGAAAATGGAAACATGATTTTAAATTTTTTATTGTTTTGTTATTGTACAAATGAATGGTGTATTTTTTCATTGAAGTCTAGATTTTTCCAAATAAAAAAACTTTTAGGATTATGAGTCACTAGAACTGAATGTATTCAATTAAATAGAAGGAAAAATTGCTTTGAACAGCAAAAGATCTGTAACTATATTTTATCTCAATTCCAGTTCGGGGATCGGAACCGGCGTCCTGAATCCTGATCAGAGTTTATGGTTAACCATTTAAGCGACGAGATAAAAATTGGTTTTTGGACGGCAAAAAACAATGCATATTGCCATATGCAAAAAAATAGGAGATTTTGATTAAACTTTTTTTATAGTTTTATTTTAATAGATATCGTTAAATATTTTTTATATTGTGTTTTAATTTCAAAATGGCTGTATAAGTTCATTTATTTTTTTCTGTGCTAAGAAAAACAAGCAGGCCTGCGAGTTTTGACCACTATCAAAACCTCCGATATTCCTTCAAGCCCAATTCATTGACGCCATATTAAAAAAAAACAATGAACATATGGCAATGTGGACAACATGTGCACAACATGGGATTAGTGTTTTTGATTAAATTTTTTGAATTTCTTTTATACGGAGTTATATTTTTCTAGATGGCATTAAGGCGATTTTTTGAATTTTTTTTATATTATTATTATTTATTACTTTACATGATGGCAAACACATTGATTATATTATTGATTATTGATTATTATATTGAGTTTTAATTTCAAAATGGCGCTACAACTTCACGATTTTTTGTGTTAAAAACATTGAATAAATATCCATTGAATAAATATCTAAAGCCGTGCATTTATAGCTATTTTAAAGCTAAATATAAATAATCTTGAAGTCACTCAACAGCAATTGGATGATTAAAATCCGGTGAATAATAAAATAATATAATTATATAATGCTCCTCCTAATTGCGTATCAATTCCACAGCGACTCTTTACAAATTCATTACAACTTTGATTAAAATGAATTTAACATCAATTTGATCGAAACTCCACAATATTGAATCAAACATATAACATAACAATAATTTATATTTTAATTCACCATTACAATTTAAAATGTTCAGATCAATTAGATCTTTTTAAATGAAGAATTATTTAAATTTTAATTCACAAATACAGTTTAAAATGTTCATTATAATTGATCTTTTTCTTTAAAATCAAAACTGTATATATTAGTTTTTATTTCAGCAAAATATAATAGGAAACTTTTATTGCGGGAAAACTTTTTATAAATAACGCAAAACGTGAACTTAATTTAAAATTGCGGAAAAACTTTTTTATATCTAACGCAAAACGAGAACTTAATTTTTATTGCGGAAAAATTAGAATGAATAAAAATTTTGTTTTTCTTTTTAATAATCAGTAACATAAAAAACATCGCCAACTCAATTTTAATTTTTTAAAATTTAATTAAAATGTTCGCCACCACACTCCCCCCTAGTGCCATCGAAGATGGGACGATATAGAAATTATTGTGCTACGGCACGAAGGAAACGAACAGGGGTACGAGTGGTTCTACCTGCTCGCGTAATTGTAGATGCAGGGTGGAATAGTTGTGTTTGAGGAATAAGATTAAATCTGACCTTCTTAGTTGAAACATTCGCTTTAGCGTCGCGTTTCCTCGCATCTTCAGAGGTAGAAGGGAAAGACGAGGATGTGTCCGGAAGATAAAGTCCAATCTGTAGAAGACGAAGTTTCGTCTGCGCGACTGAGATCAGTACTCAAAGTAGGTGAGTTTTGAGTTAGGTCATCTTCAGATTTTTCCCTAAAGCAAGGTTTGAATCTGTCGATGGAAACTCGAATATGTTGACCTTTGCGGTCAATAACGAAATTTTTATCATCGCGACTGATGACTTGGAAAGGACATTCGTATGGAGGTTGATGAGATTTAAGTACTAAGTCAGTACGCAAGAAGACATGCGAACAAGACTCGAGAGCTTTGGAGACGAAAATTTTAGGAGAAGTGTGTCTTGACGCAATAGAGGGACGAAGGTGGTTGAAATGTTGTTTCAATTGAGAAACGAAATCAGATTGAGGAGTAGAAGTGGAGTTTTCGGTAAAGAATTCACCAGGAAGACGGATGTTAGTACCGTAGACGAGCTCTGCCGATGAAGATTGGAAATCTTCACGGAAAGTGGTTCGTAAACCTAGTAGTATTGATGGTAATATTCGCGTCCAGTCCGTCCTGTCGTAGGCCATTATTGCGGATTTTAGAGTTCGGTGCCAACGTTCGATGAGGCCGTTAAGTTTAGGATTGTAACTTGTAGTTCGTTTACGTTCGAAACCGATTAGTTTTGACAACTCGTTAAAGAGATTGGATTCGAATTGGGAGCCCTGATCAGTGACGATTACTGAAGGTACACCGAAACGAGAAATCCAATTGGAGTAGAGAGCTGATGCTACCGTTTCAGCTGTGATATCCGAGATAGGAATGGCTTCAGGCCATCGAGTATAACGGTCAATAATTATGACACAATAGCGTTTGTCCTCTGAGGTAGGAAGTGGACCAATAATGTCCATGTGAATCTCGGAAAATCTTTGAGAAGTGGAAGGATAGTTACCTAAAGGAGATTGAGTATGGCGAGAAACTTTTGCCTTTTGGCAAGCCAGGCAGTTCTAAGCCATTTGTCGTACATCCTTTTTAATGGATGGCCAAATGACTTTTTCAGTAAGGACTTTGACAGAACTGTGGACTCCTGGGTGAGATAAATTATGGAGACTAATGAAAACAGATTGACGAAATTGCTTTGGAATAAAAGGTCGTGGATTACCAGAAGAGGTATCACATAAAATAGTTTTGGCATTAGAATTGCCAAACGATACTGGAAAGGATCGGAATTGAAGTGTGGGTCTAGTGTCCACTAATTCCTTTAGTTCGTTATCGTTGAACTGAGCGTCAGCAATTTCGTCGTAATTAATGTTTTCTGGAATCGATATTTGCTCGACACGAGAAAGTGTATCGGCAACTACATTATCAATTCCAGAAATGTGGCGAATATCAGTCGTGAATTGACTGATAAAATCTAGATGGCGGAATTGGCGAGGACTAGCTTTGGCAGGGTTCTGCGACAAAGCGTAAATGAGTGGCTTATGATCGGTAAAGAGCGTGAAGGTTCTACCTTCAAGGAGATAACGAAAGTGTTTGATTGCAGAGTAAGCTGCAAGGAGTTCGCGATCATAAGCGCTGTATTTCTGTTGCGTTTCATCGAGTCGCACAGAGAAGAAACTAAGTGGTGTCCAACAGTCGTTAATTTTTTGTTGGACAACAGCGCCAATTGCCTTATCGGAAGCGTCGACCATTACGGCAAGTTGGGCAGAGTGTAAGGGGTGAGAAAGAATTGTTGCCTCACTGAGTTGCCGCTTGCATAAGTCGAAGGCTTGAATGGCGTCTTCGGACCATTGAATGACACGTTTGTCATTCTTTTTGGAACCTTTAAGGAAATCGTTGAGGATAGCTTGATTGCCACCAGCGTGAGGAATGAATCGGCGGTAGAAGTTAATCATTCCGAGAAAACGACGGAGTTGCATAACTGTTTCAGGACGTTCGAAACGATTGATAGCATCGACACGTTCAGGAGTAGGTTTGATTCCAGATGAATCAATAGAATGTCCGAGAAAGTCAACGTTGGTTTTAGCAAAGTTGCATTTATCAACGTTGATAATGAGACCAGCGTCGGAAAGACGCTCAAAAACAGTCCTTAGATGTTTGAGGTGTTCCTCAAAGGTTTCAGAAGCAATAAGGAGGTCATCTATGTAGATGAAACAGAAATTTAGGTCTCGGAGAAGAGAATGCATAAACCGTTGGAAGGATTGCGCAGAGTTTCGCAATCCGAAAGTCATTCGAACGAATTCGAAGAGTCCGAACGGAGTTGAAATTGCAGTTTTTGCAATATCGCGCTCATCAATAGGAATTTGATGATATGCGCGGACAAGATCGATAGTGGAGAAAAATTTGCATCCATGAAGCTGATGCGAAAAATCCTGAATATGTGGAATAGGATAATTATCAGGAATAGTGACATTGTTAAGAGAGCGGTAGTCACCGCAAGGTCTCCACTCGCCGTTCTTCTTTTTGGCGAGGTGGAGAGGAGAGGACCAAGGGCTTTTTGACGGT
Organism: Diogma glabrata; assembly: GCA_963693315.1. NCBI lineage: Eukaryota > Metazoa > Arthropoda > Insecta > Diptera > Cylindrotomidae > Diogma > Diogma glabrata. The sequence continues at coordinate 118,540,342 of OY856187.1, forward strand.
CGGCAAATGCCTTGCGACAACATAATGTCGAATTCCGTCTTTGCGATGGCCAATTTGTCAGGAGCTAATCGTCGGTACTTACAAGCGACGGGAGGACCGTGAGTTAAGGATACCTCTAATTTGAATATCAACCGTATCATTATTGATTGTTGTTAGCGAGAGCGTTGGAGAAGTGGAGATTTTGGCGAGAGTGAACAAGGATGTTAGTGGATCGACGAGGCGTCGATTTTTAACGTCCACTAGGAGACCATACTTGTTCAAGAAATCAGCTCCAAGAATAGGGATGGTAACATTGGCGATAACAAAGGTCTGACAGAACACACGTCTGAGACCAATGTTTAGAGTAAGAGTTTTGTTACCATATGTACTAACAGGAGTGGCTTTAGCAGCGTAGAGAGTGAAAGCTGATTTCTTCGAGAGTTTTTCCTCTGTTGTTGCGGGGAGAACTGACACTTCGGCACCTGTGTCAACCAAGAATTGTCGACGGGAGTTGATATCAAATATCAAGAGGCGTAGTTTGGAGAAGCTATCATCCCACGCCGCCTCATGTGATGAGCTTAAAAGTTTTTTGGAGAAGAAAATTTTGGGCAAAATAATTTGCGATCGGGGTCACATTTGCGTGCGTCATCCCCGTAAGTGTGATGGTAATAACATATACCATCGAACATTTGAGTGCGCGACTTGGAACGAGGTCGCGCGGAAGATTGATTAGGGCGATTGGGGCGATTATGCCGAAAATTGTTATAGTCGTTTCGATCCTTGGATCTACTCGGACTACTAGGGAAGGGTCGAGAAGAAGATTTGTGCTGCAAGGCATTCAGCAGCTGTGCGTGTTGGGTCTACAATTCTTGATATCGCAGAGCACAGACCTTGTCCTCACTGGAGGAAGAAGTAGAAGAAGTGGCAGGACTATCTACCGCACTTAGGTTAGGACCAACTAATGTGGCAAAAATTCTGTCAGCTATCTCAGCAGTCTTTGGCAAGTCAGCCTTGACTACTGCGATAGCGGTACGCACAGCCTGTGGGATTTTATCCTCCCAAAGAATTTTCAACATCTTTTCATATACTAAACCTTGGGATTCAGCAGTTAAATCCCGAAGAAATTGTGAGGGCTTTTTATCCCCAAGTTCCATACCGCAGAGCACGTTGCGCAAGCGATCAGAAGGGCTGCTTGATAAGCGGTCTGGAAGAGCCTCTTTTAGCTTATCATAAGGATTAACCGTATCTGGTTGGGAAATAATGTCTCTTACCAGCGTAGCGGGTTATTGCGTTAATTTGGGGAACGGATGTTGGAGAAAATATTTCAACCGAACTTGCAGGTGGCGGTTTTGAAGAGGAAGGTGTAGATTGTGAAGCAGAGGTTTGATGGAGTTGCATTCTGGCAAATGCAGCTTCCATTCGTTCATCTAATATCTTGTCAAGCTGCTCTTGCGTTACCGTGAAGGTCTGAGCAGCTTGTTCCTGTTCAAGTTCGATTAAATTGGGTGGGTCGCTCGCAGACATTACTGAAGTGGGCAAGGAGGACGGCAACGAGGTAGAAGAATGTTGCAGCCAATAAAAATTCTAGTGCGTGTGGGTTGGCAATCACAAATGCGCAGATTGCAACCAACAACGTTAACAATACAACAAAAATTTCCCTTAATATGCACAATTTTTAAAAATTTTAAAACAAAATCAATTAAGCAACTACTTTAAATTTAGAGAAAAAATTAATTAAATAATAAATTTGATACTTGATAAAGTTGAATCTTCTGTACGTTGTCCTTAGTCGGATGGTCACCAATTTATAGCTATTTTAAAGCTAAATATAAATAATCTTGAAGTCACTCAACAGCAATTGGATGATTAAAATCCGGTGAATAATAAAATAATATAATTATATAATGCTCCTCCTAATTGCGTATCAATTCCACAGCGACTCTTTACAAATTCATTACAACTTTGATTAAAATGAATTTAACATCAATTTGATCGAAACTCCACAATATTGAATCAAACATATAACATAACAATAATTTATATTTTAATTCACCATTACAATTTAAAATGTTCAGATCAATTAGATCTTTTTAAAAAAATTATTTAAATTTTAATTCACAAATACAGTTTGAAATGTTCATTATAATTGATCTTTTTCTTTAAAATCAAAACTGTATATATTAGTTTTTATTTCAGCAAAATATAATAGGAAACTTTTATTGCGGGAAAACTTTTTATAAATAACGCAAAACGTGAACTTAATTTAAAATTGCGGAAAAACTTTTTTATATCTAACGCAAAACGAGAACTTAATTTTTATTGCGGAAAAATTAGAATGAATAAAAATTTTGTTTTTCTTTTTAATAATCAGTAACATAAAAAACATCGCCAACTCAATTTTAATTTTTTAAAATTTAATTAAAATGTTCGCCACACATTCACATAAAACAGAAACAGAAACCGAATTTCATACAAATTTGACAGCAACAGAAACCCAATTTAGAAACAGAAACTGAAAATTCGTCTGTTTTGTCTGGATCAGAAACAATTAAAATTTAATTGTTTCTGGTCCAGAAACTGTCACGTGACCGTATTATTTTAAATTTATGTAACGGGATTGTACATTATTTTAAGAAATAAATATTTGGTCAAAAATAATTTACGTTGAATTCAGCTCGATTTTTTTTGAGTGGATATTATTATGTGCGATAACGAAAAAAATAAATTTCTTCTTCACTATACAATACAAAATTGTGTTATTTTTTTATTTATATGAATGAAAAATAAAATACACAGTTTATTGAATTACAATATTTTTTTTATATTAATATAATTTTTTCAATTTTAATTGGGTTAAATATATATGGATTGGGTTAAATATATATATTTTAATTTTGGCATATATAATATAATATGACAGCTGCCATCTTAAAATTCGGTTTCTGTTTCTGTTTTATTATTCACCACCGTCAACCAAATTAGAAACAGAAACAGAAACAGAAACTGAAAATTTTCAGTTTCTATTTCTGTTTTATGTGAATGCACGGCACCAATGTCGTTGTCAATAACTGTTATTGAAAAGGTTATTGAATTGAAACCATTATTTGGTTTCAATACAAAATATAAATAAAAATCGGGGTGGTTTTAATTTCATATTAATTTTATTTTCATATATTTTATTTAAAAAAACGGTTACATATTTACATTTAAACTTATATTGAATTTATATTTTAAAAAATCAACAATTATATATTTTTATGAAATTGAAATATGTACATATATAAATTTAATTTTAGGTTATAGATTAGTTGGCACTATATAATATAAATATTAAAAAATTATGCACATATTTCTTATATATAAAAAAAATTAACATATGACTGTTAAGATTTTTGTTTTATATAACAATATTAATTTTATAATACACCTTAATTTTATAATATAATAATTTTATCACTTCATTTATATAAATTACAATTCACAACACAGTCATCACTTTTGAAATTTGACAAAATGTCTGACTTTTGCTTACAAAAGTGAGACAGCGCACCCAGATAACAATTTATAGTTTTTTCTTTGTTCTGCTGGTCGATAACAACATCAATAACGGTTGTTATCGGTATTGGATTTTTAACTGGGCTTTGTTTATTTTAATCGATAGGTCCCAAGTATAACAAGATGGAACTCAAATTTGAGTTCCATTTTTTTAATACAACTTAAGCGTGGTTTACACGATGCGAGCTACTGGCGTGCGAGTAGACAGTAACTCGCATGTTCACTCGCCTCACAAAAATCGAACAGTAGATGTACTCGCCTGTACTGTTCACACGATGACAGTTACTTGCCAATTGTATGCAAGTTGATTATTAAAAGAATTTGACAGTACGTATTTGAAAATATAACTGGATAGTGAGATTTAATTTTATGTCCGTGCATAGTAATACTTGTTTCATTTTTATTTTATTTAAATTTAAAAACTATAAAATACATTTTATTTCTAAAACATTTAATTTATTTTATTTATTTATTATTTAATTTATTTTATTTTATTTATTCGAGCATGCTGAAGACGGTTTGCAACATTGGAATGAACATATATTTAAATTAGGTTCTTCCCCGAGTGGTGGATTTCGCAACTGGCACTGTGATATTATCATCATTAAATACTTTATATATATTATTAATAAATTTAACAAAATATGTATACAAAATTTATAAAAACGTAACAAAATAAAAATACCTATATTCTAAATTAAATTATATATATTCCAACGATTTGTTTGACAACCTATTTTATTTTCGAAAACGTTTTGATTTTGTTTGTTTTTCTCACAAAATTAATACAAAAATGAAAATAAGCATAAAAAAAAGTCGAAATAATCCGAATGCAATACGATTTACTTTTTTCAATGTGGAGGGGAAAGGCAAGTGGCAAGTAAAAACAAAATATGTTGTAGTAACTCGCCTACCAGTAGCTCGCCTTGTGTGTTCACACGATGCCAGTAACTGTACTACAGTAACTCGCCTGTTCAACTCGCACGTTTACTCGCCTCGTGTAAACTAGGCATTAGTAACTTAAGTTGGAACTCAATGTGTGTCAACTTCATTGTACAAATGAGTTCCAGATTTTGGCGACAAATTTAATACAACTTCTTAACTTAATACTAAGTTTACACCAGGATCTAATAGATACATACTATATCTATTAGGTCGACTATGGTCGATGTAAACAGTTATCAAAAAAGTACGTACCAAATATTTGGTAGGATGATTTGCTACGTATCAAATTAGGTACGTAGCAAATAGGTATTATTTTTGCGGTGTGAACACTAAAATTAGGTATGACATTTAAAATAAAAATAAATCAACTTATTTTATAAATATGTATTTATGTTTGATGTGATTGTTTTGCTGAAATTAAAAGTAAAATAAACTTTAGCATTAATATAATAAATATTTTCAGTTTTTTATAAAAAATATATATGGAAATTATTTTTTCCTAACCAAAAAATTAACAATGAAAAGGACGCGCTAAAAAATTAATATGTCATACCTAATTAATAAGAGCTTACATCACCGTATCAAATTTAAAAAGTATGATGGTGAAAATGGATAGCAAATTTGGTACGTAGCAAATTAGATACTGGTGTAAACTTAGTATAAGTTGGAACTCAATGTGTGTCTAACTTCATTGTACAAATGAGTTCCAGATTTTGGCGACAAATTTAATACAACTTATTAACTCAAGTTGGATCTTAGTTACGGATTAAGTTCCAAAAAATTGAAAAAAAACTGGAAGTAGTGATACTTGGGGTATTCTACTTTACCATACATTTGGCATTATATCCAAATAAAGCAAGTTTTAGTTTAATCACAAATTAGAAACCCGCTAAACATGGTGAATCGTTTACGAACCATTTACGAACCGTTTACGAACCGCATTGTTCGTTTACGGTTCGTAAACGATTCACCATGTTTAGCGGGAAATCGTTGCAAGCAATCCGGCAAAAATTTTTGCATTGTGGCAGAACTTTACAATTCATATTTTTTTTGTAAACTGTCATTTTTAGTGTTGTTGTTGTTGTAAATATCGCTGATAAATTTTTTGTTCATGTGGCACATTTTACTTCGTTTACTTTGTTTTACTTCGTTACAATTCGTTCGTTTATATTTTGCATGTGGCATGGCTTTTAAGATGACCATGTTTGATAGTCTTGCGTTAAGAGGTTTTTTTTTTACATCTCACAGTTGTGACTACATACAGAATCGCATTTAAGAGGATATAGTCTTAGCTAAGAGAAGTCTTTGTTATGAGTACTTTTACATCTGTGAGGGTATGTCAGAATCAGCCTGTTAATCAAAAACACTAATCTATATTTCTGCATATGGCAATGTTCTCTGTTTTTTTAATACGGCGCAAATCAAGAGGGCTATGAATATAATGGGTGTTTTACACCATACCCAAAATCCCCGATATACAAACCTGATTCATTTTTAGCATAGAAAAAACGTGAACTTGTAGCGCCATTTTGAAGTTAAAACTCAATACAAAAAAATCAAAAAATCGCCTTAACGCCAATAACCATCTAGAAAAATCAAAACCCCCGATATATCATAGCCATACCCATTCACGCCATTTGCAATAAACAATGAACATTGCCATATGCAAAAAATTGGAATAGTGTTTTTGATTAAATATTTTTGAATTTTTTTTATAGAGTTTTATTTTTCCAGATGGCGTTATGAGTGTTATGGCGATATTTTGAATTTTGTGTATATTGAGTTTTAATTTCAAAATGGCGCTACAAGTTCACGATTTTTACTGTGCTAAAAAATGAAGAAGGCTTCTATTACTAGTTTCCCACCGAAGCAATTTGCTAGCTAGTATAGTTTAATAAAGTATAATAGCAACGGTGTGAAAGCAAACTATCACAACAATTATTTTGAATTTGCTATTTTCATTTGCTAGCTAGTAAATATAATACTTATCAAATAAAGTATAATATCGACGGTGTGAAACGTAATTATTATTTTATAGGTGAAATGTCATTTTATGAAATTTGTAAACATTGTGTTTTCTTGCGATTTTTAGCTTGTAAGATTCATTCCTGATATTTAATAAATTAAAGTGTATGTATTAATTGTTGATTATGATATGGATATGTTTAGTATAGCATTATAAAGGAATAGGACATGAAAAACGTAGTCAACGTAGACGTTTGGTTTTCGTGAGAGAATTATTTAAAAAAGACGTTATAGAATAAAACTTATATGTATTTTATGCTGTTCAAAAACAGTGGCAGGACTGGTCTAAATCTAGTTTGATTTTCCCTGGTTTGTAAATTTCATTTTAAAAACTATAACGCTAGTATCAAATATAAAATTGACAGTAAGGTATTTTGATATATCAATTTTATTCTAGTGTCAAGTTAGGTTTGGTTTCCCACCGAAACATTATCTTAATATAATATGAACGGTGAGAAATCAAACTAATATCAAATATTTGCTATACTACATAACATACGTTCCTTTGGAACAAAATAGCTGCTCAAAGCAGCTTTTGAGTAGATCACCAATGGAACACCAAAAATTTGAAATCAAAAAAACCACACAATTTTATTATTATTAAAATTTTTTATTTTTGGCTGAATAGCCATATGGCTCCATTTTATTAAAAAAAAAATACCAAAACAAGTTTATAACCCATCTAAATAAAATCGAAAAATAAACTGCTTTTCAACTACACAACTTGTTCGAGGTAGAGTAGATCAAAGCAAATTTGAGTAAGTTTGATTTTCAATGGAACGCGCCTATAGTAAATTTCTGCGGTGGGAAACTAGTATATATCGGGGGTTTTGAGAAAAATAAAACTCCGTATAAAAAAATCAAAACCCCCGATATACAAGCCTGGTTCATTTTTTAGAACAGAAAAAATCGTGAACTTGTAGCGCCATTTTGAAATTTTTTTTTTTTTTTTTTTTATATTCAAAGTTAGGCATGTTTAGTGTTAATTATAATAAATTATAAATTAACGTCTCTGAATATCCGAAGATACCATGCCAACTAGGGATAAGAATGGAATGCAAATTAAGATTCTCTGAGAAATTTATGAACGTTAACTTTAAAGCCTTGAGGATTAAATTCATCAGGGAAAACCCAGGAAGGTAAGGCATTCCAAAGATGAGATACTCTGTTGAAAAAGTCACGTTGGAAGGCTACAGTTCTACACCTAATTATTTGAACGGTAAAGGGATGCGCTGCTACGTTTGCTCTGGTGTGACGCGAAAGGTTTGATGATTTAGGTAAAATCGATTTGATCTCTTCAGAAGCTCGTTCATCCATAATATATTTATAAAATATAGTCAAATCAGAAACATTTCTTCTGTGCTGCAAGGAATCAAGACCGTTAGTAAGACTTGGGTTACCAATGAGTTTAATAGCTCTACGCTGTACAGAATCAAGGCAGTTGAGACTACTCAAGTAAGCTCCACCCCATATGTGAGAACAGTATTCCATGCAGGGACGTATAAAAGATTTATAAACTAAAAGAAGTTGTTCGCTATCGAAAAACTTACGACATCGCCCCAAAAATCCTAACTTTTGAACAGCATTCTTAGCCAGATTAAAAATATGAGAATTCCACTTCATATTATTTTCAATCTCAACTCCTAGAAGTCTGACAGACTCATTCTCTAAAAGATTTTTGGGGCCAAACGTTAATGGAAAAGGATTGGGTGTCGTTAACCTAGAAAAATGACAAACCTGTGTTTTGCTTGTATTGAATTCAACACTGTTAGCAATACCCCAATCCATAATTGTTTTAAGATCAGTGTTAAGGGAATCTATCAATTTTGACCTACACTCACTAAGCGCTAAGGGTGTATATAGTTTAGGTGCTTCATGAGACGCATGAAGCGTGCTATCATCAGCAAAACTATGTATAGGATGAACCGTTGAGTCCAACAAATCATTAATATAGATAAGAAAAAGAGTTGGTGACAAAGCGGAACCCTGAGGAACTCCTGCATTAGTTGAAAAAGTATTCGATGATACACCGTCAACATTGACCCGAAATTTTCGATCAGATATAAAGCTCTGTGTCCAAGATATAAGCTGCTCGTCTAAATCATAGGATCTCAATTTGCATATAAGGTTGTTATGCCAAACTTTGTCAAATGCCTTGGAAATATCAAGAGCAACACCGAATGTTTCTCCAAAGTTTTCAAGCGACTTATTCCAGATATGAGTGACAAAAGACAGCAAATCTCCCGTCGCTCTTCCTTTTCGAAATCCATATTGTCTCTCATTAATTAATTTGGAAGACTCTAAGAAGCTCATTAAATTAAAATTGACATATTTCTCAAAAATTTTAGCAACTACCGATAAAATTGAAATGGGTCTGTAATTCTGTAATTAAAACTCAATATCAAATAAATTCAAAAAATCGTCTTAACGCCATAGAAAATACAACTCCATATAAAAAAATTCAAAAAATTTAGTCAAAAACATTTTTATTTTAAAAGTTCTAAACTATAACAAGATATTTAAATAATAATAAAAAATAAACGCCTTATTCTTGTTAAATTGAGTTTTATTTCACTAAATACGTATTTCGAAAGCTATGCTTTCATCGATAGTAGTATCTAAAAACTCAATAGTAGTATCTATATTAATCCAATTTTTTGCATATGGGAATGTTCATTATTTTTTTAATATGGTGTGATTTAATTAGACTTGAAGGATATCGGAGGTTTTGAAAAAATTCCAAAAATTTAATCAAAAACACTAATCCAATTTTTTGCATATGGCAATCTTCATTGTTTATAGCAAATGGCGCGAATCACCTCCGATATTCCTTCAAGCCCAATTCATTGACGCCATATTAAAAAAAATAATGAACATTGCCATATGCAAAAATTGGATTAGTGTATTTGATTAAATTTTTTGAATTTTTTTATATGGAGTTTATTTTTCCAGATGGCGTTATGAGCGTTATGGCAATTTTTTAAATTTTTTTTTGTATTGAGTTTTAATTTCAAAATAGCGCTACAAGTTCACGATTTTTACTGTGCTAAAATATGAAGAAGGCTTCTATATAGGGGGGTTTGAACCATTGCCAGTAAAGGTCCTACCTCATCTACGAAAAGATTTTCGTCTTCAGGGATTCAAGACAAGCTTCTTGAAAACGAACACAGGTGGCGAGCAGATCAAACTACAATTTTTTTGTTTGAAAGAGACAAACAGTTGATTGTGTTTATTTACGAATCATTTACTATTCATATCTATTGTTTTTAAAAGGAAATAAGTATTTGTTTTAACTTTTTTTATGTTTCACACAACTCACACACTTTTTTATGTGCTACATAAAAATTCAAAATATTGTCAAAGTGTCAAAAAATCAACAAAAAAAACTACACTAAAAAATATAAAGCGGGAATGCATTTTAAAAATATTTTGTAAAAAAAATTATTTTAAATTAGAATCAATTATATTACTTAATGAAAACATGTAATAAACTGGAAATTTAATTTATTTCGGCTTTTTTCAATAAAAAACATCGTCAAGAAAATATGCGGTTGAGATTTGCCGAAGAAAAATTGTTGCAGTTAATTGGTTTACTGATTAATTCTGAAAAGAATTTCGTCATTATTCTTGCAGTTTTGAATTTTTTCGTCAAATTTCCAGCAGTTTATATATTTCTCGCATGGCATGCTCTCCTTTTTTTTCTCATGCAAACGGGTATGGGTGACGAATATAAGAAATGAATCCCTGAAGACGAAAAACTTTTTGTAGATGAGGTAAGACCTTAAGAAGACCAATACCGAAACCCCCTTTATACAAGCCTGGTTCATTTTTTAGCACAGAAAAAATCGTGAGCCTGTAGCGCCATTTTGAAATTTAAACTCAATATAAAAAAAATTCAAAAAATCGCCTTAATGCCATCTAGAAAAATAAAACTCCATATAAAAATATTAACAAAAGTTTAATCAAAAACACTAATCAAATTTTTTGCCTATGGCAATGTTCATTTAATATGACGTCAATGAATTGGGCTTGAAAAATATCGGGAGTTGTGGTCAAACAAAATTTATACCAATGGATACACACGATGGACGTTTAAGGATCGCGTACACATATCTTTTTTAAATGATGTCAAAAACAGACCAAAACAAAAGATACGCAAACGCCTGTGTGCGAATAAGACAAAACATAATCACTTTTTCTTAAAAAAGATGTCAATCGTGTCTATTTCGCTAATTTTTATACCAATGTTATCCGAAAATAAATTTCGAAATTTTTTGTTTAATTTTGTGTAAAATAAAATAAGTTTTTGTTTCATTTATTTTTTTTTGAGAATCGATCATATAAATCATAATTATCGAGAAACAAAATTTATTTTAGAAAAGTATCATAGTGTGTATAATTTTTTTTAACTAACACATGTTTAAAAAATATAAAAAAGACAAACATTTCATCTTTTCGGACAAAGTCGGCACAAAATTTTGCGAAATGTACACCATTGACATCTTTTTTGTGATTATATTTTGTCTTATTCGCATACAGGCGTTTACGTATCTTTTGTTTTGGTCTGTTTTTAACATCATTTAAAAAAGTTATGTGTACGCGAGCTTTTAAATAAAAAAGGGGTAATTGTGTTGTTTTGCGAACGTACCCTAAATTTTTATTTCGATTACTTTCAAAATTTTTGACATTCGTATAGTTTCCGGTCTATGCTCTTTTCTATCTTTTTGTTGAAAACTACTGCGACAAAATGGTAAGTTGTGCTAAAATTTAATTAAATATCGATCATCTACTTCAGAAAATGTCTGAATTTGTGCTAAAATTATATATTGATGTCCATAAATTACAGTTTTCATTAAATGTTTTTGGATGTAGCATGATATACCACAAGAAACTTTCTATAAAATGTCTGAAAAATATGTCGAAGTAACATTAAAAACACGAAAAATATTTGTTTGATTAATACATTTTTAAATCGAAATGAACAAAAATATATCATTGTATGAAAGTTTAATATAAAATTTTCGGATTAAATATTTTATATAAATAAATTTAGTTATGTTTCTAATTGTTTATATCTTTTTAGTCACTTGTTATTCCAGAGAAATTTCAACATATTCTACGTATCATGGGTACGAATATTGATGGTAAACGTAAAGTAACCATCGCTATGACAGCAATCAAAGGTGTTGGTCGCCGTTATGCAAATATTGTATTAAAAAAAGCTGATGTCGATTTAACCAAACGAGCTGGAGAATGTACCGAAGAAGAGGTAACACATAAATAGCATTTTTTTTGGCTGAGTTAATCCTTCTGGTTTTGTTTTAGGTTGAAAAAGTTGTTACAATTATATTAAATCCTCGTCAATATAAAATCCCAGATTGGTTTTTGAACAGACAAAAGGATATCGTAGATGGTAAATACACACAATTAACATCATCATCGCTTGATTCAAAACTTCGTGAAGATCTTGAAAGATTAAAGAAAATTCGTGCACACAGAGGTATGCGTCATTACTGGGGTCTTCGTGTTCGTGGTCAACATACAAAGACAACTGGTCGTAGAGGACGTACGGTTGGTGTCTCCAAAAAGAAGTAAACGTGGGCGAATTATTTTATATTTATTTTTTATCGAAATTTATTATTTCATTTAAGATTTAAAAAGTTATAATAAATTTCTTTAAAATTTATTAAAAATTTGTAATAATTTTGTTTGCGATGGAAATCTGCTTTGCTTATAGATCGATGAGTTTGTCTGCCAAGTTTCTAATAAATCTCTTTTGGTTAGAAGGGTTTTTTTTCGTTACTATTCAGTGGAACTGTAACTGTTAGGTTAGATTAAGTTCTGCAAAGTTCAAATTTGTAATCAAAATTCAGGTTTTTTTAAGGATGTCTCAATAGATGTCGCCAAAAATGTTGAATATAAAAGTTTGACATTTGATAAACAGTATGGTGCTTGCTGTATTTGCAACACCAAAAAAATTGTTTGAATCATTATTTGTCATCTACAAACCTTTAGTATCTTGCTCCCTAAGTGCTATTGAAAGTTATTTGATTAGTAAACTGATATATCATAATGTCAAATTCAGGTAATCATTATTCAATTGTTAAATATTTTGGGGAAAATACAAAATCGCATTGTGGATATTGTAAAACTGAAAATAGTACTTCTCATGGTATGTAATTAATTAAGATTTATGCAATTTGTTTTTATAACATTGAATGAAATATAATTATTTTAGGAATGTGGGCCTATCAAATGACTGTTCAAGATTATCAAGATTTGATTGATCGAGGATGGCGAAGATCAGGACAATACTGCTATAAACCTTGTATGAATGAAACATGTTGTCCAAGTTATACTATTAAGTACGTATTTTTGTTCTTTTAAGTATGAGTTATATATTTAGTGGCAAGTCATTGACGCCTTAAACTAAAGTATGTACACGGGAACTGTTACGAGTGGCTCGGCGCGATTGTCTTTCTTTGTTTAAGCTTAAAGGATCGATGATAATAAGATAGTTTACAATAAGCTAGCTGGCGAGTTTAAAAACGGGCGAGTTCGCTTGTTAGATAGTGTCGATGACACAAATTTGTTTGCTTGCTCAAAAAAAGTCAACTAGCTTACTTGGAAAGTTATCTGACAAAGTTTAGTGATTTAGACTAAAAAGAAAAATTGTTCAATCATACTACTAGCAACTACGATTATATACAGGTAGTTGGTAGTAAGGTAGCAAAACTTCTGTGGACCGAAAATGATGACTCATTTATACTAAGTCAACATCGGGGAGTTCTTTGAAACTAGTTTCAGGTTGATCAGATCACGGGATCAGATCAGATCACTCGCTTCTGCGACCTTGCAGACCTTCTATCAAAGATCGCCCCCCGCCCCTCCCCCTACCTTTTATTCCCTTTCTAAAATTTTTCAATTTCCTTAGTCAAAATTATGAATAGGGTTCTATAATTCTTAGTTTTTATATTAATTTTATTGAATAAGGTGGTAAAAAAAATTGAAAATTTTTTTCTTGAAATTGAAAAATTTTAGAAGGGGAATAAAACGAAGGGGGGGGTGGTGCGGTGGGCTATCTTTGATCGAAGGTCTGCAAGGTCGCAGAAGCGAGTCAAATAAAATTAATATAGAAACCTTAAATGTTAAGGAAATTAAAATTTTCAAAGTCAAGCGGGGTGGGGAGGGGGGGAGGGGGTGTTTACCGTGATCTGATCAACCTGAAACTAGTTTCAATGAACTCCCCGATGTTGACTTAGTATAAATGAGTCTTCATTTTCGATCCACAGTTTTGCTACCCCACTACTCAGCTAGTTTACTAGCCAATAATCGCACAAGCCAGTGAGTAGAGAGTAAAGTAGACAGGCTTTCAAATTTCCAAAAGATTGTTTACAATCTGCTAGGTAGTTGGATAGTGAACATAATGACACTGGGCGAGCTTACAAACAGATTGTAAACTCGCTAGCTAGTAGATTGTAAACTATCTTACTGACATCCTTAAGATGTTAAGTTTTCTTTAGAACCTGAACCATCCAAAAAAATCAAAGGCTGTTGGAAACCACTCGAGCTACTATTTAAAAATTAGAAAAAGAAAACAACTAAGCATTCGAAAAGTAGGAGAAACTTCCCAAAACTTATAAATTAGGCAGCCGCAGATAAGTACAAGAAAAGCTATAGTGAAAAAACTAAAAGATACAATCTTGTCTGCGGATGTTATCTAAACGAAAAGTTAGGTTTGGTTTGCTCATACATCGTCCATTAAACCGTCATGCCATTAACTTCTGTTCGCACACGCGAAGAAGAACTAGAACAATCTAGTTCAAATGCAGGTACCAAAAACTTGTGGTAAACCATTAAACATATGTTTAACTCCCAGCGCAAACCTTTTAATGTGATTTACGTGAAGCCAAAGGCTAACAAAAAGTGCGAACGAACCCAATAGCCAATTTAGTTCACACTCCTCCAAACATAGCAATACAAACAAGAATCCCTTTACCAGAATCCACAAGTTGACAAAGGATTCCAAACAGTTCACTGTAGATGATGTCATACTAGCAAGTCTATGATGATCTTTAAAAGTATTGCACCATGTAACCTCTCCAATTATACTACGGCACACAAGTCCTATAGCAGATGTACTATAGCATACATCGCATGTCTGATAATCCACTCTATAAACAGCTTAAAAAATGAAGGCTGTGGAAGGTCGGCCGATTTATACATTAATAAAACAAAAGTAGGAAACCAAACTAATTGCATTATTGATTATTATCACCAATGGTACCATTGATGGTACTATTACTGGTACAATACATAGATGTCTCCCGAATTATATTTGAGACTGCCAAACATATGTTGAATTCAATAAGACAAAATAGGTTAAAGCAGAATGGTTGCGGCAGCCTTGACACAATTAAACAGCTAAAAATTCTAAGTGAGGTCTGACAAGATGTAACAACACTCACGCAAAAAAGTATTGCGCAGTATACTCTAGACTTACAAAAACTTGCTGAAGTTTCTTGAACGCGCTAGGTAAAAAATAAAGAGGCTACCACCAGAACATAAAAAACCGTTGGTCGTTGCCACAATAAAAATTATAAGATATCAGTCTATTCTTTGTGATTTGCATCCCTGGAAACCATTTATTTGCATTCTCCAAAAAATATTAACCCTGAAAGTCCCTTGAAAGTGATCATGGGAAAACTTCATTGAGGCAACTGAAGCGACACTGAGGCTTGGGTTTAACAACACCTTCAATAACACCCCCGTATCCGCTCCACTCCAACTAATAAGGAAATTTTTGTCCTTTATCGCACAACAGACAAAGCGAATGTCGAATCAACTAACTTAAAAATAGCAAAACACTATCTGTATCGATGGAATGTCTGGTAAGTAATATTTTAAAATGCTAAAGCAGCTCTTGTCGCATGTATACACGAATTGATTTCTGCAATCTAGGACCACAAATTACCTGCTGAATAGTATGAAAACAACTATTATTGTTTCGTTACAAAAAGGTGATCCCCTAAAATATGCGAACTATCGAAGTCTCGCTCTGTCGAACACTGCCTACAACGGCTCAACAACAGCTGAATGTTTTACCTTAAGGGAGTAATCTTTCGAAAATGTTGACAGTACAACATCAGCATCAATTGCCCAGTGCTACGTCGATTTAAAGCAAGCTTATGGTCCACGCTTATGTGTATTATGCTTGATGCGTTTGGAGGACTCACGTAATTAAAGAATTGCTTGATCCCTTAAAAATAACATTTGGTTTTCGACAACGTGATACCCCCGCGCCCTTGGTGACAGCGATGTATTTGAATTCATTAAATCCAATAATATTAAAAGGCTCGTTCACGTAGAAATGTATCTA
The DNA here is from genome assembly GCA_963693315.1 of Diogma glabrata. Lineage (NCBI taxonomy): Eukaryota > Metazoa > Arthropoda > Insecta > Diptera > Cylindrotomidae > Diogma > Diogma glabrata. The sequence continues at coordinate 118,556,225 of OY856187.1, forward strand.
TCAAAAAATTAATTTTGTGTTTCAACAGCCAAGAAACCCTGCGGTAATGACGTTACTCAACGCCTTTCCACTAAAGGATGTCAAAACTGTCGTCAACTAGACCGTTAAAAACGGAAGCTATAATATTTTTCCTTTCGCTCCTTCCTGCTTTCCTTCTATTTAATTAAAAATAAGAATTTTAACTTTTATTATCATCCTTACCAAAAATCGTTTTATAATTATATGTTCTTGTTTACAGATCCGACGCAAATAATTTTAAATTAAATAATTCCCATAAGAAAATTTTAAAACGTTTCAATAAATTTTTGCTTGATGGGAAAATGAAGGTAACAAAATATCACGAGGAACAACAATCCTGTAACTCAAACAAAAAAGAAGATTGTTCTTATAATCCTTCTAACGATAAGTTTCTTTTGGATGATCCGAAACTTAAAGACAATAAAGAATTTGAATTATCAAATAAAGTGAAAACTCAAATAAACGATTTAAAATGTGAGAATGTCCAGCCAACCTCTGAAAATGTAACAAATACAACAGAAAACGTAGATGAAATCCCATCAAAACAACCAATTAGGAAAAAGGCTAAATTATTACGAATCGAAAGAAAACGAGAAAAATTAGCGAAAAAAGGATTAAATGTTGTCGAGAAACCATCGACGAATATTGAAAAAAAACTTGAAGATTATTTCAATGATGAGCCAGTTAATGGGGTACATCAATTAAAGGTAAGAAACCAGCACTATAAATGTTTTTGTTTAATCTTTTAAATGTAAATATGTTTTTTAGGTAATAATAGTTCCGTCGAAAGAGGGTCAAACAATTCAATCATTTGAAGTTTATAAAAAATATCAAACCATTATACATAATGATTCATCTGAAAAACTAACAATGCAACGTTATACACGTTTTCTAATTAAATCACCGATTAAGGTAAATTTTATATTGAAATTTTTAATATTTTGTTTTTTTTTTTTTGATTCTTTAGATGAAATTAATTTCGGTCGAAAGTATTGAGTTTAAACGAAGTTTAGATGCATCATTTAAGTTGTATGAAAAATATCAAACTATTATTCATAACGATCCACCAGACGATGTTTCTGATTATCTGAGATTTTTGCAGAAATCACCTTTACAGGTAGTTAAATAAATTAGTTTTGTCTATTAATTATGTGTAGAAAACCAGAGTGGTCATAGTTTTTCGTTCTATTTTATTATGTGTTTTAGCTAAATTGATAAGGGGTGTTCAATGCCGAAAGTTAGGAAGTAGGTTGGCTTGAATTTCATGAAACGATATATCAAAAACAAAACTGCCACATTGAGCGACCATTTTTTTCACAAAATGTGAGTTGTGTAATATGTGGTCTGAATATATCTTTGGTACATAATTTTGTGACCAGAACTGAGGGATATCTGTAGACGTGCCAGAGATCTTTCTCGGTTTTGTGCTCTATACATAATTACCATCTTCCTGTTTTATATTGAATATAATTTAAACAATGATATTAATTTTCAATTTACTTCCTAACACTCTACTTGGACACCCGTTAATAGTATTGTTGAATTCAAAATCAAAAGATAACAAAAGATTTGTCTAGTGACAAGGTTTTATTCTAATATTTTAATTATCATTGCATTAGAAGTAGGTATTCAATATATGTACATATAAGAAAGCATAACTTCATGTATGTACGCGAACAGGTAGTGGAGCATCTATCTTTTGCTTTTTGTAAATGTGTGTGTGAAACTCGCCATGTAAGAAAAATTTCGTTTGCATTTCAAAATAAAATCTTTGTTTTCCATAAAATACTATTTTAAAAAAATTTTATCATTCAAAATTATAAACATTAATGCTGGCTGTTTTTTTTTCACAAAATAATTGTTTATATATTTAGTAATTTATAAAAACGAGAGGCTATACCAAAACGGGTAGAAGTGTATCTCCAATTACAAAGAAATTTAGCCTTTTAATTTCAGCTCATCACTAAATACACAAACAAATTATCTAAAACAAGTTATTCGATTATTTGTGTACAATTAAACTCAAGTAACTAAGGAAACAATTTGAACTTATTAAATTAAATTGAGATACCGAGAGTTAAAGATACTCAATAATAGTATATATTTAATGATAAACATTTTGTAACTGTGAGCTGAATTCACGCAAATGAAATCATAAGTATTTACCTGGGATCCGGGTTGAAACAACCACATCAATGAAGCAACGTACCACCCAATGCTTCTCAAGATGGACGGGTCTACGCCCCAGAAGTACTCGGAACCCAGTTCCGACCAAGGACCATCACAAAAATTTCGACGAAAGGTGCTACTCCGACGCTCCATTTTTTGGATAAAAAAGCAGTTGTCACTGCTTCAGATCCTCCTCGTAATGGCCGGTATTGAAAGAAATCCTGGACCAACTAAAACATGGCATTGTGCAATATGTAAAAACATTTTAAGGGCAAACTACATCCGTCCAGTGTAATAGCTGTAAAGAATGGTGTCATCTCACGAACTGCTCAGGCCTTGCAACACATAAGCAATGGACCAAAAACTACATAGCGCCATGTTGCTATGCATCAAGTCAACATACAAATACGAGCTCGCAACAGAACACAATGCGAATGAGCACACATCCGGAAACCCCAAGTGATGTGAAAATAATGCAGCTAAATTGTAACGATCTCTTAAACAAAATCGATGATATCATCAACTTTATGTATAAAAACAATATTCTAGTCGCGGTTTTACAAGAAACCAAATTAAATGTTAGATCTAAGATGAGTGAAAGTATCTGTGATTATAGAATTATAAGACTGGATAGAGGGTAGGACAAAGGTGGTGGCCTTACCTTTATCATACACAAAACCATTATCTACCGTACAACCACATTACCAGCAGTACCGGGAACTGATAAACACCTAGAAAAACTAGGTATTACAATAAAATCCGGAAATACGGAGATGAATCTAGTCAATATTTATATTCCACCAGTAAGCAGCTGTGATATAGGTTATGAGTCGTCCATAGGACATTTATTTTATACCAAAGACTGTCTAATTCTCGGCGATATAAATGCTCACCACGATCTATGGCACTCACACTTGAACACTGACTCAAGAGGTGAAAATATTGCTGATCAAATCGACGGCTCCAACTTTGGAGTCCTCAATGAACCACAAGCAACAAGAGTAACAAATAGCTCATACTTGTCTCCAGATGTTTCACTTGCCAGCATGTCACTAATGCAAATCGCTGAATGGAGAACGGAAATTGCATTGGGATCAGACCATGTGCCAATCATAATCACCTTAAGCCGTTCTTTAAACGAAATGACATCCGATAAGAAGACATACATTAATTTTAAAAAAGCAGACTGGGATAATTTTACCAATTTTACTGAATTGGAATTCAGTAAGCAAATTTTACCAATTGACGCCCTCTCTGGGGAAAGAACATTCATAGAAATTTTTAACAAAGCTAGATCTCGCTTCATTCCAGCCGGCAGAATACAAAATATTAAACCAAACTTCCCACAAGAAGCTTGTGTACTTTCCTCCCAAAGATATGATATCCGTAAGGCAGATCCAACTGATTCTAGAATTCCGGGCCTGAACAAGCAGATTAATAAACTAGTAATAGAACACAAACGTAAATGGAAAGATTTAGTGTGTAAGTCAAACTTTAGCGCAAATAAAAGTCTGTGGAAGGTGATTAAGGGTTTAACACATCCGCGTCAAACGCATAACAACTGCATGATCTCCTTCGATAATATCCCAACCGAAAACCATAGAAAATACGCAACAAAATTTAACACGCAGTTTACAGAAAAGGAAAGTAAACATGAAAAAGAAACTAGGTCAGTATTAAGACATATGCGCAAACTTAATACTGAAAATTTCGAGGATATCATATTTTCCGAAGAAGATGTTGGAAACGCAATAAAGAAATCCAAACCATCTAAAGCTATTGGACCAGATGGCATCTCAGCCATCATGCTAAAACACATTGGATCCAAAGGATTGAACTTTTTCACTACCATACTCAACACATCTCTAAATACGCTCCAGATACCAAATATCTGGAAAACGGCTAGAATAAGTCCCATTTTGAAACCTGGAAAGCCTGAAGAAAAGGAAGAATCCTATAGACCGACCTCTATCCTCTCATCGGTTGCAAAATTGATAGAAACTCGGTTAACAGAATCTTGCAAATTGGCGTTACATCAGCATGGCTTTAGGAAAGCACACAGTACAACCACCGCGCTTCATAGAATCCAAAACCAAATCAGCGATGGTCTAAACCAAAAACAATCCTGTGCTAGAACAATTTTAGTTGCATTTGACCTGTCAAAAGCTTTCGACACAGTGTTACATGCTGCACTACTGAACGATATATTCAACACCAATCTGCCAGGTCTAATAAAGCGCTGGTTGTGCAACTACCTAAGACGCCGCCAAATATACGTTGAGTTCCGTATCTCTAGATCTAAGATGAGAGTGCTCAGACAAGGAGTTCCACAAGGTGGAGTTCTCTCGCCTTCATTATTCAACCTATACTTAAGTAGTTTACCTGCACCACCGGAAGGAATAACTATCACGTCATATGCAGACGACTGAACGGTGTTTGCAACAGGAAACAACCTGGAACAACTCACCAATGTCCTAAACACCTACCTCAACACCTTGAATGAATGGTTTAAAACCAAAAAACTGAATCTGTCCACTGAAAAGTCCACTTCCACACTTTTCACCACATGGACGACGGAGGTAAATACAACACTCAATAGCTGCATTGACAACATACTAATTCCCACTGTCAAAAATCCAAAACTGCGGGTTGAAAAATCTACATACCAAAACCGTTGAAGACACAATAAAGAACTATGCCCCGAACCGAGTTCTTAATAGCAAACCACCACAAGTCGCTGCCGAAGAGGCAAAACTGCCACGCAGCACCAGAACCATCCTAGCGCAGTTAAGATCCGGTTGGTCACGCATCTTAAATAACTACATGAATAGAATTGACCAGGAAATTGTTGACAAGTGTCCCATATGTGAGGGCACGCTACATGATGCTAACCACCTTTTCAATTGTCCAGAGAAACCAACCGACCTGACGAAGGAGGACCTGTGATACCGCCCAAGGGCAGTAGCAGAGTTCCTGAATCTGGACTTGGAGCCGAAGAGTAGTACCACAACTCGTCGCTACAACAAAAACAACAACTTATTAAATGCAAAGGCGTGACTGAATTTTTCTCAGAGAAAAACTCCATTTTTCTTTACGCGTTTCGGATAGATTCGAACCTTCCTCATCAGTGCCATTTTCGAATCCTTTGGCAGACACGTTATCCACAACGCCATCGAGGCGATGATTTTTTGAGCTTGACACTTTATCATTAGTTATTTACTTAAGTTGAATGTCTCAATCGTCATTTTTAGACGACATTTTTTATAGAAATGTGATTCATTTGAATAGGCCATAGGGTATCTCATTTGAATGGAGGTTAAAAGTCGTACTATTTAAATAGGGGGAAAATATTAATCGATCAACAGCTCATAACCCTTTTCTATGCAGTCTTGTACTTATGCTGGTTTGTACCTACAGGCGGTATTATGCTTTCGATTTCCAGATTGTATTACCTATTTAAGCTTTGTATGTTGTGATGATATATTTATCTATACCACACCGAATCTGTATAGTTTACTGCAGAACTGTTTTGCATGGGTGGAGAACGTCAACATATTGTCGAAGACCTAAATAGTCAGTGTCACACTTCTGTCGGGTGCCGTGGTTGTGGTAGACTTAATATATTGAAGTTAAAGATTGCTTCCAAAATAAAATGCATAAAAATAAAAAGCCGCTCTCAAAGAGCTAAATTTTATTTTTTATTTTTGACCATCGATTGATATTGATATCAATTGACCAAGTGTCAGCCATTGATGTCACATTGATTGGAAACAATCAATAATGACTAATACAATCGTGTCTTAGGATGTTAATTAAAATAGAAATATTCCCCATTCTATGAATTCACACAAAGTAATGTCTAGAAATTTAATGCAAAAATTCCCATATAATATAAAAACTATAATAATATGGAGTCTAATGACAGTAGAAAAATTCAACTTAGGGAAATAAATAAGTGATGAGGAGTTTCAACTTCGAAATAATCATCGCTTCAACGGTGTAATTGATAGCGTGTCTGCCTAAGGATTCGAACAAGGCAATGAAGATGAAGGTTCGAATTCATCCGAAACACACAAAATGAAAATTAGAATGAATTTTTTCTGAGAAACTTCCAACGATACCTTTGAATTGAAAAAATTCCAATTACTTCTTTACTTACTTGTGTTTAATTGTACTCAAAAATCCAAAATAAATTTAAATTTGGTTTTAAAAATAAATTTTCGGATGTGGTAGATTTTATTTTGTTTTATTTTATTTCGCTCAAAAGAAAAGAGGAATAAAATCTAGTTTTTTTCTATCTATCCGTTATACATATTTTTGTTTGTTATGTTGTATTTTGGTTATTTTTCGTTCTTTGCTGTTCTTTAATAAGAAGGATTTTAGAAATGCGTAATGATTAGATGATGATTTCATGTTTTTGAAATATATTATTTGTACATAATTTATTAATAAGCAATATTTTATTTGCTGTTAATGAATTTAATTATAAAATTAAAAAAAATTATTTATTGTCATTATGTGCCGTTCACTGCACAAACCGACTAACTCCACTTTTTGGAAAATTTTAAATTTAAATGTCAAAGTACTTGCTATAGTCATAACTTTCTATGTTAAAAACAACTTTCCTGAATAATTAAGATAAACACCATTAAAAGTCAAAATTTGTCTGACCATTAAAAAATGACTATTAAAAACCTGACATTAAAAACTAATAATATCTATTATACCAATTAAATTACTACTATAATAGCTAATTGATATACTTAGTAACCAAAATTAAATAAATTATGTTTAAAATAACATTCCTGAATGATAAAGATTAACACTACTAAATATCGAAATTTATTTGACCTATGAAAAAAACTCAATTTTCTCAACATTTTGTTTTATGGAGTTAATCGTGTTGTGCAGTGTCCGCTTATCGACCGAATTTATTTAAAATTAAAATATAAGAATACAATTTGATTTATATTTTTTCAATTATTATTTTTATTAATTAATTAATTTTTAATATATTTTATTTCTATCTATTCATATACGTTATTCTTTTTTTATGAAAACCGTTAAAAAACATAAGCCGCGTTCGATTTGACTGAAGTAACTGCGTTATCTGATGCAAATGTAAAAACTATACAATTGTTATTTTTCAGTAAACTCAGTTATTTCCTCAGTCGTATCGCACTTATTTTCTTACAAACTTTAAGCAAAACAAACCAAAAGAAAAGAAAAACAAAAAACTTATTATAAAAATAAATCTCTCAGAGAATTATATTTATTTTTTTCAAACAATTATCTCCCAACAAAATCTTTTCTTGTAATGTTTTATTTTACTCACAAAAAGTTTTTTCGTAAATTCTTTTATTTTATCTTAAGAGAAATTGCAAAAAAACAAAAAATAAAGCCCGCATGGTTCGATCAATTAAACAAATTTTGTAAGAGTCGTAGAAATAATGCTTAACTTTGGCATGCGATTTATATTTATTACTTACTACAAATTTTTGCAAGAACAACAATTTTTTTAAAATGTTTTTCGATTTTAGAGGACCGAATACATTTTTAAAACATTTTAAGTTGGGTTTACTGTGTGTCTTTGATGTTCCATAGAGGACGAGCGTAGACTGTTAACAAGTGTCTCATCTTTATTAATTTTTGCAATTGAAACAATTTTAATTAAGTTGAAGTCTAGTCTAGCTTTCCTCGAAGCAGTCTTAGTAAGCTAGTTTTATTTGAAGTTCTAATTAAAAAGATATAATTATATGGGTGGTCAGCGAAAAAAGTACGTGAAATGTGCATTAATGGTGCTTGTTATAAAATCCCCGCGCACAAATTTGTGCATAATACATGTCATGCATATGATGTGTACCATACCGTGCACATGTTGTAAAACGCCTTAGCACATATGTGTAAACAAATGTTAGCCGCATGTTTCACTGATAATAAAAAACGAAGCGAACGAAATTTATTTAATGATAATAAAGAATAATAAACAGAAGATTATCATTTAGATTTTAATTTTCTAATCACCTGGACTAATAACATTAATTATGTTTCACTTGCCTTAACAAAGAAAGCATAACCAGCTTTCGAAACGTTGGCTTCTTTTTCGTTCATTGTTTTTTTAAAAATTAGGATAAATAAAAAATAAAATTTATTAGATAACTTTATACATTATAATGAAAACGAATAAAATAATATAAAAATAAAATATAAAAATATAAAAACGCTTTGAGATCCAATCATTAAGAATATTCATCATTTCTCAAGAATAATAAACAAAGAATAAAAAAATATAGAGTGAAAAAGTAGTTTCACATTTTCTAAAATGACTGGGCTTGTTAAACTTTTTATGAGATAATATGACTTTCGTAATAATGAGTTGATGAATTTGTTTTGTGAAGGTAATCAAAACATACACAAAAAACAAAAGGGTACTTTGAATAATTAATTTTAGTGATTCAATCTTATTTTTCTTTATATGTAAGCCAAATTTATATTTTTGAATTCCAATTTTTTTTCATTTTTGGACTACACCGATGAAAAGCAACTGTTAAATTGTATAGTTATTTAAAAAATTTAAATTAATCCAAATAGGTATGACGTTATCACTCAAACACTTTAAAACTTTAAATAAATTAAAACTTTAAATATACATTAGAATATTTAAAAAAAAATTAAAAATTGCAAAATTCAAGTGATTTCCAATATGTACTTAAGCTTAATTGTTCTCAAAAACCAATCTGAAATTAAAAATTCCCCTAATGTTGTCTATATTTCCTTACCAAAAATATAACAACATATTGACTTTACGTCAGATATTAAGTTTCGCATTGATTGGCAACAATCAATAATGACTTTACACTCGTGACTTAGGATGTTGATTAGAATGTTGACTTAGATGTTAACGAAATATTCTCTCATCCTATGAATTCACACATCGTAATATCTAGAAATTTAATACAAAAAATACCAAAGAAATACAATTTTCAATATGTAATCATAGATGAAAAATTCAACTTAAGTAAATATGAAAAATGATGAAGTTTCAATTTAGAAATTATCTGAACATCAAAATTAAAATATGTTTCGTCATCGCCGCTTTGGCTAAGTTGTGTAAGACACACGGAATTTGAACAATGTGTCTCTGATGAATGTAGTTCAAATTCTGACACGAAACACAATAAAATTTTTTCTAAAGGAATTTTAGAGAAAATGAAAAGTTATTTCGAATTGCAAAATTCAAGTGATTTCCAATATGTACTTAAGCTTAATTGTTCTCAAAAACCAATCTGAAATTAAAAATTCCCCTAATGTTGTCTATATTTCCTTACCAAAAATATAACAACATATTGACTTTACGTCAGATATTAAGTTTCGCATTGATTGGCAACAATCAATAATGACTTTACACTCGTGACTTAGGATGTTGATTAGAATGTTGACTTAGATGTTAACGAAATATTCTCTCATCCTATGAATTCACACATCGTAATATCTAGAAATTTAATACAAAAAATACCAAAGATGACAATAATGTTTATAAGTCCTCGATTATAATCATATCTCAAATGTGGCCAAATCGCTAGGAGGCTGTTCACATTACATACCACAATTTTTACCGTTTTTACCCTTCTCCTTTGTAACATGTTACGATATGTGACAAGGAAGTCCCTGATCCCACCGTAACAAAATTCATTAACTTCAAATTCTAAATAACTAAAAATAAGATATCACTTTTGAATGAAATATAATCGCTACAAATAAATAATTTTTTTCACAGATAATCAAGACGGAAAATGGACCACCATCAGGCTATGGATCTTTCCATCAACAGTATTGGTTAGACGAAAAATTAATTGCAGTAGCAGTTTTAGATATTCTTCCAAAATGTATAAGTTCAGTTTATTTTTTCTATGATCCAGATTATTGCTTTTTAACACTTGGAACGTATGGATCACTTCGTGAAGTATATTTCACCCAACAACTTAGTAAAACAAACCCAGAATTACGTTACTATTATATGGGATTTTATATTCATTCATGTCCGAAAATGCGTTATAAAGGGAAACTAGTTCCATCTTACTTATTATGTCCGGAAACCTATTCGTGGGTATTATTGGATGAGGAAATAATAAATAAACTAGACCAATCAGAATATTTACGTCTCAATCCTGATAGTAATGCAAAAGATGAAAATCAAGTAAATACAATTGAGCACTTGAATAATATCGTCGTTTTATATAATGAAGAATGTGTTAGATACCGCCAATATCAGCAGATTACAAGAAGTCAAAATCAAAGTGAGATTTTGGAGTACGGAAAATTAGTCGGGAAAGTTGCCGCTTCATCAATGATTATTCTTTTAGATTAGTATACCAAGATTGATATATTTATTATTACTTTTTATTAAACATAGCTTATTATTTTACATTATTCATTTAACTTTTAAACTGCGTTTGTTAATTCAAGTTTTTGTTTGCGATAGTTGTTGACTCAAAACTCTATTTAATAATTGCCATATACAATTTCACAGTTATTAACCTGAAAAATATATATATAGCAAGTTTTTAAAACTTAAATAAAATAAGATAAAGTTTTAAAGGTTGAAAATTCCGTTGTTTGTCAAGACAAATAAATTTTCATTTACTCGTTAAAATTTTGGTTATTTATTTGGTTAAATATGCATATTTTCACTTGTCTTTTATTCACCTTATCATCAAATTTGAATCGCTGCGATTGCACGAAGTGCACAGTTTTGAGTAAACTTTAAATAAAAAAAAACAATACGATCTTCTTTTAGTTGCGTAATTAACGTATTTATTTTATTTGCTTAGATAAAACTACTCAGATTACAAATAAAATAATGTTAATCTCTTGTTTTTTATCTTCATGTAACTTTATTTTCTTGCAGTTAGCTGACTTTTGAAACTAGATTTTTTTATGGTATCGTTAGGTATGAAAACCTCTTGTAGTTCCCGTTATCTTTACTATAGGTAAAGATAACGGCAAATGGAAGGACGACCTATGTTTAAGTGTCTAAGTGTCTTAAGTATCTTACTATATAGTAATATACTACAGCGTTATTCGAAAATGTATGGATACATTTTCAAAATCTTTTCAACCCACTTGTTTGTTAAAAACACATTTATTTATAATATTTCGAAGTACATCTGACACTTACGGGAAGACCAATTATATTTTGTTTTCCATTAATTTTTCGCCTAATTATGGCAAACTTAAAAGAATTAACATATATACGAAACCAACAATTTGATAAGAAAAATTATGCTTTTTCAAGCAGGTGCCATCAGAATTTTTTTTAGTTATTTTAGTTAGTTGGGAGAGATTAAGTTTGGTTTGAGGCGGGACTGGAAGTGGCTCGAGTTGTTAAGTTTAAGGTGTAAGATTTTGAAGAGTTGAACCAAACGGTTTTGTTTGTTTTTTTTATTTAATTCAAAATAAAAAAAAGAAATGTCGAGTTTTTGTGATGAAAATATGTAGGTCTTAGTTCTGTGAATATTAAGAATATTAAGTAAAAGAATTGGAGAAATTCAATAATAATAGTTTTTTGAGATATTGTATAAACAAATATGAGATATTCAAAAACCTAAAAAATTCAAGTTTTGTTAAGGTATTAGTTACAATGACAAATGTTACTATCTTTAAACTAATCGATGTAATCTGAACATCATAGTGAGAAGAACTGTGTACAAAAAAATAATTAAAAAGCAATGGGTGAAAATATTCATGTTTTATTTATATGAGAAAATTCCACTATTGTAAACACTAAACGTCCAATACTTAAAGGGTCCAACTATTTGGACCTGATCTAGTCATCGCCTCATCAACTGCATCTGGACAGGAATTCGTGGATACCTCGCTTCAAGTTCGGTTTTTGCGTGAGAGGTTACAAATTTGTTATTGCTTGTAGTTTTATATTATGAAGTGCTAACTTAAACGCAATAAGCAGTGGGTTGTGGTATTGCAGGACACCCTTAGATTGAACCTGGACGGTGTTTAAGGCACGCGGATGTGATTCCTTACTATTTTAAATATCTTGTAAAGAGGTGTGTAGAAAGAACATTCGCTCAAGTAACCTAGTGGCAGGGTGTACTAAGATTGTATAGATTTGAGAATTTGAGAATGAATAATGCCAAAAAGGTCATTGACCAACCATTTTCTTTGTCATCATTTCAGCTATTAATAATGATATTGATAAAATTGATGTCTTCTCAAATTGAAATCTCTTATGCAATATTTTTATTAGATTGTCTTGAAGCGGAAAAGCTGGCGTAACACTGTGACTTGAAGAGTGGCTAGCCTTAATGCTTTTCTTTCTCTTTTCTATTTTGACCTTATTGGCGTGGGTTGTGCTGTCGTTGTAGTTCCTAAATCTACTGAGTCGTATCACAACGCCAAAATTGCAGATCTACTATAAGAAAATTTATAATTTAACATTTTTTACGTAAAAAATGTAAGAAAGGTAAAGAACTTTAGTTTCAGATAGCAATAGCAGAGTGTATTAAGATTATGCAAAAAGAATGTATGAAATAAAAACCAAACCAGCTGCAAGATTGTTTAGTGGAGATACAAACAAAAACGTTATTGTACGTGGATTGGTTCTGACTTCAAAACATTTGAAAATATAAAGTTTCGTTTTGGTAAAAGACTACTTTTTATTTTTAATTGTTCTGTGGTGGTATTATGAAATCCGGTCGTCAATACCGGTCGGATTGTTATCGTTATCGATAATAAAAGACTATTAAATAGAAAATTATGAATAATTACAAACCAATATTTTATGACGCCATTTAATAATACCAAACATCTACCGTTAGCTTAACATCTACCGGATGATTTTTGACATAAAATTAACGTTAAAACGATGATTGAAATATTAGATTTTAGTACAACCGGAGGATTTTTGTCAAAAACTTACCGTTATCGGATTTCATGATACCACCACTGAATTTGTCAAATAATAAAAAGATACAACAAAAGTAGATAAGACGACAAGTACTGTTAAAATAAAATAACATTTTAACATGATTTCATAGAATTTTCACATGATGGAACTACAAATTTTATCACTAAACTGAACAGTGGACGTCTAGTGAAGAATACGAAAATTTAAAGACTAAACGACTCCCGTGGGATCTTCATTTATCATTACATACTAGGAACAACATCCTTCTCTTTATTTCTGTTTTGAAAAATACCGAATGTATTAATTTCTAATAATTAAGTTTTGTTTTCAATTTTCATTATTTGTTTCAACGAGTTTTCCAGCAAAAACATGTTTTCTATTGTGGCGATTATGCACTACGATGTAATAAAATAGCATCGTTCTGGAAAATACTCTTTAGAGAAAATAGTTCCACTAAAAGATTATAAAACACCTGAATAAATTGTTGAAAACAACAAAAACATAATAACACGCAGCAGGATATTGATGTTTATCTAATAAGAAAATAAAATAAAACTACGAAGGTTATGATAGAATAGGTCAACAAACAAATTAAAAAGAATGGATAGAGATAGTTCTCATCTATGTGTGAACTTTTGAAGATCATGTTTTTGTTGTTTATGGTTGGTTTGTGTTCTACAGTTTTCTAGTATATATGGGGTAGTCAGTTCAGTTTTAAGTTAACAGTGATACAAGTGAGTTTAAATTAGCGGCGGCACAAGTAAGTCATAATAGAAATAAAAGAATAAATATTTTGTATGGGTTACTAGAAAGCAAATAAAAATTTTAACGTATAGAAAAGCCATTATTTTCATTTTCCGATCTAGCGAGCGCTTTTTTCACTCCTTAAATGTGAATACTATTTCACAAATTAAATTTTTTTTTCTATGATAGCATATAAAAATTCTATTTCCTGCAGACTTAATCCCTGTGAAAATGTTTTTTTCCACTAGCGTAATATTATTTTCGCTAAATAATAAATTGTTGTTGCTATGGTATTTTCATGTAGTTTTATAAAGTTTTTAAATCATTCAACCATGAAAAAATAGAATTTTAAATGATATGTTGTCTTATTTCTAATTTAATAATTTATAATAAATATCGTTTATTTATTTACTATAGTATAGACAAATTGCACTTCCTACGCGAGATGAAAATGTTTTACGTTTACGTGAACAAATTTTCACTCCCGAAAAAATAGCAAAATCTACTATATTTTTAATATTGTTCTTATGCGTAAGAGAAAATTTTTTTATTTTTTTATTTAACTCCTTTGAAGTCGATTTTATTATTATTTTATTTCATTAAATATTCAGAAAAAGAAAATTAGTACTTTTTCGTCATCCTTTTTATTTATTTTAATAACAGTACTAGCATAATTGGACAAACCAGTCAGAAAACTAATCTATTTTTAATACGAAGAAAAGCATCAAAAGTAAAGGAACAATTAAAAGTGTGAGTATTCGAAAAAAAAAAATTATCCTTACGGAAACTTCAAATATAGGTTTATTTTTGTTTTTTTACAGTCAATTGTGTGTGTTATTATTCTAGTAGAATAAAATACCCAGCTGTTAATTTTATTCTGTTGCGTAATTGCTGCGAAACACAATATTAGTAATTTATTGGGTCAGTGTTTAATGATATATTTTATTTTTTGAGCAAAAGTTTACAAATTTTACAAGTTTACAAGAGAATAATATCTATTAAACACGAACCCAATACAACGTTTTATCCATCCGACAGAGTTTTTTCCTCATGTATCTCCATTGTTCCATGAAAAATTGTGATATACACTTAACTCTCTCTTTAGAAAATCAATCATAATTTCTCGTTCTATTTTGACTAGAAAAATTGATGAAAAAGAATAATCGAGATTCCAAATAATTAAATAAATTTTATTCAATTTCAGTTGCCTATTCAATTCTTTGGTATTTTGAAACTGAAGTGACCAACATTGAAAGACATCAAATTTTATTCTAATGAAAATTGAGAAACCAAAAATCCATAAAAAAATTAATTTATTTCACAATGATAGTTCAATGCAATTTAATCGTTGTAGCCTTTGCCTTTTTAAAAAATTGGCGAGAGGGCATGGGCATTAGTTTGGATTTATTGTTTTTTATCTAATCAGAGCGAAAATGATTTTGTTGATTTTTTTATAAAATACAGTCAAATTAATTATACATTTATTTCAGTGTTCAACATAATAAAATAAATTTTGAAATAAATATTGCCACTTTTTATTTATTTTCTATGTCCCAATAATCTGTTTTTCATTTGGCATGTCACAAGATCATAAGTTAAGTAAAAATTTGCACGACCATGATAAGTGTGGCACCGCCTAAATTTATTTTTTATTATTAAGTTTGGAGCTTAAGAGGAGCTTAATTAAGAAAAAAATGTTCTACCAAAAATTTGTGAGCTTCTTGGTTCACGAGATATAGGCATTTGAAAAAAAGGCTAATATAGGGTATATGGCGGTAGCTGTTTCATGTTTCATTTAAAGAAACGAAGAATTAGACCACCCTATCCATCCCATTTTGGCTAATTTAGGTTACCCGACCCGAATATACCCAACCCCGATCCGAGCTATTTATAAAGGATCATACTTTCAATTCTACGTTAATGAATAGGGTTATATAATTATTCATTTTTATATTAACTATTTGCCAAGATTCTGCGACCTTACAAACCTTCGATCAAAAATAGCCACCGCATCGGGGGTTGGGGTGGGAAGGTGAAGGTTCCCTGCCCACCCCAACCCCAATCCCCGATGCGGTGGCTATTTTGCATCGAAGGTTTGTAAGGTCGCAGAATCTTGGCAAATAGTAAATATAAATTCTTCGTTTCTTTAAATGAAACATGAAAAACAAAGCAACTTAGGTGAAAAGTTGAGAAAAAATGCATCAAAAAGCTAAACTTTAAACACTAACAACTTTTTCCAGGGATGAGACCGCGGAAATTTGATTTGAGCTTGTCTTGTAAAGACCTTTCCAATGATACCACTCTCGACACGACAATGATACCACTCTCGACACCCCCATATACCCTACATAACATAGGCTAACATTAGCCTTTTTTTTCAAATGCCTATATCTCGTGAACCAAGAAGCACACAAATTTTTGGTAGAACATTTTTCTCTTAATTTTTGGAGCTTAGTAATAAAAAAATAAATTTAGGCGGTGCCACACTTATCATAGTCGCCCCCAAATATTAGATCCGGTCGAGCGGAGGTGTCATGTAATAGGGCATACTTTTAGATTTTGAGTTTTTAATGCAAAATTCAAATTTCATTCATAATAATTTCAAATTTTTAAATTAAAATCAAAACAAAATAGAATATCCTCAACAGAAAATTCTCTGTATGTAGTTGGTTTTGCTTTTGTAATCTTATCATATAGAACGTATGTATAATTTCTGATATCACAATTTAAACTTTATCGTTAACAAATTAACGATCCCAGTCTAATACTTTGGTCCTAATATTACGACTACAACAATTCATTAGCCAAGATCAAATTCAGACTTTATTTAGGCAATCTGAATTAAATTTGCTGTATTTTTCCCTATAGTTATTAGTTGGTGTACTTTAGTGTAACGATGCTCAATGTAGATGCTAATTAGTAATTAATATACTACCATTAGTATACTACTATAATCAAAAAAATCTGGATGAATGTGTATATAGACTGCGGATATCTGACATTTAAATTTACAATATGCCTTGCTCTGAATGATTGGGGTAATATTACTTATATGGGGGTAAGCCGGGTCGAGTGTGGTATCATTGGAAAGGTCTTGACAAGCCCAAAACAGGTAAAAAATCGGCGGTCTTGCCCCCGGAAAAAGTTGTGAGAGGTCAAAGTTTGGTTTTTTTCGGTGCATTTTTTTTTAATTTTTCACCTAAGTAGCCATGATTTTTATTGTCATAACTTAATCTAAAAACGAAAGAGAAAAATTGAAAATGGAAGCACCGAAAATTGATTGGCGTGTACAAGCCGCGAAGAATAAATTGCAAGCGCTTAGACGCTTATTGAGCCGTTACGACATGGGACCATTTGACAAAGTGCCAGAATATATTGTGAATAGTTTCTTTGGTGAATCGAGTTACTTCAACCGCAAGCAAGTAGCTGCGTTTTGGTTCGGCAACGGCATTTCTCCCTTCATGATCATTGAACCTTTCCAATGATATCACTCTCGACCCGATCCGGCTTACCCCCATATAAGTAATATTTTCCGATTTTTTGATTTTATGATATGTCCAGTACATCGAAAACATTTCCGACATTTCAACAGTGTGATCTTTCGTTGTTATGATTTTCGATGTTGTGATTTTCGGTTGTTTGATTTTTTGATCGTATGATTTTTTGTTTTTCGTTTTGTGATATTTTTCGATGTAACGATTTTCGATGCCATGATTTTCCAATGATATGGCGATGATTTTTCAATGTAAAATTTACTCATTGTATCGAATATTTTCGATGTATATTTCTTTAATATTTTTATTCTATTTTACGAATTTCGATCAAATAAAGTAACATAAATTAGAATCCCAATTATAGTTGGCATGGTATCTTCAGATATTCAGAGACGTTAATTTATAACTCGTTATTATTAAAACTAAACATGCCTGGGTAGCGAAATCCGAAATTCGACGTCCACGCCGTGCTGCCTGGTTAATGCTGACAGAATTAGGTTGGTGTACCGGAGACAAGCAGGGTAAAAACTGCTTAGTCAATCATGGTACATCATGGCGAATTGGCGCCTTAAAACCAATGCGACTCAAGCGTCTGTTCTCCATGTTAGGGGCGGCTTGAAGCGGGCGTCTGTCTTGGATCAAGCGGCTCGCTATATAAACGTGTCAAAAGGTTGTTTCTGGTAACCTTAAGATGCAGAACGGACCCATTCACGACAATTTGGGTTGGGCCTAAGGTTAACACCCTAACCCCGGAAAAAAAATTATTTGTTAAATTTGGAAATCAGAAAAGAAAAACAGACCCGGACAAAAACAACAGAATTTTACCTGGACGTGAAAAGGGACCAGACTACCGAATCGGAACGTGGAACGTGCGCAGCCTGAGCGCTCCTGATGCTCTTATAAGTCTAGAAACAGAGGCTGAGAGGTATGGGATAGATATCATAGCTCTGCAAGAAATTAGACAGCCAATAATCGGAAAACAAGATTTGGATAGTCACTCTCTATACTGTAGTGGTCATCCTTCTCGAAGAGAATTTGGAACTGGCTTTCTTGTTGGTGCACGCATACAAGAAGCCGTGATGAAATTCATCCCGGTCAGTGAGAGGATTTGCTACCTACGTGTACGTGGTACATATAACAATATTTCTCTTATTGCCGTGCATGCACCTACTGAAGCTAAGACCGTCGACGAGAAGGATAATTTCTACATAGCGCTGGAAGAGGTTATGAAACAAACACCAACACGCGACTTCACTATGGTTCTTGGTGACTTTAATGGGCAGGTTGGAAGAGATATCTCTTATGGAAATGTGGTGGGCCCCAACAGTCTGCATTTGAATTCGAATGATAATGGTGAGAGAATGACTGAGTTTGCATTATCAAATAATTTGAGAATTGCCAGTACTTTCTTTCCGCACCGATCGATTCATAAGCAGACATGGGTCTCACCGAATGGAAACACTCGAAATCAAATTGATCACGTGCTAGTTACAGCACGTTTCTTTTCGAGTGTTCTGGATGTGCGATCCTTTAGAGGTGCATACATTGGAAGTGACCACTTTCTTGTATGTGCTAAAATAAGGTTCCACTTCCCAAACCCAAGCATTCCGAAATTCAATCAACGGAAACGATTTAACATCTCATCACTAAGGAATGCAGAAACAGAAGAGAAATATCAAAACCATATTGCCGAAACATTAGAGAAATCAGAAACCATTAATGGAGACGTCGATAAGTCATGGTATTTGCTCAAAGATGCTGTTTTAAGCGCTGCTGAGGGAATACTTGGACGACCACAAAACCACTCCCAGAAGCCATGGATGGATCAAGCATGTCTTGACGCTATTCAATACAAAAGAGATTGCTATCTGAAATGTCTGCAAGGACGCAACACCAGGTCCACGAAGGAGAACTATAAACTGGCAAGACAAGCCGTTACAAAGTTATGTAGACGAACGAAGAGAGAATGGTGGAAGAGAAAGTGTGAGGAGATTGAAAGCTTCAATAAGGAACATCAATCGCGTAACTTCTTTCAACAGGTTAAAACCTTAAAGAAGGGCCCTCAAACTAGATCGACTGCTATTCAAAACGAAGATGGGGAGCTACAAGTAGACCTTAAAAATATTTTAGACACTTGGGCCACTTATTTTGAGAATCTTCTCAACTTAAGTGACCAGCAACAAGTCGGGCGACGAGCAAAGCTTATTCGTGCGTCAAAGGTACATGTAGACGAACCCACCAAAGAGGAATTCGATGCGGCGCTGTCAAAATTAAAATGCAATAAAGCACCTGGTATCGACGATATAACATCCGAAATGATTGTACATGGTGGTGAAACTCTATCCTTAAGATTGTTTGAACTTGTTCAAATGATATGGAGGACTGAAGCCATGCCACAGGACTGGAACACAGCTATGCTGATACCAATCCATAAAAAAGGTAATCGCCTACAATGTGCAAACTACAGAGGAATCGCTCTACTCTGCACAGCATATAAGATCTTTTCTTACATTTTGCTATCCAAAATCAATCCTTTTGCTGAACAACTGTTTGGAGAATATCAGTGTGGCTTCCGGCGGGGCCGAGGTACCACCGATGCACTTTTCTCGATAAGGATGATTTTGGAAAAGTGCCGAGAGTTCAACATACCAGTGCACCAACTCTTCATTGATTTCAGACAGGCTTACGACTCTCTCGAACGAGAGACTCTATGGTCTGCTCTGGTGTCAATGGGAATTCCTGGTAAACTGGTATCACTATGCAAAATGACAGTACAGAACTCTCAATGCTGTGTACGAGTAGAGAACGAAATATCAAGGTTTTTTAAAGTCGACTCCGGGTTAAGACAAGGTGATGCTATCTCTCCTATACTTTTTAATTTAGCCTTGGAATATGTGTGCCGTCAAAAGAAACTGCCGACTAACAACAATATCTTGTCAATAAACTCAGTACAGATGATTGCATACGCTGATGATGTTGTCATCCTCGGCCGAAGTGAAGCTGTTATGAGTGAGACTTTTAAGTCGCTTGAGAGTGGAGCTAGAAAAATTGGTCTGCAAATTAACTACAATAAAACCAAACATATGAATGCTTCAAGAGAGTCTGAGAAGAAAGATTTGATGTGCGGCGATGAACGAATTGAGGGAGTTGAATCTTTTAAATATTTGGGATCAATGCTTGACTCAAACAACAGCATACTTACAGATATAAAAGCTCGAATCGCTGCAGGTAATCGAACTTTCTACTCAATCAAACCTCTCCTTGGATCTCCGTATGTATCAACTAACACCAAGCTCAAGTTATACAAGACATTGATTAGACCGGTTGTGATGTATGGGTCACAAACGTGGACCCTTACACAAAATGACGAATCGCATTTATCTGTATTTGAGCGTAAGATCCTACGCTACATTTTTGGTCCACTTAAGACAGACGATGGAGAGTATAGAACCCGGTATAACTTTGAGATCAGAGACCTTCTTGAGGGTCCTGATATAATAGGTTGTATCCGTTCTAATAGGATTGCTTGGTTTGGGCATGTTCTACGAGCCGATTCACAGTCTGGAATGATTAAAAAAATGTACGTTAGTACCCCAGGGAGTGGGCGACCGCGAGGTAGACCACGACTACAATGGGAGACTGACGTAATAAACGACCTTAAAAAAATCGGCTGCCATGGTAATTATGTCGCTGTTGCGAATGACCGTGGTGAATATTCGAAGCTGATTAGCCTGGCAACGCTCCTACATGGAGCATGAACGCCGTAAAAAAAAAAAAAAAAAAAAAAAAAAAAAAAAAAAACATGCCTAACTTCCAATAAAATTAAAAAAAAGTTATTTTTCGATTTATGAATTTAATTTTCGATTATATGATTTTCGGTGATGTGATGTTTCGATGCAATGTCTTGTCGACGAAAGTAATTTTCGGCGATATGATATTTCGATCTAATGATTTTTCAATTTCAAAACCATTCTAAGATGTGAAGTTCGGTGTTATGAACTTTCGGTCTACTGATTTTTGGTTCTATAACAAGATTCGATAATTTGATTTTTCGAAACTGTGATGCGGACTTCTTTTTATTGAGCAATGAATTGAATCTTTAAGTTATTGTATAGCTAATTTTTGCAAAGTTAACGTTTTTATTTAACTCGGGTGTGTTATTCGTATCAATATTTTGACTCTTTCTTTTAATGCTAAATAAATTTAATTGACGATCACATGTTTCATGTTAGTAACATCACAACACAATTTTTTAATTCGCAAAAATAATGGAAAATTTGCCAGTTTAACGTTTTTTATGATTCTTAAATAACAAATTAAATTTATTTTTATTCGAAATTTATTTTAGACGATCCTAATCGTATGACGTCAAAAACCGATACTTTAAGTAAAAAATAATAGATAAACTTAAATTAATTACATAAATGCCATTAACATTTCTGCTTTTATATTCATAGAAATAATGGATCTTGAGTATTAGGAGCTCTAATTACAAACAATTAGTTAATAATTATTAGTTGCAGTTATTAACACAAAAAATCACAATAATTTTATTTTAAAACTATAAATATTTTTTATTTATAACTCTATAAACTATAAATCTACGATAAAATAATTAATAAAACTAAAAAACAAAATTTATTGGCGTTAAATATTACTTGATCCGTTAACTGATCTACTAATACGTCTCACTATGTTTATGGTGTTTGCTCATTATTCGTTGACTTATTTTCACTTTCGGTTTGAACTTCTGCCTTTGAGTTCCAACTTTGTACTGTTCCAGATCCAAAAAGGGCAAAACTTATTGCTGGAACAATATATGCACCAGCTCCTATCAAAAATATGATGCTCCAATCTTCAAATGTATTCTGTAAGAGTAGAGAGTATATAAATAATTGATATGAGGATTATTGCAATTACTTACGCTTGTTGCTGTAAAATATCCAACAACTAGAGGAGTTAAAAATCCTGTTGTTGTTCCAACAAAATTAATTGTGCCGTACAGTGTACCTGCATAATTGGGTGCTAAATCTTGCGAGTTTTGTAAATTCGTAACTGTAGAGCTTCCATTAAACCCTAATGACAATGTTATGATTGCTACACATATGTATGGATGGTGTCCCACGAATGCTAGTCCGATTAAAAATAATCCAGGTATGATATGTGCTAATTGTTCAAATTAAAAAATGTAAACTTATTAATGGAAATTTATTATAAGATTTTTTAACAAAAATGTTAATGAGGTGTCGATTGCGATCATAATAAATTGTGTTTTTATATTCACGCGAATGATTTTGATATTTGATATGTCTGAGTAATATCGTTGTTTTGTTTTAGCTTGTTATTTGTAAAAAATTAAACTGAATGTTAAGGATTCATTAGTACTTACAAAACAAACAGAACGATTTTCGTATTGCTGTAACTCCAAGCCATTCCTTTTTTCGAATAAAATCCCCGATTGATCCAAATATAAAACCGAATACCAGTCTTGCTAAATATGGGCAAGCTGACAGTAAACCAGCTTTGGCCAAATTAAAACCTAATACTTCACTCATATATTTTGGGGCGGCTGTTATTAAGAAATACAATCCCCACAAATTTCCATAGTGTAAAATTAGTAATGCCCAAAAGGGTATCGATGTCAGTACACAAATGACTGGAGGCATTGATTTAGTATGCTTAGCCACTCCAATTAATGATTTTTCGATCAATATTTTTTCTTCGACTGTTATACGAGGATGTTTATCAGGTTTATCAGCAACTAAGAAAAACCAGAATCCTGTAAAAATTGCTATAGCGGCTGCAGGAACATAGTATGCAGTCTCCCATCCAAAGGCTTCAACGAGTATACCACATATTGGCCAAGTAATAACTGTGCCAAATGTTCCGCCCATCAATGCAGATATAAATTTTCCCTTTTCAGTTGGTGGTGCCCATTTGGATACTAAATTATGACATGCCGGGTATAAAACTCCCTGTTGAAAATGATTTATGAATATTTATTATATTGCCTTATTGTTTTTTGTATCTTACACCAAGAACTCCGATTAAGAACCGTGAGATATAGAATGGCCAAAATCCGAGGGCAGCAAATGTTGAAGCCAATCCCGTGAATATTGAGCTAATTCCTAAAGAATAACCAACCACTGCTCGGCCTCCAAATCTTTCAGCAAGTACTCCACCGGGTAATGATGTGAAAAAATATCCCCAAAAATATGCACCTAAAAGTAGGCTTTGTTGTTGAGATGACCATTGATATCGGGGTCCATACTATAAATAAAACAAAAATTGATTCTCAAACCAAAACTTGGATAATTGTAGAATTTGTTATACTTACATCTGGCAGCTCTTCCCTTGTTGAAATGTCATCTGTATAGCTAAAACTATCATTTGTAATATTTTTGGGTGATGGTCTTTGATCAACCATTGCTATTAAATTTATTGATAGATTGACCCTTACCATGTATGACATTAAACATGCCATGAATAACATGACGGCAATATTAAAACGAACCGGAATTTTCTCTGCAAATAAAAATAAATAAATTTTGATTAGTCGTTGGTACTAAATTTTTTAAAACATATAATTTAAAATCGTTTTGGAACTAAATTTAACGAACTTAAGGAAAACTTTCGATGCCGTTTATAAAATATTAGTTTCGAAAATATTAAAAAACGTAATTAATTATTCTGAGCCTATAGCGACATTCAAACAGAAATTTGACTTAATTTTAAAATTAATACAAGTGATGGTCACTTTATGAAATATCTGTGGCACATCAAAGTTTTAGTTTAAAATACTTAAGATTATTAAAGACTTGGACTCAAAATATTCCAAAATCACACTTCAGAACATTGATATACAGATCAACGAGATCCAAATACTATCGCTCAGGAGGTCCTGTTGGACGCTATCTTGTAAACTTAACTCTAGTAAACCAGTTGGTCGAGCACGCTTATTCTTCTCCACCTTGCAGTAGATCGAAGGAACAAGAAATTCATAAAGCTAGATACTTTTCTAATCTCTGTAGGGATTATTATATTAACATTTAAATAAATAATCTCTACAAAACATAAACGATCACTTTAATCGTTTTCTAACACGAACCGACTTAACAAGAAATGGACATCTTGTTCTTCCAGTCAACGTTAGGTAGCGAACGAACACGATAAATAACTTAATTAATTTAATTCGAAAAATCGAAATCGAATAGCAATAGAACGTCCTCTACATAATAATTTTGCTGGCTAATAATATTTAATGAAAATATCTTTCTCTTCCAACGTTTACATTCGCGCCCTAAGCATCTATTAAAAAGATTTTTATTCTCAGTGCTTATTAACTAAACTAATTAAGAAATAAAATTAATTATAAATAATTTTGTGAATATAATGTTATTTAAATCAAAAGTTATTTGTCCATGAAAACCTTAAAATAAAAAACATTGTAATAAACGAAAGTGACAGTTTTCTTTAATAAATTGAGTGCACATTGGTGGACACGCAGACTTTATCCTGCTGCCAGATACCTTACGTACAACATCTCCGCGCAAAACCTCCTATATTCTTCACAGCCTGATTGATTGATGCCATATTAAAAAACAATAAACATTGCCATATGCTAAAAATTGGATTAGTGTTTTTGATTAAATTATTTGAATTTTTTTTATATGGAGTTTTATTTTTTCAGATGGCGTTAAAAAATTTTTGACTTTTAAATTCAAAATGGCGCTACATGTTCACGATTTTTTCTGTGCTAAAGAAACAAGCAGGCTTACAATATTTGGGGTTTGGCTCCGTGCCTTAAACGCCATTCAAGTTTTTGGGACAAGTGAACTGCGGTGTTATAACTATCTCTACGAGTGACTTCAATCTACATTCTACAAAAGTTTCTAAAAGCCGTCCATCAACATCTCAGAACGCATGTTGTTGTGGAACCTATAGAGTATAGCTTAAAAGGTTAAAGGTATTAAAAGATATTTTAATTTTGTTGTTGTTTTTGATATTTTAATTCCTATTACACAACCATTTTTATTAAACAAAATAACACAACATTTCTGAAAGCGTTCATCTATTAATATCTAGTTAGTAACCATGGTTTTCCAATTTAAACAAAAACTCCATATTTAATGTAATAAAAATTATATAGGACCATATCACGATCGATCGCAATAGAATATAGCTTAAACATTCCAAATATATATGGCGGGGCTATTTTTGATCGAAGTTGTGCAGGGTCGCAGAAGCGAGTCAAAAAAAAAAAATCAAAAATCAAATCAAGTTACTTCTAAAAAATCAAAGGGAGGACCAAGGTATTTATTTTAAATTTTAAAATTTTAGTGTGTGATAAAATATAAATAAATAATAAATAAAAATAAGGAAAAAAAGGAAAAAAACAACCAAAAAAAACCAAAGGGGGGACCAAGGTAAAATTGAAAGTTTGATCGTTTATAACTTTTTACCCCCTCATTTCCGCAAATTGTTTTTTTCATAATTAGGATGCAGAGGACATAATCTTTCTATTTATGTGAAAAAAACGCACATTTATTTGGGGGGATAAACTAGGATTGTACCAAAAATTAGGACCACGAAATACTGTAAAAACGAAAAAATATAATTATCTAAAAGTTACCATTTAGGTTGTGAATTTCGGTTTGATACTTTTTTAATGGATCAACATAAAACCAAGAAAACATAGATTTATTTTTGTTATTGTGTGCAAATAATAATAAAGTAAAGTTAAGGTTTATCGATTCAAAATATACATAGTTTGATATAGTACTGTGAAATTCGAGTAGTAATGACGTAATAATAATTTTTTCTACTCCTATCACAGTAAATTATCAATTACATCACACTATCCATGACACGTAAATTGATTATTTCAAATAGTGTGCGGTAAGTAAAAAAAAGTGTGCGGTAATGGATTTTCATATATATATTACGAAACACTTTTAATAAAAAGAAAAATTTGATTTTTAAAAATTAAATATTTCAATTCATTTTGACACAGAATAATGCAAAGTCTACCACAATTTGTAAACTATTTGCATTTAATTTATATTAGTAGTTCAGTTTTTCAAGTAATTATATGCGATATGGGCATTAAAACAAAGTCGTAGAAAAAGTATATAACAAATCTCGAGTTGTAAAGCATTTTATCCACGACTACTAAGGAATATATACTTTCCATGCGTATATCTTTCATTGTAATTGTATTCATTCCTTTCTATATATCAAATTCTCAAATTCAAATTTATTTCATTCCACTTTATTTATTCAAAATTCCCCTAACAAATTAAAAACTTGATTTGTTGGTATAGTAATATAAACAAGGATAAAACAAGAACAATACATATAAAATAAACAAACATGTTTTGTTTTGTTTTTCATTTCATAGATTTATTTCAATATGGCGATATAAACTTTTACAGGAAAACTTGAATGAAATTATTTGAAATATTTGTAGTCGTGGATAAAATAGTATCTTGTATTCGCTTAGGATGAAGGCAATTCTTCACTCGGATGATTCCCTCCGCTCGTTCCGGGAAACTTCACTCTCGTGAAGAATTGCCTTCATTCTAAGCTCATACAAGAATCTACTATTTCCTACTTCTATCACAGTAAATTATAAATTACATCACACTATCCATGATATGTAAATTGATTATTTCAAAAAGTGTGCGCTAAGTAAAAAAAAGCGGGCGGTAATGGATTTTCATATATATATTACCACACACTTTTAATAAAAAGAAAAATTTTTATTTAAAGAAAAATTTGATTTTTAAAAATTAAATATTTCAATTCATTTTGACACAGAATAATGCAATGCCTACCACAATTTGTAAACTATTTGTATTTAATTTATAATTAGTAGCTCATTTTTTCAAGTAATTATATGCGTTTGGGCATCAAAACAAAGTCGTATAAAAAGTTTTCACTCGCATGTAAAATGCTATTTACAGCGCTAGCTATATAATATACTATTACCAAACGGTACAATAGTTGGCTTACAATATGTGATCTAAAAGGAATCTGACAGGAATGTTTTGAAAAAACATACAATTCGTGTTTTCTTTTATTACTCGGAGTTAACTCCGCGAGATGTAAAAATATACTGTTCTTTTATTACTCATTACCCTGATGCCCGATTTATAGTCGGTAACTTTAACTAAACGTTAACTTAACGTAAAGTACAAATGCATGAAAATGCACTAGAGCATTTATAGTCGGTAACTTAAACTTAACGTTAACTTAACGTAAAGTTCATTTCATTCTATCTTAAAGATTTTGTTAAGGATTTTTTGAAATTTAGTGTAAAAACTGAAGAAAACAAATATTTAATTGGAAGTGTCCATAAAAATAAAATTTTATTTATTAAAAATGCAAGGGATATAAAAAGAGCGATTTTAAAGCCAAATATTAGCATGAAATTAATATGAAAATAAATTTTTTTATTTTTAAATTTTGTATCAAATGTTTATTTCGAATTTTATTATTTTAACCAATTTGAGCATTAAAGTCACCTACCACGGTTTTTATATCGTGCCGCGGGATGTTATTGATGACTTCTTCGAGTTCTAGGAAGAACAGGTCTTTAATATCAACTGCTTTGTCTTCAGTAGGTGCATGAACATTGACGATCGTTACATTGAATTTTTCCGTGCGGATTTTCAATGTGCATATTAATTGGGCAGAAGTCGATAACATGCTGATTCATGCGACGGTGTATAAGAAAGCCAACTCCAAATTCTCCTCCGTTTTGATGACCGCAATAATAAAGAGTGTATATTCTTTTGCTGTTTCATGGATTCCACTACCTGGTCATCTTAGTTCTTGTAATGCCACTATATCCAGTGTGTAGCTCTCGACTTGTTGTGTGAGTTTTAGGAGATCTCCTGGTCTTTTAAGGCTTAGCACGTTCCACCAATTTTTAAATCGTAGTCCAGGTACAGTTTCCGAGGTCGTTCAATAATGAATCCGAGATATTCCGAGGCCTGTGTACAGAATTCATGACAATAATTTTTTTACGGAAATGGGGTGTGGACCTTCGCCCAACCCAAATTTTCGTAAATGGGTTCATTCTGCATCTTAAGGTCACCAGAAACAACCTTTTTACACGTTTATATAGCGAGCCGCTTGATCCAAGACAGACGCCCGCTGAAAGCCGCCCCTAACATGGAGAACAGACGCTTTCTGCACATTTATATAGCGAGCCGCTTGATCCAAGACAGACGCCCGCTCCAAGCCGCCCATGGCAACATGGAGAACGGACGCTTGAGTTGCACTGGTTTTATGGCACCAATGACTCGCCATGGTGCAGAATTATTGAGTATAAGCAGTATTTACTCTGCCCCTCTCAACTACACCAACCTAATTCTGTTAGCGTTACCCAGGTAGCACGGCGTGGACGTAGAATTTCGGATTTTCGCTACCCAACGATTCCTCTACCTTAAGGATATTCACGCTCTATGAGTATTCTATAGCACACTTTGCTTTGCTAAGGTTTGAAATGTTTTGAAAAAACATACAATGATATTTATTTTAGTGCGTTGCAACGATATTTAATTAATTGCGATCAACCATTCATTTCTGAGCAACGATTTGCTCGTCAAAAAATCTATTTAATGTTTCATTGATATTAGTGTCAACAATCACCGGATGAGTTGGTGAGATAATGGGTGGTGACTTTTGGAAATCATATAGGGGTGAGTGAAATTTTTGTTATTTTTTAGTTATATTTGATGTGGAGGTGGTGATTATCTTGGTTCCTCTGGCTTTTGGGATCATCAGAGTCCCTTTTCATTGCTCATCTATTGCCGTCTTCTGTTGAAACCTTTTGCGTGCCATCCAGCATTTGTAATGGGCTGAGGAGAATTTTACGAACTTACTGACTGAAAATAGTCGGAATCCTTGCAAGGCATGCGACTCCTTGTCAGTTCCTGATTGTTATTCAAACATCATGAACTCACTGCTGCTTCTTACAACTATCTTTCCCTATACTTTAAATTAAACCATGCCTTTCACAGAGTATAGATTGCAAAATCCTTCATCGCCACACTCTTATAGTACGTCAATTGCACACTAATATTTCAAAACTGAATTAAATCCATGCAAATTGTTGTTGTTCTTCGAATTTTTTTAAAAAAAGCGTGTCTCGCAGTCTGTGCTAACTGCTGAGCTTTACTGAATGATAATATCTACACTTATAAAATAAATAAATCTTTTTCCCTTATAGTAATGAGTTTAGAACGAAAAGTATTTAAATAATTTTACAAGAACTAATAGTAAGTAATTCAGTTATAAAGTGTGATGTTGTTTAATTATAAATCTGTCTTGGTTGTATCTTTCTTTAGATACATCAAAAAGGTCATAAATTTTAAAATAATCTAGTTTATTCATTTTTGTTATGATAACAATTCTAACTAAATAATATCTTATAAAATTAATATTAATTTTATCATACATTTTTTGGTTTTTTTTTAAAGTGTTTGTCATGTCGATTATTTTATTAGCCATTTAGTTCAAACGAATGTTGTTGCTATAGAATATGTGTTCTTTGGCATGAGGTTTATCCATATTTACAATATATGTACAAGTCTATTTTTCTTCTACGTATTCATTACTATGAATCATTCATTATATGAAGTAGAATAAGACACGAACAACAGTTTTGATATAAATATGTAACAAAAAACCTCTAGACGTTTTTGTGGTAATATCATATTATATACGTTTGTAAAAAGCAATGCAAAAAACGTGAGACATGTCACATGAGCCTAGATTTAGTTATGACGTGATCGACTTATTTTTAAAATTTCAGGATTGATTTCCGATTTTTAATTTTTTATCAGCGCCTAGCCCATCCTAAGCAAAACCAAATACAATAAGTTACATGAACACTAAGTTACAATCATCAATTTCATTGTAAAATTTATTTGTAATTTAAAATATGTATTGACATGTGTTCATTTATTAAAATACATATAGACACAGCTTTTATTTCCACGTAACTTAAAATCCCAGTTTTCTGTGGTCTAAATATTATTAAATGAGACAGATGTCTATTTGCTATCGTGATATGTTCATTATATAAATGCAATATTTTTTTAAGAAATTTATAAATCGTTATTTAATTATTAATAATGGTATATATGTGGATCAATACCTAACTATATTTGCTTTTGCTTATGTTAATTAAATTATTTATGTTACTTTTTATTTGTTCATGATATTGACTATTATCGAAAAGTTCAAATTTACAAAAATCTTAAAATAATTCGAAATTTTTTTTGTAAACGAAAACTAATGTGTAACTCGAAAACGAAATTTCACGCTTAGATATCCTTGTAAGCACATGTGAAATGCAACGCTAAGTATTTATGTTTTGTTTTTTATTATTTGTCTCTTTCTAAATGAATTGATTAAATGAACCTCGAAAAAAACTTTTGAACGTTAAACGTCTTATCAAATCAAAAATCGAACTATGGTGGAATACTAAGATTTCTTAAAAACACGGTTTAAAAACAAATTAGGGAGTAAGGTGTGTAGGTGACATCAAAAGTTCTGCTCGTTTACTTCCTTAAGATCATTCGAATGCCGCAACAGTTGCCAATTACCAAGTGATTGATGTGCCTTCTAGTGGTCATTTTTAAGCAATTGAAATTATCAGACCTCAGTATTATCATACCAAGTAGGTATTACAGTTAAAAATAAGCTGAATATGTAATGTGAATTGTACACATATAGGTCCAACGGAAGGTTCCATTATAAAACAATACAAAATAATTTCCAGTTTTTACGTAATAACATGACATAACAATAATAATATAACTATGACATAAATGTGATGTCTGTAGAGATATTCGTGACGTTGTTATGATATAATAGTAATTTAAAAAATTTTTTGTGACGTATTCTTTTTTACTTAAAAAAACAAAATATAATAACAAAAACACTTACCCGTCAGTCATTCATTGCTCACTACTTGCCCACTATTCTGTAGCCTGCTAGGAAGCAATAACTAACTATACGCAAAAATTTTCAAACTCCATATATACAATTAAAATGGATATACCTCTAGTTAATTTAACAAAATCATAATAAGGTCATATTTAAGTCCAAATTATGACATCATATCAAAGTCAAATTTAAGATCAGTGTGATGTCATGAAAGCATCATATAAATAATACCAGGTTATAGTCATGACGAGTTTCAGTTTTATGTCAAATTTATGTAACAACTACATCAAATATATATAACCTCTGGGCTCTGTGTGATGTCATTTTTACGTCTTTTGTTCCTTGGGAAGCTTGATTTAAAGATAAATTTGATGCTTTTTGCATTGACAGTTTGTTTTCAAACTTCTACCGTAGCAAGTTGTCTTCAAACTTCTACCATTTCTATAAAAATAAATTATGATGTTAGAGTTGTACTAAAATTTGTATTTTTGCATTCAAATTAGTTTTAATGCAACATTTGCTTTGCAATTTAATAATAGCTTGCTTTACATATAGGCCAGTAAAAATAGTATTTGAACAACAAAAAAATTCGTTACAGCAAACTGACAGCGGGATATTGTGGAACACGATATTGTAAAAGAGGGAAACATAAATCGAACCAGCAGCCGCTATCGGGGGGGGAGTGGGGTGGGTTTTTAGGGGTTGAATACAGCTTTTCGTGATTTATGGCTAAACCGTGCATCCTATCAAAAAGAGTTATATGTAAAAGTTGTAGGAAATAAAAAGATCTATAACTTTTGCACGGACCATTTTTAACCTAACCTCAAAATTTTTCGAAAAAAATGCAAAAAACCGATTTTTTTCTTTTTTCTTTTTTTCTTTGACAAAAAAAATTTTTCGAAGCTCAAACGTTGGAAAAAGATACCTCTATTTATTGCAAAAAGGCGGTAATTTTTTCGGAGGGAAATATTTAGACGTTGTTGTTAAATTTAATTTTTTTCAAAAAAAAAACAAATTTTTAACTGCGATTCCTCTTAAAAACGCCTCCTTCAGAGTTCTGTTTTGGCTCACTTACTCGTTGTTACCTTTTCTTTTGATAAGTTGTAAAAAAGGTATACTGCTAAGGAAAAAATGGCGGGAAAATTGAAGAAACCGAAAAAATCGCTTTTTTCGTGGTAATCTGCATATTTATCGTTGAATAATTGTTATTAATTATTAAAATCATTTTAATTTTTTTATGATTACGTAAACGACGATCATTCGGAAATACATTTATGAATAATTATGTGCTTTCGTTTACGATCTTGATAGAAATTGTTCGAAGAAAAAATCAACAATTACAATTTTAGTCGTACTAAAAATCTTTAAAATTAATTATTTCTAGAACACGACTATTAGCCTCTTTGTTAATTTGGAATATTTTAGAGTAAGGATAGAACTGTTTTTACAAAAAAAAAAATAAATTAAATTCCAATTGATCTTTAACCCAAGCACCATCTTTAAAAAGTTTTTTAATATTCTAATTTTAAAATTAATTACAAAAACAATTAATTAAATTCACTATCTATTTGATAAATTTCAGCAAAATCTGCAACTGGCATATTTTTGCTAGCAAATATTCGAATGGGTTTTGATCGTCGAACAAAACGTATGTCTGTAATTTGAGCATGTTTTGGGTAAAAGATTAAACCTTCAGAAAACCCAAAAAAGCCTTATTTAGTACCTTCCTTAAGCCTCATTTAGTACCTTCTAAAATCAAAAAAAAGCTTAATAGAATCAGTAAACTTGGTTTTAGTATATGGCACAAAGTACAAAAAAAAAATCAAACTATATTCAAATGTCTTTTTTATTCGCCTACATATTAAAGTGTTACTTCATTACTATGATTTGCGGCTTTAAAGTATCACTTTTCAAATATTTATTTTGTTGTCATAGCTACGTCCAAAAAAGTAAAAAGCATTTGTATTTGTTTAAATTCTATGAAAAATAAAATTTTTTATCAAAGCAACCCTCAAATTCAAAATTTCATTATCCAATTAAAATAGTTGTTATCATTTGTTGTCATAGCTACACAATAATTTTGAAAAAATAATAAATATTTTGTCAAAGGTTACTTGATCCACAGATTTTTATTTTAAAATTTATGAAAATTTATAATTTTAATTTAGAATACACAACTTTTCTTAAAATATTTTGCTTGCGGCGAATAAAAAATAGTATAGGATGCACGGACGTAAGCTATTTTGGACTTAATGTGGGTGCAAATCTCGGCTAGCGCCTCGATTTGCAAACTCCACATCCGTCCAAAATCTTTAGCTTTACGTCCTAGCATCATAATGTACTATTTCTCAAAAACAAAATATAACGATTGCCCTTAGGTTTAGTATGTTTTGAGTAAATAATAAATCTGTAAAATATAAAAAACATGAAAGAAAACAAAAAGGTACTTTTTGAGATCGATATGTTTGAAGAATAAAATTTACTTTTTTGTTACTTAAATAAACTAAAAGTAACGAAAGTATAAATAATTATTCATATATGTATTTCCAAATGATCGTCGTTTACGTAATCATAAAAAAATTAAAATGATTTTATTAATTAGTGACAATTATTCAACGATAAATATGCAAATTACCACGAAAAAAGCGATTTTTTCGGTTTTTTCAATTTTAGCGCTATTTTTTCCTTATCAGTATACCCTTTTTTAACACTTATCAAAAGGAGACGTAACAAGGAGTAAGTGAACCAAAACAGAACTATGAAGGAGGCGTAGTTTTAAGAGGAATCGCAGTTAAAAATTTGGTTTTTTTTTTGAAAAAAATTAAATTTAACAACAACGTCTAAATATTTCCCTCCGAAAAAATTACTGAATTTTTGCAATAAATAGAGGTATCTTTTGTCAACGTTTGAGCTTCGAAAAATTTTTTTTGTCAAAGAAAAAAAGAAAAAAGAAAAAAATCGGTTTTTCCCATTTTTTCGAAAAATTTTGAGGTTAGGGTAAAAATGGTCCGTACAAAAGTTGTAGATCTTTTTATTTCCTACAACTTTACATATAACTCTTTTTGATAGGATGCACGGTTTAGCCATAAATCACGAAAAGCTGTATTCAACCCCTAAAAACCCACCCACTCCCCCCCGGATAGCAGCTGTTGGTTCGATTTATGTTTCCATCTTTTACAATATCGTGTTTCACAATATCCCGCTGTCAGTTTGCTGTAACGAATTATTTTTTTTTTCTAATTTTTTATCCTATTATTACTGGCCTAATAACTCATATTGCAAGGCTTGTATTAAAAATTGCAGTAAGTTTTTCAACTGTATATTAAATTGTCAGGCTAAATCATTAGCTAACGTAATTTTCTTCTGAAAACCATTTGTTGAATGATCTTGGACAAACTTCTGACTATCATATTATGGAACCGCAAATTAGCATACTATCAAACTGTCTGGCATTCCCTATAGTATGGTCTAAAAGATGGAAAGATTTCCAACTACAAGAGCTTCTTGAAGAAAATAGCGATTTAGGGCGTTTGATGACATAGTGGTAGATGTTGCGTCGTGCGATCTGCGACATTTACCACGTGAAAGAACTACTTATGCAGGAATTGCCGTTGAGCTTGGAATTAATTGCAACGACCACGTGCAACATTTCAAAGCATTCGGCAAGGGAAAAGCTTTGCAGAAATGTACACTTATTGTTTGCGATAGCGGATTAATGCACATTGGCGCACAAATAATCGATTAAAGCTCATGATCAATCATCGCAAGATTTGCATGGAAACATCAGACCATTTGGGAATGCGTTAATATTGCTTGCAGGCAATTTCAGGCAAACATTACCTGCAGTTCCTCGACCAACACCAGCGGAGGAAATAAATTCTTGCCGTAACTACTCTACTCTACGTGACCACGTAGAGGTTAAAATTAACTACAAACATGCGTGTTTAGTTGCAAAACGATCGATCAGCTGAGATATTTTTTTCTTACATTGATTGCTGATAATTGGGAACGGAAAGGTGCCGGTTAATCTTACTTGAGGACGACATTTGCTTCCTCATAACTTAAGAAATTTAGTTTAGTCAAATAACAAATTATTTGAAAAAGTGTTTCCCAATGTTCAAACCAATCATATGAATCACGAGCAATTCTTGTGGCCAAAAACAAAGACGTCGATGGAATCATTTATATTCAAAGCGCTGCCGTCACATACATATAACATACAAGATTGTTGAGGCAGTTAATAATCCAAAGCTTTACTATGGCACGCGACTCGCAGTAAAAAAATTAATGAGCAACGCAGAAGAAGCAATAATCTGAACAGGACGTCATTACTAAAAAAAATATTGCGATGCTGATGGCTAACTTCACCATAGCTCTGGAAACAAAATGTATTGGATACAAAGTAAGCTAATATCCATAACATACTTTCAATTAGTTGTAGAAATTGCCAATACAATAGCGTCCAAAATAATACACCAACTTCTATTTACACGGTTTTATATTCACGGTACAGCGTCTCGTTTACAATTAATTTCATTTAACATAATCAAATTCCACTTAAACTATTAACACTATCGAAGTATAATTTTAATTTTACTTTACACTCTCGCAGCGCAGTCTAAAAAAACTCATTTTCATTTCGCAATAGGAATTCCTTATATATAATTCTGCTTAATTTCTCAAATATTCTAGGTAAATCCAAAAATTTTATACAACGAAAACTCGAGAAATTAATTAATGTTTTTGTTATTATTTAATGTTTTTGCTATGACCCGTTTTCTTGGAAACGATATGACGTTGACTTTACTTTTAAAATATTGTATTGTATTGGGGAAATTGAGGTTAAACACAATTTTGTTTTGTATTTTATTGCGATTACGCAAGAATCAAATTTTTCGAATTAAGTGCCGAGCCAGAATTATTTCTATAGAATTTTCTTATACCAAACGTGAAAATGAAGCTATTAGATTCGTTTAGTCAGTGGGGCAAAGACATGGATTGTCATATAATAATTAAACACAGATTAGATATTTTTCAGACAATTTAATCTAATGTATCAGTAAGTGATCAAAACGAACAGATCACGTTTTGTCAATAGCGCAATTCCAAAAAATTGGGATACAAAAATAGAAATTAATTAATAATATTATTTTGATGATAAATTGGTTCGATAATTGGATAGTTGCATATTTGCTATTCCATTTCGTGATACGAGTTTCAAACACAATAATTGTAATAATATGCTAATAAATATTTATAAAAATAAATTGATAGTTGAATTATAATTTTTTTAATGTTAGAACCTAATATATGCTCAAGACTATAAAAAGAAAAATAAACCGTCAAAGTTTAGTGTTT
Source organism: Diogma glabrata (assembly GCA_963693315.1). Classification (NCBI taxonomy): domain Eukaryota; kingdom Metazoa; phylum Arthropoda; class Insecta; order Diptera; family Cylindrotomidae; genus Diogma; species Diogma glabrata. The sequence goes on from OY856187.1 coordinate 118,592,894, forward strand.
GTTTTTAAAAGGTAATTAATTAATCATGAAATAGAAAAAACATAATTTGAAATTCCAACATTTTCACTCTTACTTATATTTTCATTCATTATTATTCCATGCGTATCTCGTTTCGCGAACATGAATTTGTGAGGCTTTCATTGTCAAGGTAAAGTTCGAGAAAAACATGAACAAATTGATTCGTACAAAAATGGTTGTAATATTGTGTAACTTGGTTTCGTTATTACAAGTATTGAATTCGTTATGGAGTTAAATTTATTATTGTATAAGTAAATAGGACTGTTGATTATTATTAGAAAAATAATGAAAATAGATTACAATGTAAGTTTAAAATGTAAATTTCCTTGTAATAATAATTATGATATGGCCGTCATTACAATCATGATTAAAATCGAGGAAGTTTGTTTTTTATATTTTACCTTATTCGATTTTAGATTTAATACTAAAAATTGGTTTTATTGAAAAATACACAAATTAAAAATTGGTTCCATTTGTATCTTGAGCTCTAAAAAATTCATTTTTTTTTAAGGCGTTCATGCTCCATGTAGGAGCGTTGCCAGGCTAATCAGCTTTGAATATTTACCACGGTCATTCGCAACAGCGACATAATTACCATGGCAGCCGATTTTTTTAAGGTCGTTTATTACGTCAGTCTCCCATTGTAGTCGTGGTCTTCCTCGCGGTCTTCCACTCCCTGGGGTACTAACGTACCATGTAGGAGCGTTGTAGGTAGGAGCGTTGCCAGGCTAATCAGCTTTGAATATTTACCACGGTCATTCGCAACAGCGACATAATTACCATGGCAGCCGATTTTTTTAAGGTCGTTTATTACGTCAGTCTCCCATTGTAGTCGTGGTCTTCCTCGCGGTCTTCCACTCCCTGGGGTACTAACGTACATTTTTCTAATCATTCCAGACTGTGAATCGGCTCGTAGAACATGCCCAAACCAAGCAATCCTATTAGAACGGATACAACCTATTATATCAGGACCCTCAAGAAGGTCTCTGATCTCAAAGTTATACCGGGTTCTATACTCTCCATCGTCTATCTTAAGTGGACCAAAAATGTAGCGTAGCATCTTACGCGATTCGTCATTTTGTGTAAGGGTCTACGTTTGTGACCCATACATCACAACCGGTCTAATCAATGTCTTGTATAACTTGAGCTTGGTGTTAGTTGATACATACGGTGATCCAAGGAGAGGTTTAATTGAGTAGAAAGTTTGATTACCTGCAGCGATTCGAGCTTTAATATCTGTAAGTATGCTGTTGTTTGAGTCAAGCATTGATCCCAAATATTTAAAAGATTCAAATCCCTCAATTCGTTCTTGAAACATTCATATGTTTGGTTTTATTGTAGTTAATTTGCAGACCAATTTTCCTAGCACCACTCTCAAGCGACTTGAAAGTCTCACTCATAACAGCTTCACTTCGGCCGAGGATGACAACATCATCAGCGTAAGCAATCATCTGTACTGAGTTTATTGACAAGATATTGTTATTAGTCGGTAGTTTCTTTTGACGGCACACATATTCCAAGGCTAGATTAAAAAGTATAGGAGAGATAGCATCACCTTGTCTTAAACCGGAGTCAACTTTAAAAAACTTTGATATTTCGTTCTCTACTCGTACACAGCATTGAGAGTTCTGTACTGTCATTTTGCATAGTGATACCAGTTTACCAGGAATTCCCATTGACACCAGAGCAGACCATAGAGTCTCTCGTTCGAGAGAGTGGTAGGCCTGCCTGAAATCAATGAAAAGTTGGTGCACAGGTATGTTGAACTCTTGACACTTTTCCAAAATCATCCTTATCGAGAAAAGTGCATCGGTGGTACCTCGGTCCCGCCGGAAACCACACTGATATTCTCCAAACAGTTGTTCAGCAAAAGGATTAATTTTGGATAGCAAAATGTAGGAACAGATCTTATATGCTGTGCAGAGGAGAGCGATTCCTCTGTAGTTTGCACATTGTAGGCGATTACCTTTTTTATGGATTGGTATCAGCATAGCTGTGTTCCAGTCCTGTGGCATGGTTTCAGTCCTCCAGATCATTTGAACAAGTTCAAACAATCTTAAGGATAGAGTTTCGCCACCATGTACAATCATTTCGGATGTTATATCGTCGATACCAGGTGCTTTATTGCATTTTAATTTTGTCAGCGCCGCATCGAATTCCTCTCTGGTGGGTTCTTCTACATGTACCTTTGACGCACGAATAAGCTTTGCTCGTCGCCCGACTTGTTGCTGGTCACTTAAGTTGAGAAGATTCTCAAAATAAGCGGCCCAAGTATCTAAAATATTTTTAAGGTCTACTTGTAGCTCCCCATCTTCGTTTTGAATAGCAGTCGATCTAGTTTGAGGGCCCTTCCTTAAGGTTTTAACCTGTTGAAAGAAGTTACGCGATTGATGTTCCATATTGAAGCTTTCAATCTCCTCACACTGTCTCTTCCACCATTCTCTCTTCGTTCGTCTACATAGCTTTGTAACGGCTTGTCTTGCCAGTTTATAGTTCTCTTTCGTGGACCTGGTGTTGCGTCCTTGTAGACACTTCAAATAGCAATCTCTTTTATATTGAATAGCGTCAAGGCATGCTTGATCCATCCATGGCTTCTGGGAGTGGTTCTGTGGTCGTCCAAATATTCCCTCAGCAGCGCTTAAAACAGCATCTTTGAGAAAATACCATGACTTATCGACGTTTCCATTAATGGTTTCTGACTTATCCAATGTTTGGGCAATATGGATTTGATATCTCTCTTCTGTTTCAGCATTCTTTAATGATGAGATGTTAAAACGTTTCCGTTGATTGAATTTTGGAATGCCTGGATTTGGGAAGTGGAACCTTATCGTTGCACATACAAGGAAGTGATCACTTCCAATGTATGCACCTCTAAAGGATCGCACATCCCGAACGCTCGAAAAGAAACGTGCTGTTACTAGAACGTGATCAATTTGATTTCGAGTGTTTCCATTCGGTGAGACCCAAGTCTGTTTATGAATCGATCGATACGGAAAGAACGTACTGGCAATTCTCAAACTATTTGATAATGTGAACTCAGTCATTCTCTCACCATTATCATTCTAATTCAAATGCAGGCTGTGGCACCCACCACATTTCCATAAGAGATATCTCTTCCAACCTGTCCATTAAAGTCACCAAGAACCATAATGAAGTCGCGTGTTGGTGTTTGTTTCATAACCTCTTCCAGTGCTATGTAGAAATTATCCTTCTCGTCGACGGTCTTAGCTTCAGTAGGTGCATGCACGGTAATAAGAGAAATATTGTTATATGTACCACGTACACGTAGGTAACAGATCCTCTCACTGACCGGGATGAATTTCATCACGGCTTCTTGTATGCGTGCACCAACAAGAAAGCCAGTACCAAATTCTCTTCGAGAAGGATGACCACTACAGTATAGAGAGTGACTACCAAATCTTGTTTTCCGATTATCAGCTGTCTAATTTCTTGTAGAGCAATAATATCCATCCTATACCTCTCAGCCTCTGTTTCCAGACTTATAAGAGCATCCACGTTCCGATTCGGTAGTCTGGTCCTTTTTCACGTCCAGGTAAAATTGTGTTTTTTTTTCCGGGTCTGTTATTCTCTTTCTGATAACCAAATTTAACATATTAGTTTTTTTCCGGGGCTAGGGTGTTAACCTTAGGCCCAACCCAGATTGTCGTGAATGGGTCCGTTCTGCATATTAAGGTCACCAGAAACAACCTTTTTACACGTTTATATAGCGAGCCGCTTGATTCAAGACAAACGCCCGCCACAAGCCGCCCCTGACATGGAGAACAGACGCTTGAGTCGCATTGGTTGTAAGGCGCCAATTCACCGTCATGTAGCGTCATTGACTAAGCAGTTTTTACTCTGTTTGTCTCCAATACACCAACCTAATTCTGTCAGCATTACCCAGGCAGCACGGCGTAAAAAATTCATACATCCTTAAAAAATTGTCCCGAAAATATTATAGAGCAATAACACGCGGCTAATAGCAGACTCGACTCATGTATCAGATTTGAACATTATACTATTATAAGATCAAGACAAAAACACGAAATCTGTTGTTTTGTCGTAAAATGCTAATTTTTTTTTTATTTTCAGACCAATGTTACCAATAATTTTTTTATTTTCAGACCAATAAATGTGTGAATTCAGACCAATAAATATGATAAGTAATGAGGCAAAAATATTAGAAAAGGCAGTTAGTTTGCAGCTCACACACTACTTAGAGATTAACAATATAATTTTCAACTATCAATCTGGGTTTCGACGTCACCACAGTTGTGAATCTCTTCTAAATCTGGTTGTAACGAATTGGAAAATTGCGGTATACAAAAAGAAAGTTATTGTTTCGGTTTTTTTGGATCTATCCAGAGCGTTCGAAACAATAGATAGAGATATTCTATTGTTAAAACTTGAAAATTATGGAATTAAAGGTACCGAATTGCAATGGTTTAAATCATATTTAAGCGAAAGAAAACAACGAACAAAGATAAACAATGCTAAATCTGATCCACTTGATGTTGACATTGGAGTTCCACAAGGCTCGATATTGGGTGTAACCTTATTTCTTCTATACATTAACGATATCTACAAGGTTATAAAAAATTCTACCATCTTTTTGTTTGCGGACGATGCCCTGATTTATTATGTTGGGGATGATGTAGAAGAATGTGTTAAAATGATAAATAGTGATTTACAGGATCTGGATATTTGGTTTAAGATGAACAAACTGAAACTAAACACGGATAAAACCAAATGCATGTGCATTAATGGGAAATTGAGCCGTGATGTTGTTATTAATAACGATAAAATTGAAAGTGTAAATAAAATCAAATACTTAGGAATAATCGTAGATAACCAGTTAAATTTCAAGGATAATCTGGATTATGTTTGCAAGAAAATTGCAAAAAAAGTATATTTTTTAAAAAGCGTTCGTAAGAATATTTCTAAGAAGACAGCAATACATATTTACAATATAATAGTTAAGCCATATTTTGAATATTGTCCGTCAATTTTATTTGTATGCAATAAGCAAATGTTAAGTAGACTACAAAAACTGCAGAATAAAGCAATGCGTGCCATATTAAAAGCTAAAAAGCTGACCCATATTAACACTATGTTGGAAACATTAAATTGGTTAAGTGTGGAGCAATTGATTAATATTGTGACGATTATGGAAGACGATAGAACACAACAACAATAGAAAATCTTCAAGAAAATTCTCGTTAGAGAATTATCTTCGAGAAAATTCTTCTAAAAGAAATGTAAAAATCAATAAAACCAAATCAACGTAACCAAAGTAAACATTTAATAGGAAGTATTTGTTTTCTTGAATAAGGATTGGTTAACGAAATAAAAATTGGTAAATAAAACAAGAAACAAAACAAAAGAATAGATTTCACACCTAGGTGTCAATATTTGAAGATCGTCTTATTGTTGATAAAGGAAGGAAAAAAGGTGTGTTCTAGAATATTGCAGTAATATAGAGGCTATTTCATGTAGTATAAATAAGAGGTGTTCTTCGAGGTTAGTATTAGTATAAAATTGTTAGTGATACAAAAAGTATAAAAATTTAGCAGTGATAAAGGCGAAGTAAAATTAACAGTGTTATAAGTAGAAAGTTAAAAGTGATATTGTGAACAAGTATAAAAGAATTATAAGTGGTGAAATATTGTTAGTACAAGAAGAACTAAAAGGGGAATAGTAATAGGAGAAATATTTTTATTGTAAAATCTTGAACGAATAAAATTATAACGTTTAGAAAATCCATTGTGTTTTAAATTTCCTGATTTAGTGATCGAACTAAATAATTGTAACTTGGCTAAAGAAACGTTACAATATGAATGTATTAATTTTGGTTTTTAAAATCAAAAACAACTTATTACCTAAATACCTAGGTGATAAATTAAAATATGTTAAGGAAGTGCATAGGTATAATCTAAGAAATAATTTAGACTTTAGCTTGGAGTTTTTTAGAAATGATAAAGTCAGGAATATGCACTTGCATAGAGGTTTAAGAATGTTCAATGAATTACCAAATGATGTAAAAAAGGAAAATTCGTTAGGTAAATTTAAGATAAAAGTCAAAATTTATTGCAAGCAAAAATTTCACTTATGAAATGTTAAATTTCTTACATATATTGTATTTTTACTTTTTTTTTTGTTCCTTTTTATGGATTGTATTAATAGATTACTGATCTAAATAAATAAATAATAATAATAATAATAATAAAATTTTGCAGCGGTGACCGTTATTTCTAGCTGCCAAAGATTGCGTGAATACTTGCTTCTTATGGAAGCTTTTTAGTTTAGTCTAATTAGATCCGTGGTCTAATATAAACCTAAGAAATATACAATTTTAAACTAAATTCAATATCATGTGAATGAACTATTTAATTCGACATAAAGACAGGTTTATGTTTAATGCTTTCTCATGTTTCGCTCGTAATGTAAACATTTGCTGAAGAATAAAAACGTTCATCTACTGTTCTATCATTGCTGTTATATAAATTTATCGATACACGATCGCTGATGTTACTAATTAATTATTATGGTGGTTATTGCTATGATCTAATAATTTGTTATTATAAAATAAGAACAATAATATTGTTCTTATTTTATATGTTTTATCATTTTCGCTAAATTTAAATTAATTTTGTTAGTTGTAAGTTTTAAGGAAATATTTATGATTCATCGATTCCATTATTAAATTTAAAGAAATTGATTACAATCTAAATTTCTATATTTGGCAAATTATATTAATTGCATTGTTAATAATTTTTGTCATGATTTATGAATATATTCTCATAATTTTTTGGAAAATTTCTCAAGCACGTCAGGTAAATAATAACATAGCAACTGTCAATCAATAATGTTGAATTACGTCCGTCAAGTTATGGCATCTACATCTACATTATAGTTTTAATAAAATGCAATATTGATTTAAAAAAAATTATATTTATATATATCAAAAACAAACAATTTTAAGTTTTTTCTTAGAAGAAGAATATTTTTTAATTATAAATTTAAAAATTTCCAGGAAAAAAAGTAGAAAGATCTGTAGAGATCTGATCGTATATCTTCACTGTTTGATCTATGTAGAACAGCATTTACAAAAGTGTTGCCTCACTTAAAGATACAACAAAGATTAGGCAAAGATTCAGTAATGGAAACTGCTTTCAATAATTATTTATGTTAACGCCGACAGGAGAAAAAAATATTTTGATCATTTAGTCAAATACTTATATTCAACCGATCACCACATGTAATTTTTAACGTGAATCCGCATATGTCAAATCGTATTTTTTGTTCTCTTTGCTCTCATGAGAAACCGAAATATCTTCTCATAGACGTGCGTGAGTTTTTCATTTGATTCAAAATTGTAAAATTATTGTGAAAATCTATAAGAAAAAAATCACTAAAAACCCTACCACTAAAAAGTAATAGTTTCTCCCTCCCTGCGATTGTAAAAAAAGAAAAGACAAAAATTACATATTGGTTTTTATTATAACCAAACATAGTTTTTTGAAATTTCATAAACGATTGCCAATATTTGCCAATAACGCCAATATTTGCCAATTTGCTAATTTTCCAATAACGAACAACGTTTGCCACCAAATGTGAACAATACATTTTTAAAAAATTACATAACTCAAATATTTTTTCGTGTCGTTAGAAAATATTGCTTGTCCTTCATAAAATATTTGACTTAAATAATCACTGGAAATGACACAATAAATTTAAATTACTCTCGTAATTATTGTCATTCATTGTATAAAAATTAGCACAACTATGAAGAAAACATTTAATATTTTTTGGCATTTTAAATATAGAATTATAAGAAAGTTTGTGGTAGTAATTATAAACATTGAAAAACAAAGCAGAATTGAAATTTAATATTACAGATGTGCCATCACCATTCTTTTGTCTCTTTTCATACAATTTAAAGTTATTTTCTCTCTATATTTAGATATATGTACTTTAAAATTATATTACATTACGGGGACCATAAGTTCCACATTGTGTACCAAATTTTAGTCAATCGTACCACATTTCTAATTGTACCGCATTTCACATTTTTGTAGCAGAACTTTTTTGCAACAAACAATTTTTTGCAGTAAATGCATATTTTTAGGGTTCCGTTTTTTATAAAGAACCCTATTGGTGAGAGTACAACGTGTTTTTCGCATTATATCGATTATCCCGTAAACCATTAATCTTATGGATCTACAATTTGAGGTGCTTATAAAACTAACCTATCCACACAAGATGACGAGTTAAAAAATAAATTAAGTTGGTTTGTTTTACAGAGGTACGATGTGAGGCCTTTGAGAAAATAAATTTTTTTATTGGGGGTAGGGTATCATATGAAATTGCTCCACCTTAGTATTCCTTAAAAATATATTTTGGAATTTTACGCCCCTCCATTTTTTGTATAATTTTGAATAATGACGTTTTCTTTATGTTTTATTGCCTCGATTAACTCCGACCCTACTTGATCGAAAATCTTACAATATATTTGCAATGATAGAAAAATGAGTAAGCTTTTAATGAAAAATGTAGAAAAGAGTCAAATACTCTTAATTATATTTATTAAGGGGGTGGGAATGAAAAGGGATAAAAACATCATTTAAAACCAGGTTAAGTGGGGTGTCATTTGAAAGAGCACTTGATTTTAGAAACATTGCAACTTTTTCAGAATTTTGTAATGCATAGTTTTTGAATTATTATTAAAAAAGGTGCAACAAAAAGTTGGTTCCCTCCCTAGGATATCGAGCTTAATTGACAGAAAAATTTCAAAAAACTCATAGAAGCAGGAAGTTTAATGAACTCTGAAAATTATAGCGAAGCCTCAAATAATTATATTTCTGTGTGTTTAGGGGATGGGGGTAAAGAGGGTAAAAAAACTTTTTCACCCGAACGAATGTTATTTGAAAGAGCACCTAATTTAAGAAACAATGCAATTTTTTTTAGAATTTTGCGACAGTTTTTGAGTTATTGTCAAAAAGTGCAATTTTCAGACCGTGCAATTTTCAGATCCCTACGTTTCGACGCTGATTTACAGAAAAAAATATTTCCAATTTAAACCATTTACAAGCTGGTTAAATCTTTCTTTAGTTAACATAAACAGCTATGGATAAGATTTAACCTGAAGTAACATTTTTTATGTCATTTGTGATCAAGGTAGATGTGATTGTAATTAAATTTACTATTGACGTTTACGATTAAACATTTATTTTATTATGCGTCTAATGTCTATGATCTGGTAATGTAAAGAGTTTACTACACAACTTTATGTCATTTTGTTTATATTATGTACTTTTGCATTCACGGAACCCTTGACGAGCGAATTTTATTCGCACTTGTCCGACTTTTTTACTTCACCACAATTTTAAATGGTACAATTTAGGTACAATTTTTCAATCTAGTTTTCATTAAAATATGTTTTTATCTAGTTTTCATTTAAAAAATTTTGTTTTTTTTATTCATTAAGAATTCTGATTTAGTTATTAGACGAATCAAGCAAGTTTTGTTAAAAATTTAAAAAAGTTTTACAATAATTGTTTCTTTTTTGAAATACGAAATTCATTATTTTAATTTCATCGTTGATATTTTTACGCTATTTTCTTTGAACTTCATATCGTTTTATTTATACATTTTGTAACAATTCCGTAGAAAATCAAATAAAAAGAATACATTATAACTCCTTGTGTGAACTTTTGAATAATTGTGTTATTGGTTGCTTTTATCCAGAGGAGATTCGTATTCGAGCAATTGATATTATTGTGGAACAATTGATATTTATTAGTGTATTTAAAGGAAAGCAACTATACGTTGTTACAAGTGAAAAAAGATAGCTATAAAACAATTTATATAAAATTGAGAAGCTGAAATTCAATCAACAAATACTATGTAGTGATGAACGCATTATAATAGCGAGAATGACTAGCTATTAAGAAACACAAGCAACTCGTTGTTTTGTGATTATTTGGTTCGTTTATTTTTGTTTAATTTTAAAAAAATATAAATACCCCAATCAATTCTCCCTCGTGTCCTGCCTCACCTGTGAATGCCTTGGGTGGTAATGAAGCACCCATGTTAATGACCCATTAGCAGTTAGCTGGTATTATCCAAGCAAACTTGCAGCAGTTTGCACAACAACAATACATGTTACAGCGGCAGATGCCACCAACTTGCTCACAACCTCCAACAACTGAACTAGATTTAGCTACAGTAAGCAATATTAATTTTGTTAAATTTAAAGCTCCACAAAATTTGTTTGACCAAAACCCAATTGTTTGGATCAAGATGTTGGAACTTCAATTTTTAAGTTCGAATATTAGGTCGGAAATCTATCGAGAAAAAAAAATCTTGCATAACACAAATTTTGTTTTTTCTTTTGTTTAGGACCATTTCTATCTAAATAGCCAATAAAAATTTGATGTACGGTGGGTAGGTGCCTGACATTCCTGCATAGGATCTTGATGAAACTTTGGCAAATGATCCAGGTTCACTTGAAAATGGATAGATCTGAATTCGTTTCAAATTTGGACAAAATGGCGAGTGGTCTTCCGACACCTCTAAGTTTAAATTTTCAATAACTTCTAATCCTTATGAAGCTTATGATCTTATGGAAAATTGGTATTTAAGGTTTTACTACTGTTTCCAATATTTCTGCATACCAACTTCCGATTTGTCACTTCCGGTTAACAAGTTTTTTTTCAGGTATTCATCCCTACTGTGGCCTACAATTACCGATCGGTTTTCATGAAACGTTGGTAAAAGCGTTCAACAAACATGACAAAGATTTTATCAGCTTTTGGAGTACATTGGATAAAGGGTTGGGGGCCCACCATACAACAGGTGGTTTTTTTCACCATGTTTTTTGAGTTTGCTGGGAGCATACAACATTATTTTCGTTCGTAAATGAATTTGGATGACACTTTGGAAAAAGATGCAAATATGTATGGCAAGGGACTGATAAGTTTTTGAGCGATAGTGAACAAAGTGGTGGATGGTCCCCCGAGCACCTGTTGTTTTGAAAGCTCAATAACATCTGACAAAGCAGAACCATGAGGAAATCCTGCATTGGTTGAAAAGGCGTCCGTTGATACACCATCAACATTGACCCGAAATTTGCACAGTTTTTAAATAATTGGCTAAAAACTACAATTTTAAGTATGACTTAGTTTCGAACTTAGAAAGACAGAAAAGTTCAAAAAAAATGAATTAATATCATATTTTGAAATTTAAACCATTTATAAGCTCGTCTAATTTAATTTCGCTCTATTTATTGCGGATAAAATTTAACTTAAAGTAGCATTTTTAGTATCGGTTCGATCAATTTACAATATACACGGAAAAACTCATTTTTGAGTGCCTATGATTAATGATGGCCTGGCAATATAAAAACGTTACAACACAAAATTATTTTAATTTTATTCGCGCCTAACCGGCTTACTTATTTTATTACGAAAATGTAAATAAAAATTATAAATAAAAACTAATAAATATTTATAAAATTTTTATACAATCTCAGCGGAAGATCAAAATAATAAACAAAAATAAAAACTCGAATGGGTTTTGTGATATTGTCAATCGAATTGTTTCGGTCACTCTGGCTGGATATACAAAAAAGTGATATTACTTTATTTTCACATTTCCATTTCACTTGGAAATATAAATTTTAAATATATATATAAATCCAATTCAACTCACCATTAAGCTCCTTTATGACTTTCGGAAGTGTTATTTTCACCATTTTAAGAAAATTGTATTTATTAATTTCAAAATCAATACTAAAATCACTTTAGTATTAGAATGTTTATATTGTGTTCAATTTACTATATGAATTATGGTATAATAATTAATAATTTGTTTAAACTTTTAATTGTTATTGTTATAACACAAAACTATTTCATTTGTAATTAATTTAATTTTTTTTCCATTGTTTTTTTTAATATGAAAATATCACATTTGTTTTATTATTAAAATGTGTTTTTAAACTATATTTTGTTCTGGTTTTTATTGATAATAAATTTTATTTCTTAAATTCTTGTATATTTAATTTCAATTTAACTAATGTTTAGCTCTAGAAGTTTTCTGTAATTAAAATTAAAGGAAAAAACTATTAAACAATTTATAAAGCATATTTGAAAAAAATATATTTTTTGTTGAACTTTTCGCGTAAAAATGATTTAGTTTAAGATTATTGCTGGAATTTATCAAAATTTAAAGTTTATTTTGAAGAAGAATTTACCTTTCCAGAATATATTATGTGTTTGACATTACATATTTTTTACTTGGCAATCAGGGAAAGATACTTAATTTTTTTGAATTTTTGGGTCAACAAATATATTAATAAAATTAGAACAGCTTTTTTTTTTTAATAAGCACCTAGAGTCGTTTAGAATCATTCAAAACTCGTTATACTGCCCTATACAATCCTATTCAATTAAAAAACAAAAAACTAATTTTTCAAATCAAATAATTTGAACTTGTCATGTGCAAACGCTGAAAATTTACTAATTATAAGTAAACCGCCAAGTATAACATTCAACTTTAAATAACAAATTTTTTCAGTTTATTTTCATAAGTTTAAGAAATGTTTTTAAAGATTAAACTGGATTTGTGATAAAGTTTGTATATGCTTTTAAAGTATGATTTGATAACATTTTTATTGAAGTTTTTTTTGGATATATCCTTTACTGACATTACCTTTTACAAATTTACAGGATAGTAACAAAACATTTTTTCTGCATCTCAAAACCGAGCTACAAAGTACGTCATACAATTGTATTTATACATTTATGCAAAACCACTACAAAATATGTGGTTATATTCGTTACGGTCGTTAACATTGTAATGTATTTTGTTAATGATCCAAGAGGCTTTGCAATAACATAATACTTATTTATAATTCGGTATTTTTCGTCAAACTTCGAATGTTTTGTTTTAATATATTTTTGAATAAAATGTGCTGTGTAAATACATTTTACAACCTAGGTCTTACTACAATGACTATGACAGGCAAAGTATCACCTTTTTATGTCTCTCTTAATACCATTTTAAAGTTATGTTCTTTCTATATTTATATATACTCTAAGGCAGTGTCAAAACCTTTAGAACACAAGAAAATCTATTTATTGAATCATGTAGGCTTTTAGATTTTATTGAAATTTAAATTCGAAAGATAAGATCTAACAAATAGTTAACCATGACAACAACGAAACTTTCAATAAAAAAATTCGGTTGCTTTGAGTTTTATTAAAAATATTTTTATTTTAATCCTTCGAAATTTTAATTTTAATCAAATTAGAAGAAAAACGTGTTCTAGACCGAGTTGTGAAAACTTGACCATTTCTGATATTTCTGAAACTTGGCATATATATAAGTATTATGGACATAATAAAAAAAATTATTTTAGAATTTTTTAAAGTGCATTTTGCCAATTCGAAAAGAAAAATATGAAGTGGCTGAAATCTCAAGGCTCTGAGATATCAAGACTTCGGTCTGGGTTAAGGATTTTGATATAGTTTTCGGCAAAACCCTTTTATGAGGACATGGTTTTTAGTTTTGGGAAGCGATGTATATCAAACACAACTTTTTGTTAAAGTACAAGTATTTTATTATCTCTGTTTAGAAATTTATTACAAAACTAACACGAAACATCTATACGTTGCCGGAAAATCACAACAGATCATTAAATTAACATAATTTAGTGAAAAGATGATACAATCAGCAAACTACTCAAAAACCTCTCCAAAAACCTCTCCACTACCCAAAAACCTCTCCAGCATTTCGAGAAAATATTACAAAACCACAAATTCATATTTCTTTCAAAACTCCAAAAATATTGTAAAAATTAAATAAAATCAAACTTTTTTCAAAATTCTAAAAATATTCCAAAAATAATTACAAAATCAAAGATTAAAACTTTTTTCAAAAATTCTAAATATATTGCAAAATATAAAACAGAATAAAAAATTGAAACTTTTTCCAAAATTTCAAAAATTATAATAAAATCAAAAATTTAAAATTTTTCAAAATTCCAAAAATTGAAAGTTTTTTCAAAATTCTAAGAATATATAAATAAAATTCAAAAATTCTATTTTTTTTTCTAAAATATTGCAAAATTAAAAAAAATATTGCAAAAATTATAACAAAATCAAAACTTTTTCCAAAATTCTAAAAATATTGCAAAAATTATTACAAAATCAAAAATACAAACTTTTTTCAAAATGCTAAAAATATTTCAAAAACTATAACAAATTCAAAAATTTCCATGTCCAATTTCATGTTCAATTACATTTACGTCATAAAATCAATTTTCAACAATCAAATTTTTTTTCCACAAAATTGACTAAAAAAATAAATGAAATCATTTGTTTGACACACTTGACAATATTTTTTTGACAAACTTATGATGCAATAAAATTCTCAATAATAATAATTTCATGTTCATTACATTTCATTTCATCCAAATAACTAATTTTATTTTTTTCTAAAAAAATAAATGAAAATCATTCTTTTGACACACACTTGACAACATTTTTTTGACAAACTTATAATCCCATAATTCTCAATAATAATAATAAAATTTCATGTCAAACAATTAATTAATTTTATTTTTTTCCAAAAAATTGGGTAAAATAATAAATAAAAATCTTTCTTTTGACACACTTGACAACATTTTTTTGATAAACTTTTAATGCAACAATCTAGTTTTTGATCTCACATACCAATCCAGACCATCAAGATTTCTCCACATTCTTCGTTCCTACTCGTAATCACTTAAAATGAACGATGTTTAATCCAAAAATATGAAAATTTGCTATTTTTGACACACTTAATGATTTTTTTGACACACTTCTGGTATAGTTATCAGACACACCCTTCGGACCTGTCCATTGAGTATACCTATTTTTAGAAAAAAAAGTTTTTAAAATCCCTTCAGCGGTTTTCTAGATTTCGTAGGTAATGACGGACGGCCGACCGGCAGACAGACATACATTTTACGTAGGTTTCATATAAAAATCTACCTATTGCAATGTGCTTCATCTCAGAATTTTGGAAAAATTTTTGTGCCAAACGACTATATATGATAAGTGGAGACGGAAAATCAAAATGCAAAAAAAGTTTATATATATATATATATATATATATATATATATATATATATATATATATATATATATATATATATATATATATAATATATATATATATATATATATATAT
>OY856187.1:118608345-118638345 GCA_963693315.1 Diogma glabrata
CGTCCTTGTAGACACTTCAGATAGCAATCTCTTTTGTATTGAATAGCATTAAGGCATGCTTGATCCATCCATGGCTTCTGGGAGTGGTTCTCTGGTCGTCCAAGTATTCCCTCAGCAGCGCTTAAAACAGCATCTTTGAGCAAATACCATGACTTATCGACGTCTCCATTAATGGTTTCTGATTTATCCAATGTTTCGGCAATATGGATTTGATATCTCTCTTCTGTTTCAGCATTCTTTAATGATGAGATGTTAAAACGTTTCCGTTGATTGAATTTTGGAATGCCTGGATTTGGGAAGTGGAACCTTATCGTTGCACATACAAGGAAGTGGTCACTTCCGATGTATGCACCTCTAAAGGATCGCACATCCAGAACGCTCGAAAAGAAACGTGTTGTTACTAGAACGTGATCAATTTGATTTCAAGTATTTCCATTCGGTGAGACCCAAGTCTGCTTATGAATCGATCGATGCGGAAAGAACGTACTGGCAATTCTCAAATTATTTGATAATGCAAACTCAGTCATTCTCTCACCATTATCATTCGAATTCAAATGCAGGCTGTTGGGACCCACCACATTTCCATAAGAGATATCTCTTCCAACCTGTCCATTAAAGTCACCAAGAACCATAATGAAGTCGCGTGTTGGTGTTTGTTTCATAACCTCTTCCAGTGCTATGTAGAAATTATCCTTCTCGTCGACGGTCTTAGCTTCAGTTGGTGCATGCACGGCAATAAGAGAAATATTGTTATATGTACCGCGTACACATAGCAGATCCTCTCACTGACCGGGATGAATTTCATCACGGCTTCTTGTATGCGTGCACCAACAAGAAAGCCAGTTCCAAATTCTCTTCGAGAAGGATGACCACTACAGTATAGAGAATGACTATCCAAATCTTGTTTTCCGATTATCGGCTGTCTAATTTCTTGTAGAGCAATAATATCCATCCTATACCTCTCAGCCTCTGTTTCTAGACTTAAAAGAGCATCAGGAGCGCTCAGGCTGCGCACGTTCCACGTTCCGATTCGGTAGTCTGGTCCTTTTTCACGTCCAGGTAAAATTCTATTGTTGTTTCCGGGTCTGTTTTTCTCTTTCTGATAACCAAATTTAACATATTAGTTTTTTTCCGGGGTTAGGGTGTTAGCCTTAGGCCCAACCCAAATTGTCGTGAATGGGTCCGTTCTGCATATTAAAGTCACCAGAAACAACCTTTTTACACATTTATATAGCGAGCCGCTTGATTCAAGACAGACGCCCGCTCCAAGCCGCCCCTGACATGGAGAACAGACGCTTGAGTCGCATTGGTTGTAGAGCGCCGATTCGTCGTGGTGTAGCGTCATTGACTAAGCAGTTTTTACTCTGCTTGTCTCCAATACACCAACCTAATTCTGTCAGCATTACCCAGGCAGCACGGCGTGGACGTCGAATTTCGGATTTCGCTACCCATATATATATATATATATATATATATATATATATATATATATATATATATATATATATATATATATATATATATATATATATATATATATATATATATATATATATATATATATATATATATATATATATATATATATATATATATATATATATATATATATATATATATATATATATAAATATGTATATATATATATATATATATATATATATATATATATATATATATATATATATATATATACATATATATATATATATATATATATATATATATATATATATATATATATATATATATCTTATATATATAAAAATCACGTGTCACGATGTTTGTCCGCGATAAACTCCGCAACAACGTAACCAATCTTAATGAAATGTTGTACAGTGTGTGTATAATGGTCCAACTTGAGAGATAGGATAGTTTTTATTTCAATTAAATGTTTAAATATTTTTTGATTGCGAATTAAATGTTAAATATGGATAGTTCAGAAGCAAACTTTTAGATGGCGGCGTAAATTAATTAATTTACTGTCAAACCTGCTTTATCGACTTTTTAATCATCCATGTAGGACCCATATAGACTATCAAATATGTTATTGAGCGATTATTTTGTTCCGGTGTTTGCTGTAATGGCACTGCAAAAAGGGGAAAAGAAAATAAATTCAATAAAATTTATATGGGATTTCATTCAAAACACAACTTGAATAATTTTAAAAATTATCTATGAAATTTCTCATTTTACTACAATTAAATAATTTAAGTTTCTTTATGAACTATTATTGACAATTACTGACAATATTAAGCATAATATATAAAATATTTTATTCTCTTCTGTCCGTAAAACAAATACGAAAATAGGTTAAACTTTTCATACAAGTTTGTATGGGAATTTTGGGCAATTTTCATGTTTGAGCGGCTTAAGAATAATATTTTATATATTACGCTTAATATATACTCGATAGGATAGTTTTTATCTCAATTAAAAGTTTTAATATATATTAATTGCGAATTGAATGTTAAATGTATTTCGTAAACACATTCAACGTAAGTGACACAACTTCATCATGGACTTTTTAATCATCAGCGTAGGCCCCGAAAAAATTGTTGATTTCAACTTTTTGTTATAATGATACAGTTTTGAAGTTTAACGCATAGCTTTTTCAATTTTGTGAATTATTTTTTTTAATTGTGTTGTGCATCATTTAATTATTACTAGGAGGGCCCGGCGTGCTTCGCTACGCTTATAAATAAAGTTTTTGCGTAGACATTTTGTTGACGTAGAAGCAATGATTTCAAAAAGTGGTAATGAGAAATGCTAGCATATAATTTTTAATTTTTCTTTTTAAATATATGAATGAAAAATAATCAGAACTCTAGCTGATCAGTTCGGATATATGAAAAATTAGCGATCAAATAAGTTAGTGATCAAATAAGCTTACTTGAAAACTTATTTGATCGCTATTTTTCCATATATCCGAACTGATCAGCTAGAGTTTTGATTATTTTTTATTCATATATTTAAAAAGAAAAATTAAAAATTATATGCTAGCATTTCTCATTACCACTTTTTGAAATCATTGCTTCTACGTCAACAAAATGTCTACGCAAAAACTTTATTTATAAGCGTAGCGAAGCACGCCGGGCTCTCCTAGTTTCAATTATTCAGTTATTTTTCTTTTTACTTGCAAAAATATACTTAAGTCGGATGAAATTTGTGGCACCTATTCACAAAACATTGACACCAATACCAAAACTACGTGAAAAAGCCTCAAAAATTCAACCGCGCATAACTCCGATTCAGAGTACACAAAAAATAAAAGCAGAAACAACTTTTTTCCTTTCGTCAATACCAACAAAATATCAAAATTTCAGATTTTTTAAAAATCAAAAATTTAAAAATCAACAAAAAAATGTACGTTTTCAAAATAATAGCCCTCCTATAACAAGAACACAAAGAAAAATATTACGCAAATATCTTTATATCAATAAACAAAATAATCGAAATAATATCGAAAACCGTCCTTGTTCAAAGACAAAAGACGACTGAAATGAATGATTTAAAAAAGAAAATAAATTTCTAAGTTTCGTTTTTATTGTTCGTTGTTCGATAGCTAGTATATAAAAAAGAAAATATCATTCATAAAATATCATCATAAATATCATTCATAAAATATCATTCATAAAATCAACATTATTACGCATATTACGCATATAATCTCTTTTATTCCGACGACTCGAAAACCATCCTTTGTTCAAAGACAAAAGACGACTGAAATGAATGAGAAAAAAAAGTTTCGTTTTTGTTGTTCGTTGTTCGCTAATATATAAAAAGGAAAATATAAAAAAATAAAATAAATTTTTAATTTCGTTTTTATATGTATGTAAACTTATAATGCATATGTATATAAAAAGTTTTCCGTATATAATAACTTTTTTATTTATGATCCGATTTGTGTGAATCCGAATCCGATTATAGGTTACACTAATATCAGTTAGCTGTGAAAATTTGAAATGAATCCATCTGCGAATAAAAAAGCCTTAGGCTCCACAAAGTTTTGATCTAGCGTATTAATATATAAGAAGATTAAATGATACACAACACAATTAAAAAAAATAATTCACAAAATTGAAAAAGCGTTAAACTTCAAAACTGTATCATTATAACAAAAAGTTGAAATCAACAGTTTTTTCGGGGCCTACGCTGATGATTAAAAAGTCCATGATGAAGTTGTGTCACTTACGTTGAATGTGCTTACGAAATACATTTAACATTCAATTCGCAATTAAAATATATTAAAACTTTTAATTGAGATAAAAACTATCCTATCCAGTATATATTAAGCGTAATATATAAAATATTATTCTTAAGTCGCTCAAACATGAAAATTGCCCAAAATTCCCATACAAGCTTGTATGAAAAATTTAACCTATTTTCGTATTTGTTTTACGGACAGAAGAGAATAAAATATTTTATATATTATGCTTTTATAATCAAATTTTTTCAATATTAAAATTTCTAACTGTGTTTTATTTTTTGTTTGGATTTGTTGTTAGTTATAAATTCAAATCAAATTAAAGTTAAACATTGAAATATAAATTGATTGTTTTGTGATTATCGTGTGTGGATGCTCACAAATAAAAGAACTATAAGTCGCCAGATGCGTAGCCTCCCTAGGAGCTCGCTCAGCAGCATTAAACAGATGAGTCAAGGCATTAAAATGAGTGACATCCCAACAGTAAACAGGTATGCAGGTTTACCGCCTAACGTTAATTTATCAAAATATGCAAAAACATCGCAAACTAGTTCTCCGTATGGTGAAAGTTCTAGAAAACCTGTAGAAAAAATTCCTCCAATAATTACAAAATCTCCCTCAACGGAGATTCATAAAACTATGAAGGAACTAAATATTTCAAAATATAATATACAAATAATGTCAATTGGCATAAAAATACTTACATATAGCCTATCAGACTATAACAAAATTTTTACTAAATTAAAAGAACATAACAATGGTATGTTCTCATATACGCTTGAGGAAAATCGTTTTGTTAAATTTGTACTATGTGGGCTCCATGATATGGATACAAATGAAGTTAAGAAAAGCCTCGAGAATAGTGGCCTGAGTCCTGTTAATGTTTGGAAAACTATTCCTAAAAAATATCGTCGAAACAGTGAAGATGCCCTTTATTTTGTTGCTTTCAAAAAGGGATCAATGTCTCTGAACCAATTAAAAAATATTAGATTTGTTAATAACACAGTGTGCAGATGGGAAATTTGTCGATCCACCAGCAAAGGTCCTCTCCAATGTTATAAATGTAAAATGTATGGTCATGGAGCGAACGCATGCTACATGAAGCCAAAATGTAATTTCTGTGGTGGAGATGAACATATTGATGATATGGAGTGTCCTTTACAAAACGATATTACTAAACATGTTTGCTGTAATTGTAGTGGAAATCATACATCTAACTCTATAATTTGTCCAGAAAGAGAAAAATACATTCAAATAAAAAATCATCTGAATCTAAAAAATAAGTGAATCTAATATGAGTCGACCTTCAAATCAACCAACGTTTTCATTTCAACAACAGGATTTTCCTATTCTTCCTTCAATACCTCATCAAAACAACAATAAAAATTTTAATAATAATAATAATAATAATAATTTTGTTAACAAAAAAATGCAGTTCAGTACAGTGGTTCAAACAAATGCAATCAATCATGAAAATTCAATTAATATTAATTCAGATAGCACAAATGATTTGTTTGCACCACATGAGTTATTACAAATTCTCAAAGAACTTGTTTCAGGACTTCGGGGGTGCCATTCCAAAGAAGAACAATTTGATGTTATGGCTAATATTGCTATTAAATATGTCTGTTATCCATAATTCTTTAAAAATTTGTGTGTGGAACGCGTACGGTATAAAAAATAAAAAATTTGAGGCAATTCAGTTTTTAGATAATTTTAATATTGATATATTACTTATTAGTGAAACGCATTTAAAGCCTTCTATTTCATTTTCGATTCCTAATTTTCGATTTTATCGTAATGATAGAGAAAATATTCGCAGGGGTGGTGTTGGTATTCTTATAAAAGATTGCATTAAACATTCGCTTCTTCCTGACCTTAAATTAAATTGTATAGAATCCCTGGGTATTAATATAATAAGTAGTGATAATAATCAACTTAAAATATTTTCTGTATATTGTTCATATTCGAATTCTGAGCATCTCAGAAATGATTTTATAAAAATTTGTAGTGGTAATATTCCTTACCTAATTGGTGGTGATTTAAATTGTAAGCATCCTAACTGGTTTTGTCTTAGAACTAACCGCGGTGGTCGAACTTTATATGATTATTCTATTAACTCTGATTGTGTTGTTATCGCTCCCCAAGATCCTACCCACTATAGTCCTGCTGGAGTCCCTAGTATTATTGACATATTTTTAACAAACAACCCTCAGTTGATATCCGAAGTTAACACCATTCAAGCACTCTGCTCCGATCATCTGCCAGTCCTCTGTTCAATAGTATTTAATAATCAAGTAGATCATTGCCATCGTAAATACTTTAACTATAAAAATGCTAATTGGAGCATTTATCAGAATCATATTTCATCTGAAATTGAAAATTTCAATTTAAGTTCAATTCATACTATTTCAGATGTCAACGTTGCAGTCGATTTTTTGACAGCATCCATTTCTTCAGCTCGTGATCTATCCGTACCGCTTGTGCCTGTTCTTCCAACTGATAAATTGTTATTATCTGATCAAGTGTTAAGTTTTATCAGACACCGAAATTCGCTTAGAAGATCTTACCTCAGAAGTCGCCTTGCTCACATTAAAACCTCAATAAACTTGCTAAATAGAATTATTAAATATCATATAAATATTCTTTATAATCAAAAATGGCAAACGAAGCTTGAATGCTTGGATAATGGTTCAAGAAACTTCTGGAAAACAACTAAACATTTTAAAAACCATCGCAAGTCCATTCCACCATTAGTTACTCCCAACACTGGAAATCGAATTTTCTTAAATACAGAAAAAGCACAAGTATTGGCTGATGTCTTCCTTGACGCTCATCAAATTCCAAACTCCAATATTGTAATTGAAGAACAAGTGAATGACTTTTGCACTAATTTCAATAATTTGGATAACAATGCTCCAATTTCTGAAATTCGCCCTTCTGAAATTTCTGATATTTTGAAATTCCTTCCAAGGCTCAAAGCTCCAGGTGTAGATAATATTCCATTTATTTTACTTAAAAATCTTCCTGAAAGTGGAATCCATTTTCTTAAGATAATGTTCGAGTGCTGCTTGAAGCTAGGTTATTTCCCAATTCAATGGAAAAAAGCTAAAATTACTCCTGTTTTAAGCCTGGCAAAGACCCCACTCTTGCTACAAGCTACAGACCTATTAGTCTTCTTTGTACATTGGGAAAACTCTTTGAGCAGATTATCAAAAGAAGAATGGAAGAGTTCATAACTGACAATCAAATAATTATAAACGAGCAATTTGGTTTTAGATCTGGGCACTCTACAGTTCATCAAATCCATCGTGTAGTCAATCATATTAAATCTAATAGATCTTCGCTAAAATCTACTGGAATGATATTATTAGACCTTGAACGAGCCTTTGATAAAGTTTGGCAAGACGCAGTCTGCTATAAATTATTTATATATGGATTTCCAATATTTTTAATTAAAATCATAAAATCGTTCTTAACTGATAGAACATTTTTTGTCCAGATTTTTGATTCCATGTCCTCTATACTTAGCATTCCAGCTGGGGTTCCTCAAGGTGCCGTATTGAGTCCTTTGCTTTTTTGTTTATTCATCAATGATATTCCAAGAGATAGTGAATGTAAATTATCATTATTTGCTGATGACACTGCAATATTTGTGTCAGATGAGCTGGCGGTATCTATTATCAATAAGCTTCAATTGTACCTCACTAAAATTCTCGAATTTTTTAAAAACTGGAAACTTAGTATTAACATATCAAAATGTGAAGCCATTTATTTTACTAGGTGTAGAGCATCCCGTAAACTTCCACAACAACCTTTTCTGATTCAAAACTCTTCTTTGGAATGGAAACCTTCAACTAAATATTTAGGAATTTATTTGGATAAATCATTAACATTTAAGACACACGTCACTCAAATACAACAAAAATGTAATGCACTGTTCAAAAGTCTATATCCTCTACTCAACAGAAATAGTAAACTGAATAGTCATAATAAGACACTAATTTACAAGTGTGTGATTCTTAATATCATACTTTATGGTGCACCAATTTGGTGGGATATTGCTTTGTGTCATAAAAAGAAATTTCAAATTATTCAAAACAAATTTCTAAAAACTATCGTCGCTTTAATAATGAAACAACGTATTCGCGAAAGTGTAGTTTCGAGATAATTGGGTTTAAAGATTTTTCGATTTTCTGATTTTCGTAAACTCGGCAGCACTATTGAATGAATAAAGATATTGAAAAAAAAATTTCTGCCAATTAATCTTGACTAATTTCCCTACAGCATATTTAAATTTCACATGGGTACCTGCTGGCTTTTCTACCTAAAAAGAGGTGAAAAGTCAATCAGGTACCTTATACGTTATTTCATATTTCATATACGTTATTTCATTTTGCATAAAAGTACGATTAAGTCTAAAACTAATTATTATAAAACTAACGCATAATATTCTTACAATTTTTTATTTATATGAACCGGCATATCATGTAGTAATGAATGATGCTTATACAATATTTTAGATTTACCATTTCGTGTGGCGATCGTAATGTATGTAAAGTATACGACACTGATTTTACCCAAGTTATTATTCTGTAGGAATCGAAATATCGTACATGCATTTACGCTGTTTCAATATTTAACCGAATTAAAATTTGCATGTACGTTAATTAACAATATATTAATTTTCAACCCCAGTTATAAAAAAATTGGAAAATGTTAAAATGCCACTTTATAGACATCCTAATGGGGAATGCAGCGCACCCATTATATAAAAACAACGTATATATGGCATACGTTATTTCATTATTAAAGCGACGATATATAAACGCCCTAGACGTTATAGCACTTTAAGACTGCACAACGAATTAAATATAAAGCTTGTCAATGTAGTTGCTAGAGAAGCTAATGATAGATATATAAATAAATTAAATTATATTGAAAATGAATTAATAAATGCAATTAGCTTTACTACCGCTTAATTTTTGCAACGTAGCTTTTAAGTTTAGATTTAAGTAGGTTAGGTAAATATAAGTTTTTTATTAGTTACTAAGCAGACTGAACTGCATTTGAAAATATAAACATTCTTTTTCACTTATTTTTCGCAATACTCATACTAATTAATTTCATCTGTTGTAAAGCTTACTATTAAAAGCTGATCTCAGTAAACTATTAAATGTATACAACTGTATTATAAAATTTAAAGTCAATAAAGGATTATTATTATTATTATATATTATGCTTAATATTGTCAGTAATTGTCAATAATAGTTCATAAAGAAACTTAAATTATTTAATTGTAGTAAAATGAGAAATTTCATAGATAATTTTTAAAATTATTCAAGTTGTGTTTTGTATGAAATCCCATATAAATTTTATTGAATTTCGTTTCTTTTCCCCCTTTTGCAGTGCCATTGCAGCAAACACCGGAACAAAATAATCGCTCAATAACATATTTGATAGTCTATATGGGCCCTACATGGATGATTAAAAAGTCGATAAAGCAGGTTTGACAGTAAATTAATTAATTTACGCCGCCATCTGAAAGTTTGCTTATGAACTATCCATATTTAACATTTAATTCGTAATTAAAAAATATTTAGGCGTTTAATCAAAATAAAAACTATCCTATCTCTCAAGTTGGACCATTATACACACACTGAACACAATTTTATTAAGATTGGTTACGTTGTTGCGGTGTTTATCGCGGACAAACATCGTGACACGTGATTTTTATATATATAAGATAAGAATAAGATAAGATAAGATAAGATAAGATAAGATAAGATAAGATATAAGATATATATATATATATATATATATATATATATATATATATATATATATATATATATATATATATATATATATATGTATATATATATATATATATATATATATATATATATATATATATATATATATATATATATATACATATATATATAAATATATATATATATATATATATATATATATATATATATATATATATATATATATATATATATATATATATATATATATATATATAAATATATATATATATATATATATATATATATATATATATATATATATATATATATATATATATATATATATATATACAGGGTGAGTTTTTTAAAAAATGCCAGGCTTTTATCTCGAGAACCATGCTAGATGGGACAAAATAACCCAAGGTAATATTTGTTAAGTGTCGAGGGGGACGTCCAATGGTAATATTGAATGACCTTGAAACTCATAAGTATTGGAGATATATGCCAAAATAGGTTTTTTTTAAATTAGAACCTATACATTTAATATTTTTTTTGAATTAAGTAAATGAAACTACACACTTTTCGCCTCCAAATTTTTTTTGTAGAGTGTACGATTTTGTAGATATGATGAAAATTGATTTGCACTAAAGCAAACGTGTCTTCGCTAAGTTCTTCAGAAAAAAAATAAAATTTCGATAAATTAAAAAAAAACAAAGAAAATCATTCATTAATTTAAATATTATTGCATCGTGGTCTACTGCGTGAAATTGATTTTCGTTGTTTTTTTTTGATTTATTGAAATTTTATTTTTTTTCTGAAGAACTTAGCGAAGACACGTTTGCTTTAGTGCAAATCAATTTTCATCATATCTACAAAATCGTGCACTTTACAAAAAAAATTTGGAGGCGAAAAGTGTGTAGTTTGATTTACTTAATTAAAAAAAAATATTAAATGTATAGGTTCTAATTTAAAAAAAACCTATTTTGGCATATATCTCCAATACTTATGAGTTTCAAGGTCATTCAATATTACCATTGGACGTCCCCCTCGACGCTTAACAAATATTACCTTGGGTTATTTTGTCCCATCTAGCATGGTTCTCGAGATAAAAGCCTGGCATTTTTTAAAAAACTCACCCTGTATATATATATATATATATATATATACATATATATATATATATATATATATATATATATATATATATATATATATATATATATATATATATATATATATATATATATATATATATATATGTTAGGGTGTCCCAGAAAAATTAAAATTGTTTTTTTTTAACGCATACCCTTTAATTTTTTTTCTTTTATGTCAAAACAACTGTAAAACAAATTTCATGCAATTTAAATAACAGTAACCCGTGCCGACTTGGACCTAAACATCCTCAATACTTGATTGTGTACTTTAGCGCGCATACCTGTTTTGATGTGCTTATAATTTCTAAATATCTTGTCGGTTATACGAATTTTTCTTGAAAAATAAATATGTCCGTCGAACTAGGTAGTTCTAAACAAAAAATATACATGAAAGGTAACCCAAAACTTCCTTCAAATGGGCAAGCTCTCGTATAGTATTGTTGTATGATATATTGTTTTTTAATATAATACATTTCATACGAAAACAAAGAACAATTTTTGTGCCAAAACTGAATAATTCTATAGACACGCTTGGAATGTTATTTTAGACTGAAAACTCAAGACAAAGTGCAAATTCTCTGCTGTGATACTATAACTGCTTCGCATACACATCGTATGTGTGCGCGTTGAAAAAAATCAATATAGAAAAACTTATTTTCGCTTGCAACCATCACATGTACGAGCTGGTGTTAAAAAGTCTTTTTGAAGTGAAAATAAAACAAGTGCCTATAATAAGCCCGGATATTTCACTTTTTCAAAAAATTAGAAATCACTGGCAAAAAGTTGATCATCATAAAATAGAATGCTATAGAGAAAAGGTGGAATGGTGCCTGTTTCCAAAATTGATAAATTGAAAGTAGATTAAATAATAATAGAAATAATAATTAAAAAGGAGATATCAATGCTTAGACTTTAGAGCATTTCAGTTGTATCGTTCAGGTACAGCTGAAAGAGCGGTCTTATTAATGCAGGACTTTCATTGTTTAATTACAATTGATGCAATATTCGTTATGTTGCGTACAAAAGCACAAGATGTTATATCCGGACTGTAAACAGCAAACATTGAAAAGAAAATATGCTTAGTAATAGTTGTTGTAATTAAAAATAATATTAAAATATGGAGGGACTGAAATCTCAAGCTCTGAGATATCAAGACTTCGGTCTGGATTAAGGATTTTGATATAGTTTTCGGCAAAAAACTTTTATGAGGACATTCCTTTTAGTTTTGGGCAGCGATGTATATCAAAAATAAAACTCTTTGTTAAAGTATAAATATTTTTTTATTTCTGTTTAGAAATTTATTACAAAACTAACACGAAATATTAATAAGTGCCGGAAAATTATAACAGATCATAAATTAATATAACTTAGTGAAAAGATGAAACACCCAGCAAACTACTCAAAAACCTCTCCATTTAGCGTTTCAAGAAAATATTACAAAACCAAATATTCATGGTTCTTTCAAAATTCAAAAAATATTCTAAAAATTAAAATAAAATAAAAAATTTAAACTTTTTTTTAAAGTTCTAAAAACATTCCAAAAATTATTACAAAATCAAAAATTTAAACTTTTTTCAAAAATTCAAAAATTTTTAAAATATTCCAAAAATTATAACAAAATCAAAAATTTCCATGTCCAATTTCATGTTCGATAACATTTCATGTCAAACAAATAATTAATTTCATATTGTTCCAAAAAATTAAGTAAAATGAAAATCATTCTTTTGACACACTTGACAACATTTTTTTGACAAACTTATAACGCAATAATCTAGATTTTGGTTTCACATACCAATACCGACCATCAAAATTTCTCCAAATTCAATGTTCCTATTCGCAATCACTTAAAATGAACGTTTTTAAGCAAAATATAGGCATATTTCCTTGTTTTGACATTCTTGACGATTTTTTTTGACACACTTCCCGTACAGTTATCGAACACATCGTCATTTTGGCTGTTACAATTGAGTAATCCTATTTTTAGAAAAAAAATTTTTGAGATCCCTTCCAGCAGTTTTCTAGATTTCGACGGTTGTGACGGCAGACAGACATACAGTTTTTTTTAGAATCAGTAAGTCCTAAAACGTCGATAAATGGGGTGAGAATTTCATTTTTGGATCGAGAATGTAATACTTAGGACTTTCAGACCGAAGTAATATCTTTTTCTAATTCATTGGCGTTTTATTTAATGAGAGTAAAATAATTTCTCAAATAATTGCACAGTAATCGCAGAAAAAGCTCGTATGTTAAAGTTCAACTTCAAGTCGGCACGGGTTATCGTCATCCAATCGCAGTAAAACTTTTAATTTAAGTTTTTAAGGTTAATTGGAAAAAATTTAGCGGGTATGCGTATAAAATTTTGCAAAAAAATTTTTTTGCTCTATGTCTTGGGACACCCTAATATATATATATATATATATATATATATATATATATATATATATATATATATATATATATATATATATATATATATATATATATATATATATATATATATATATATATATATATATATATATATATATATATATATATATATATATATATATATATATATATATATATATATATATATATATATATAAATATATATATATATATATATATATATATATATATATATATATATATATATATATATATATATATATATATATATATATATATATATATATATATATATACTAGCAGGACCCGGCGTGCTTTGCTACGCTTATAAATAAAGTTTGTGCACAGACATTTTGTTGACGTAGTAGCAATGATTTCAAAAAGTAGTAATGAGAAATGATAGCGTAGTTTTTAATTTTTGTTTTCCAAAATATGAATGAAAAATAATCAGTACTTTAGCTCATCAGTTCGGATATATGAAAAATTGGCGATCAAATAAGTTTTCGAGTAAGCAATAAAAAAATTTGTTTGACTTGTTGAATTAGTAGAGGTGTGTCAACACTCATCTCTATATAGAACATTAAACAGAACAAAAACACATTCACAAATGTTCACAGTGCTCATGCATTGTATTTGTACCCGACACGAAACACACGAAAACTTTTCTAAAGAAGTTTCCTGAGAAATGAAAATAAAAAATGCTGTCAAATTGCAAAATTCAAGTGAATTACAACAATTACTTTGATCTTAATCACTCACAAAATCTCTCAAAATTTTATTTTTTACACTAAATAGCGTAATAGTTTTGTCTATTCAACATCGGTCGCATATTGCCGCTATCTCATAAGAAAGAAAACTCGAGAAAACTCGTAAAGATAACATTAAATTTACACTGTGTCATTTTTATTGCAACTAATTTATTTTAATATGGAACGAATTTCAAAATTTCGTTTTAATTCTATTTGTTTATTCGAGTATTGTGTACCCACACAATATTTTTTGTGCCAGCCACATACAGTTGTCCATGTTTGAAGAACGGATTCTCCAAATCTAGTCCACGTACTTGCAGTAACTGTCCGTTTGCTTTGTTGATGGTAATTGCAAAAGCGAGTTCCACTGGAAATTAAACGTTTGAATCTGTTGGGATCATTGAAATATGTGGCCTGTCTGTCGTGGCAACACTACAACTTCCTCTTCGAATTTTCCACTCAAAATTGTAGCTTCAACGACATTGTTCATCATCTTTTTCACCGAAGTTCAAAAGAGTTTGTGCAATTTCAAAATATGTGACATATTTGGAATTACAATATGTGTCACAACAACACATAAAAACATTTTGAGACCTAGCTTCTACAACATAATGCTTTTTAAGACGTTGATATACGCAAATTTTTTTTTTTATATTCTTCTTAAAGAACGAAAAACTTAATAATAAATCCTTTCACATAATAATGTACGACATAGGGCAATATTTTATGATAGGATGGAGGAAATAAAATATACTTTTTTTTTCAAATTTGCAGGAACAAAGCTAAAATTAGGTTCCTAATTATCCTAATGCTAGAAACATATACAAAGATCATGTAACGCATTATTTACCTCAAGCCAGCATATATAATAGTTATATGGAAGCTCATTTGTTCGAGCAAGCAAAAAGTTCATTTTTTTAAAAAATAAAAAGATTACGTCCGTCAACACCTTAGAAAGAATGTTGTTATGGGACCTTTTTCTTTAAAGGTTCTTAAGTGTTGTTGTGACACACATTGTAATTCCTACTACCCAACACATTTTATTTAAAAATAGGTAGATTTTTATATGAAATCTACCTAAAAATAGAGCGTTATCGTCAAAGAATATTCCATAACTAAGACTAAGAGTACTATCGTTGATTGAAAAAAGTACATCAGCAACCATAAAATATCACTTATCCCCTTAATATAAGTGATATCTTACTGCCTTTGTCAGTAGTATACGATATCTTACGTTGTCACATCCATAGATCTAAAATTTTAAATTTTACATATGTTCCTGCGGGCGGGCAGATATTATAAATTCATTGGTATTAATGCATTGTAACTGTTTGCAAATCACTATTGCAAACGTGTTGCCAGCTAAGGGCCACATGTTTAATTAGTTTGTTTATCATACTTGCTATCCATGTTTGATTATACATAAGCTATGCTTTTTGTATAGTATTTGTGCGAATTCCGTTTCGTAATTTTGAGCTTTTAATCGTTGTTATCAACTATCTTTCTAAGTTGAAGAAACATGTACAACAATTGCTTGCATGCATGTACCAATGTACATACAATTGCAAACCTTTAACATATTTAGTGTATAGATGATAAAATATGTAACATTATTATGTGTTTAATTCAAATACATATAGTTTGGATACACAAATGTCATTGTTTCAGATTATACTTTCATTTTTCAATTTCATTAAAGTATGTTCAACAAAAAAAATTGATCAAAGGAATCTAACCATATGAAACGATATTTACAGAAAAAACAAATTAAATTATTATCAACATTTAGGCAGAACCCCTTAAGATAATTATAATGGCCCTGGGGTTCCATTCAAAAAAAAAATTTGCCTGTTACCTATGCGCAAGTGTACACAACAACTTCCCAAAGTTTCATGATGATCGGATGAAAGGTTTATTAATGCATAAACGACAAACATACATACTTTCAATTTTATATATATAGAAGAAGAAGATAACTTAATTAACTCAACGTGAGAACCATCTTCAGCAATTATTAATAAAATGGGAATAAATAATTTTAGCACTGCAAATTGAGACGCCTGAGAGTTGATGGGTATTACAGTACTAACATCGCAATCAAAAAATGTTCGTGGTAGAAAGAAAAAAATTAAGGGTTATATGTATTTTTTAATGTCAAATCACAAAAAAATTTTGTCTGAAAAATAAAAAAAAATTGGGGGGGGGGAGGGCTCCCCTTATCACTCAAGGGAATAAAAAATAGCTTACGACCGATTCTCAGACCTACCGTATATACACATAAAATTTCATGGAAATCAGTCAAGCCGTTTCGGAGGAGTAATTGAAGAGTATTTCAGTACTAATATCGCAATTAAAAAATGGGGGTTGGTGGTAGAAGGGAGAAAATTAGGGATTATATGTATTTTTTAATGTCAAATCATAAAAAAATAAAAATAAAAAATTTTGTCTGAAAAATACAAAAAAATTTTGGGGGGAGGGCCCCCCTTATCACTTAAGGGTATAAAAAATAGTTTACAACTGACTCTCAGACCTACCGTATATACACATAAAATTTCATGGAAATCAGTCAAGCCGTTTCGGAGGAGTAATTGAAGAGTATTTCAGTACTAATATCGCAATTAAAAAATGGGGGTTGGTGGTAGAAGGGAGAAAATTAGGGATTATATGTATTTTTTAATGTCAAATCATAAAAAAATAAAAATAAAAAATTTTGTCTGAAAAATACAAAAAAATTTTGGGGGGAGGGCCCCCCTTATCACTTAAGGGTATAAAAAATAGTTTACGACCGATTCTCAGACCTACCGTATATACATATAAAATTTCATGGAAATCAGTCAAGCCGTTTCGGAGGAGTTTAATTACAAACACTGTGACACGAGAATTTTATATATATAGATATATATATATATATATATATATATATATATTAGAGTGGTCCAACATTATATGGAGAAAAAAAAAATTTTGATTTCGGAATTGCAGTCCCTCTAATTTTTTTCCTTTTGTCATTTTAATAAACTGACATAAATATTGTAACAATACATTGATATTTAGAGGTCGCTTATGAGTCATGAATATCACGACTTAGTCAAAAATTCCTCTTGCACTGGGAAATGTCAGGCCAAGGCCCCTTTTGACTTACTCAATCTCTGGTAAGTCACTGAAGATGTTATAGGAATGTCATTTGACACTATTGCCTCTTACACAGGTTTTGATAAGGGAGCATGCGTTCTGCTAGAGAAATTACTTAGCAGAAATCTTTTTCACTCCGCATGTCATTATCACATTCAAATACTGATCATCAGTGAAGTATTTACCCTTCTGTTTGGCTCTACTAGTGGTCCTAACATTAGACTTTTTAGTGGTCCTAACATTAGTCTAGCATTGGTCAAACTATAAATTACAAACCATTAGACGAAGTCAGGTGTAGTGACCCGCTACTGCAGAAAATGAAGCAAAATGTTGGTCATGTTTAAGAAAGTTCTTATCTGAAGACAGTTCCTATATACATAGAAATGATTATAGAGAAATAAGCAAGTTATGCTTAATAATTATGGGATCTGAAGTACCAAACAAGCAGCAATATCACTTTTCTTTACCAGGAGCCTACCATATAGCCCGGTGGATCGCTAAAGTCATATACTGCTTTAAGATATATTTTTTTAGAGAGCAATTCAAACTGAGAGTATCTGAAGAAAAGTTTTAACTGAATTCAGCCTGTTTGCTTCACATGTTTATGTTACAGCTTGGGTTGCATATCCTCTGTCTGCTGATGCACCGATTAATGACTTAAATTTGGTCAAAGCTATCAAACAGTTTTCAAAAGTAAATGTTTCTGTAACCAGAGCTGCCATGAAAAAGTTACAAAACCATCTTAGGTATTTGGGACCCGAAATGGTCCCACTATCCTTATCCTATCCAAAGTTGTCAATGCTGAAAAGAAACAAATAGTGAATGCTATGGTTTTGGATGGCAATGACTGGTCTGTTCATGAGATACTTTATGCCGCTTAAAAAGTAGCTGCACTTGAAAACAGTGAACTGTACGATTTAATAAAACCATCATCTAGCGCTTCCTTACAGTTGCTGGGGCAAGATATTTCTGTTCTTGCAGAATGTGAACCAGATGCTTGGCATAGCTTACCTATGTATGTAAGGGCAGCCGAAACAATCAGCTCTTTAAAAGTTGTGAATGACATAGCAGGATGTAGTACTGGTCTCATGTCTGCATTTAACTAATTTTTAACAAAGAACGAATCGGAAATTCAACGACTCATCCAAGTTGTTGAAAATCACAGGCAGCGTATAATGGATAGTTGACAATTCGAAGAAGACTCTGATGAAATGTTCTACGTCTACATTGTTTAATCTATAATTTTAATTGCTGAAAATTATGCATATCTAAATTAATATGTATTTATTGTATAGTTTTTCTCTTCACATTGAATTTAGCTCTTGTATTCTTATATTTTATATATATGTATCTTATATTTTTACTTATGTTAAGATTTTGCAACAATTTGAAATTATTTGCTAATTTATTTGCATTTCTTTAATGATGAATAAAATTTAATCCTCATTTTACTTTTTGTTTTTATTATAAATTTGGATATAAAAAAAAAAAAAAAATTTTTTAAACTTTGACCTCTATGAGCGACCTCTAAATTTATTTCAAAATTTCTAAAATCTCGCATGTCAGATTTTGCATATAAAAGGAAAAAAATTGGGGGGTCTGCATTATGAATTTCAAAAAAAATATTTTTTGGACCACTCTAATATATATATATATATATATATATATATATATATATATATATATATATATATATATATATATATATATATATATATATATATATATATATATATATATATATATATATATATATATATATATATATATATATATATATATATATATATATATATATATATATATATATATATATATATATATATATATATATATATATAAATATAAATATGATATATATATATAAATATAACAATATGATATATAACGGAATTTGGCGGCACTCTCACGGTCGCAATTTTCGACTTACACCAAAATAATCTTCTGTGTATGTTACCGCAAATAATTTCTTAGACATGTTTGTGAACTGGCCATATCCGGGTACCGGTTAAGCAACTAGAGCCTAAAAAGTCGAATAATCTAGTGCGCTGTAACTTCCATTTGAATCATAATATTTTAATAAAATTTATAAATATTGAGTATTTTTTTTCTTTTTAATAAAATGTGTTGTGTAATAGGGTTTAGAATATGTGTGACAACAACACATAAATACCTTTTAAGACCTAGGTCTAGACCTGGGTCCCACAACTACTGGCGTTCTAAGGTGTTGATTAACGCTTTCTTTAAACCTCTGCGGGTTGAGGCCACCTAAGACTAAGTGTTCCAGCAAACTATTCCATTTGTACGCAGTTCGGACAAAGAAGTCTCTCTTTTATCATTTTTATCCATATGACAACCCTGGCGTTCCAGATTCCTGCAAAATCAGCTGTTTTAAAATTTACTTAGCTTTTTTGTCCTTGATACCTGCCGCTGGACTTTTTTTTGCTTTTTTAGAATCAGTAGGTCCTAAAACGTCGAGAAATGCCAAAAAAAGTGGGGGTAAGAATTTCACTTTTGGCTCTTGGTAATACTTAGGTCTTTCAGACCGAAGTGATTTTGCCAATTCGAGATAACTTTGAAATTAAATTGCTCAAGAATGGCTCTACCGATTTCTACAAACTTTTTTTTGTTTGATAGGTGATTAGTAAGTCTTTAGAAAAAGGTTAATTAAACGTTTTTTTAATTAAATTTAAAATTAAAATATTAAAAAAACTTTTTTAAAGATGGCGCCAGGGTCAAAGCTCAATTGAATTTTATGTTTTAACTTTTTTTAAAAAAATAGTGTTTCGGCAAGCGGCTGTAAAGTTTAACTTTACTGCTGCTAGGGAGTTAGTTGAAGTCTTACTTTTTTGACTGCGGCTGCAAAAGTAACGCCATTTTTATTTTATATACGGCGGCTGTAAAGTAGCATTTGTTATTTGTTATTTTGTTATTTTTTCAAACAAATTGTATAACTATGACAAAAAACAATGAGTTGATTCTCATTGGATTATGATATTTTGAATTATTGTATGTTACTATGACAACAAAACATAATTACTCGAAAATATATCAAATTTACAAAGAGCCAAGTTTCATGAAAATCAAAAATGGTCAAGTTCAAATTTCGACTTTTTCACCTGTGTTATAGAATTATTTAGTAGAATGTAGAATACGTTTTTCATCATTATGTATTTTTTGATACAAAAACTGTTGTGTGCTACTACTTATAAGTGCTTTGTTTAAAATGTGTGATAGCTGTCCGCGCTGTCGCGACAAACCCAAAGGCACTGGTAGCACAATAGACTGTTTAGAAATAAACATTTTGAAATTGCTTCAGTAATTTTCATACTTATAAGTTTTTCAGAAGTAATTTAATTACATAACTTAATAATTTAGTCTGTAATTGTTTAGTTTGTTTGAAGAAATTCTATCTATTATGTGTGTCACGTATAAAACTGTAACAGATAATCAGAATGGGAGTCAAAACAATCAGATTTAGTGTAAAATACTGCTAAGGATGTATGTATGTAAGTATGCTGTATCACATTTAAGTGCATCAGAGTCAATTGGGCATCATCATAGACCGTAACTTTTAATCTCGAAATAATTGTAATTAGAGTTGCATGTTTATATAAAATTAAACTATTTTGTGATTTAAAAATGAAATTAAATGTTTAAATGCCAATTTTAAAGTTAATTTATTCACTAAAACGTACACGAAAGTGTAAATCTAAATAAATCTTTTATAAAGTATGAGCTTAGAAATTTGTTCTGACATAGTGAAAAAATTATGTAGATTTTTTTGATATCATTAAAATAGTAAAGTAACGTTATCTCTGATCACAATAATTGTAAATCATTTGAAGAGGTTGTTTTAACTTTTAAGCAATGACTTATCACGTAAAGATTGAAACATAATATAAGTTGCATAGAATAAGATCAATAAACTTTGTTTGTTTTCTCTGCAATTTTAGCTACTTTTTATGGTTTGTATTGCTCTCAAAATTCAAATAATTTCATTCGTCACAAAACATAAATCTTTTACATGTTACTTAATTTTTCTACCAGCTGTACTCTTTGCAATGTTGAATGAATGATTTTAAGTTAATCAATTCACACCTTAGTTTGATTATGCTCTTGTCTTCAAATTTTAATAATACTTTCTTAATTAAATTTTTAACAGAAACAAATGAAGTTTTTATGCCAACAATTTTCATGTTCTATGAAAAATTTGCATTAAATCAATAAAATACATAAAACTTGTATGATAAAGATGTTGATTAAACTGAAATTCAAACATATGCATACCACCAAGATGGACGTGATAGGAGGTTTAAGTAATCCTAGATAATCTAAGTAAGAGATCAAATTATTTGATTGGTTTTAGGACAGTTTTATGATGGTACATCTGTAAATTTAATATTTGGCACTTAAGTGTGCGTATTTTGATTATTGAACATATGCGAACTTTTGGCAATTGGACAAATTCCTCACATATTTATTTCATAGTTTTTTCTACGTACAATATATTACTAACGTGTTAACAAGATTGTTATTAGGTTCCAAGTTCTAACCGAACTAAAAAAAATAAAAATTGAAAAAAAAAACAAATTGCATTTTTCTAAATTTTCCAATGTAATGTTGTGATTGTGTTTAGAAAAATATATTTAGGAAGTAAATATAATTATATATTCGTATTTATAGTTGCATATTCAAGATGATTATTTTTTTAATTTAGTTAATTTTATATAGAAAATATCAACTAAAACATTGACCACGGAGTATTATATAACAGTTATCTTAACCTCCCCGTGCGGGCAGATATGGCGAATAGAACTACGAAATTGTTTCAACAACTCCCTGGTTAAACATTCCAATTGAGGAATTCTGCATTGGGAATTTTCAATTAATTCCTATTCAAAAAATCTATTTCCAATACAATCCTATTCATTCCTGTTAAGTATCTCTATTTTATTTTTCAACCGGAATGGACAGAATTCTATAGGAAATGTATATAAATAGGAACTAATTGGAAATTTCCATTGCAGAATTCCGATTAATCCTATTCATTCCTATTAAATCTTTTCCAATTAAATCCTTCCTGTTAAATTCATAAGATTGTTTAATTTTTTTCTAAGTTCCTTTTTCCTATTGAATCTCTTAATTTCCGATTGAAATTCAATTGGAAATTTCCATTAGAATCCTACAGAACCTCTTTTCCTGTTGAATCCCATTCATTCCGATTGAATTTTAATTGGTAGATCGAAGTCTTCCTATTAAACCAATTCAATCCGATTTAATCCTATTGAAAATATATTGGATTTAATAGGATTCAATAGGTTTGAATTGGAATGTTTAACCAGGGCTGTACATTTATAGAACGATGTAGTTGAGACAATCACACGAAATATTTATGTGAAAATAAAATATAGTTCATTTAATTTCAAATACTTCAATTTTAAAATGAAAAATTCATGATATAAGACCAACGAAAATTTTTTTCATGAAAATTGTTATTAGCTTTATTCAACTACTTTTATATTAGATGTAACACTTTATTTTTTAAATAAACCTCACTATGTTGTCAGGAAAATATTTATATGTATGTAGTTGTCCGAATCACATTGAAATTGTTTGCAATTATTTTTTCTTTGTTTGAATAATAATTTGCTAACTTCAAGATGAATGAGGTTGTCATTACTTCAACTTTTTTTTCAGTGTAGTAGAGATAATATCCTAACAAAACTTTCTTACGATTAAATGGAATATTAAAATGACATTTAAAAACAAATGCTCCTATGTAATTGTTTTTACTAAATTAGCAGATTTGTTTATTACCGATAACAAGCTAACTCTAATTAAAGACCATATTGTAGAGAATCCTTATTAAGAATTCAACAACAATAAATTGATATAGAAATAATTTGAATTTTTCAATTCGAATGTCAATTGAAAATTTCAGTCTAGTGAATTTTAATTCTAAACTATAGTTAATGTGCATAATATATATATTGTACTTCGTGTATACAGAAATATACATCCGAAAAAGTTTAAATTGGTGTAGTGGCGGAAGTGGAACTAATCTCCACTAGTTGGAAAATGTAAAAATAAACTAGAATTCAAAATAGAATAAAAAATAGAAATTTATAACAAATCTAAGTTGGTAAATAATAATGCCAACGGATTCAAATCATGGCACTCATGATGATTAGCAAATTTGTATCGTTTTTGGTTTGGTTACAAATTTTTAGTACCTAGCATTTTAAACTTTAATGAAGAAAGCTCAACGAGTACTTCAGCGACCCACCTGAAATTTGTAGTTCATTACTTTAAAGTTTATAATTTTATGTTGTCGTGATTGAAGTTTGAAGGGTTTAAAACTAGTTACGTCTTAACAAAAATTTGTTTCAAGGTTTTTCACAAAATGTTGCTGAGCTGTACACTGAAAAAAAATTTGTAGGTAAAATACAACACACAATTGTTTGTTGAATTTACTCAAAGGACATATTGTTTAAATTTTAAGGTTCCAGTTCTCAGCAAACATTGTGAAATATTTTTAACAACACTTAAAAGTTGTTCTTTTACATATTTTCGTTGTTGAATGAAATGAATGAAAACCAAAATTGTAAAATGGCTGGATTATTGGCAACTACATTTTTGTTTTGTTTCAGCAAATTTTTGTCAAAATTTGCTATTTGCTTTTTAATTTACTTTTATTTTCTCTATTCTATCATAAAATATTGGCCTATGTCATATTTTGTCAGTGATAGGATTTTTTGTTTAGTTATCCATTCTTTAACTAAAAATATAAAAAAACAAAAAAAGAAAGATTTACGTCCATCAACACCTTTGAACGTATGTTTTTGTGGGACCTTGGTCTTAAAAGGGGTTTATGTGTTATTGTGACATATATTGTAATTCCTACTACACAACACATTTTATAAAAAAAAAAAATATATAACTGATGAAAAATTTTAAGGATTAATTGTTTGAAATTTAGTGAAATAAGTGTAAGTAATAGTATAAGTGAGATTGGTGAAATAAAATTGTGCAAATATTTAGTGAAATTTAGTCTTAATTAATCTTAAAAATAATTCAAACACATTCATGTTTGTTTTTTGCCATTTTCAAAAAAGTGTTCGTTATTTTAACAGTCTGGTCGTTGTTTTTGTTCGTAATAATCAACAGACATTTCTGTCAAATTTACAAACTGTTTGTTAAAAATAATGGTTACTTATTAATATAAACAATTATGGTTATTAATACCACCATAATAAAATGAAGTTTCAAATAAATAAATAAAAAAAGAAAATTAGACAAGAATTAAAATAAAACTTTCTCCGGAGCGACTTGAGTGAAACATAATATTTTTTTATTTTTTGTTTTTAATTATTAAATCGAAAATCACTCATAATACTTTTAATAAATCAATTTTATTTAAAATAATCTTTACATACATGTCTGAAATTCAAAATTTCATCGACAGGTATTTTCGTACAATTGAGAAGAGGTACGAAAATACTTGTCGATGAAATTTTGAATTTCGAAACATGTAGTAAAGATTATTTTAAATAAAATTGATTTATTAAAAATATTTTGAGTGAATTTGGATTTTACAATTAAAAACAATAAATAAAAAAAATAAACAAGAGATATAAGAACTGAATCTAAAAAATAATGGTGCAAATTATGAAACCTTTTGCAATCCATACAATTTTAGAGCGATCTAGTTTCGAACCAATGAGAAAATTTTTAAACTTTAAAAAAGTTTATCATTCTCATCAGGGCTAGCCGACTAGATAAACTCTACCAAAAATAGTCAACGCTAATGCATATAAACCAAAAATTAGGTTACAACTCTAGCGAAGTGTAAAAACAAAAAATTTACATAAACATACATTTAATAAATTCAGGTTTAGTCAATTAATTTCTCTGGTGATCACTGTTTTGTTATACTCTAGATTTTCTAGTATTGAATAACAAAATTGTATCTGTGAGAAGAAGATGACTAGTCTTCGCTTGTGCTTATTGACACATGATCAACAATTAATTCAGTAAATTATTTGTGATATAACATCACCCCGATGGAAAATCTCCCATCAAGAATAATATAAGAACTGAATCTAAAAAATTATGGTGCAAATTATGAAACCTTTTGCAATCCATACAATTTTAGAGCGATCTAGTTTCGAACCAATGAGAAAATTTTTAAACTTTAAAAAAGTTTATCATTCTCATCAGGGCTAGCCGACTAGATAAACTCTACCAAAAATAGTCAACGCTAATGCATATAAACCAAAAATTAGGTTACAACTCTAGCGAAGTGTAAAAACAAAAAATTTACATAAACATACATTTAATAAATTCAGGTTTAGTCAATTAATTTCTCTGGTGATCACTGTTTTGTTATACTCTAGATTTTCTAGTATTGAATAACAAAATTGTATCTGTGAGAAGAAGATGACTAGTCTTCGCTTGTGTCTATTGACACATGATCAACAATTAATTCAGTAAATTATTTGTGTTCAGTTATCAGTTCTTATATTATTCTTGATGGGAGATTTTCCATCAGAGTGATGTTATATCACAAATAATTTACTGAATTAATTGATAAACAAGAGAACTAGAGAAAATGTTTTTCAAACCATTTCACTTATGTATTCGTATTATTTGTTTCTAAAACGAATTATACTACCAAATTAAAGGTAACCACAACATTTTTATAAAAATCACAATATAATTTAATCATAATCGAATTAATTTAAAATTATAATGTTTTTTTTATAAATTTAAATAAAATGTAATAATTGAGTTTTCATATTATTTTAATTAAAATAACATAATTAAAATATTAAATTCAAATTTTTTTAAATTTAAATTTTCTTATTTATTTTTATCTTTTCAAATAATTATCAGTAGGAAAAATTATTTTTAAAGAAAGTAAATAAATTCACTTGATCTTTTCAAAATAGAAAAAAAAAATATTCACCACATATTGTAAACTTTAAATTTTCATTTTTATTTTCTCAAACAAAAGCTTAAGAAGACAGAAATAAATGAAAAACTTCGCGGCTATTCGTAACTTTTCAAACGATTTTATTTTTCTTTGTAGATCATAAGTTTTAACGATCTATTGTACTGAAATGCGAATATCTAACTGAAAAATAAAATTGCGGGTATGATATTTTTGTTATGACTACAGAAAAAAAAACCAACTAAATATGTAATAATAATAAGTAAACTTTGAAAAATTATAATACAAGTGTTATTTTATTAATAATATTTGACGTTGTCTTATTAAGTTTTAGTGGTTAAGCTTTTTAAAAATTATGAATAATGGTTATATGGACCTGGTCAAATAATCAAATATTCAAAGAGATCGATTTCTATACATTTTTTGAAGATTAGATGTTAAATAGTATGTTTTTAGATTTTGTACGAGTTAATAAGTTTAGCGAGAGTAAAAAGTTCTTATTTACATGCAATAAAGGATGAAAAGAACTAGACAAGGTTCATTTGAGAATGTTTACTACATTTAAATCGTAGTTAATGTATTCAAAAATTTTAGTTAGCTGCATATAAATATATGGGAACGGAAAAAAAAATATACAAAATAGTACATTATATACCGAGGTGATAAAGTAAATTTTCTACATTGAGGTGGATATTAATTCGCGAGAAACGAAGTTTCGAGCGAATTAAGCACCGAAATGGAGAAAATTTTCTTCACCGAGGTTTATATACTATTTTTTTTACTACTTGATATAAAAAATGCACTAAAACTCTTAATTATTCACAAAATAAAATGTCAATTAATAAGCAAATGGTGAATAAATAAAAATTTTGATTTGGTGAAACATTGTGTATCATATCATTGGATTGCGTATTGGATATTTATTATTCAGGGCTACTTAGTTAGAAATTTATTTTCAATTAATTTTCTTAAAACTATATAAAAATCACATATGCTTTGCATTAAAAAATATAGCTCTTATTTATTTTTGACATGAATTGAAATGAATTGAAAATCTATTCAATATTGTTGAGCCGAATTTAGAATTTTTGAAGTCTACAACTCACAACTAAACTAAATTTCAACAGAATTCTGTTTAACACGAATTAAAATTTCAAATAAACTAAACTATAGTTGCAAAGAAGTTTTTGCATTCATTCCTTATTTATTATTATTAAAATAAAATCAAAACGCTTATTATTTTTTAATATATTATTATTATTTTAGGAAGAAACTAAAAAAATTCAAAGATGAACTCAGTTAACAAACGAACAAAAATTATATTTTCATTATTTACTAAGGTGCTAAAGTACTTATTATTAGGTGTGGGGAATAATTATTAGTAACCTTAGCTGAGAAAAATAACTTTTGTCTTGGGTTTTTGAGTAAATAATTGAAATTTCTCATGCAAGTAGTAAAAAAAAATTTTTTTCTTCAAACTTTGGGGATTGATAGTACGTACTTTTCCATCAGAAAACAGTTTTTTTTATTTATTAGTATTTTTTAAGAA
The DNA here is from genome assembly GCA_963693315.1 of Diogma glabrata. Lineage (NCBI taxonomy): Eukaryota > Metazoa > Arthropoda > Insecta > Diptera > Cylindrotomidae > Diogma > Diogma glabrata. Next base: position 118,636,243 of record OY856187.1, read on the forward strand.
TTTGTGGTCAACCCCCTTGCCTTCTGTGACGGTCACAAATTTGAAATTCTTGGACGACAAGCGTCTTCATTTTTTAGACAATTTAATGCGAATAAAAATTTTTTTAAAAAATTTTAGCTCGGTAGAATTTTTTCCCGTAGAATACGATAAAATTATTTAAAAAATGTTGAGGGTAGTTTTCTCCCTTATTTTGGGGTTCTAAAGTTTAAAATCAATTTTTCGAAATGAATGATATGTTTTTTATTTTCTTTTTCAAAGATAGTTTAATAATTCTTGTCGCGTGATGGAATTAGTATCGATATGAACGCTAGAGGACGCTGAAAGTTGAAAAACTTAGTTTTTACGATATATCTTGTTTTGGAAAACGGAAATTAAAGTTTAAAGAATGTATTTTATAATAATCGTGGTCGCTGAATCCGAAGCCGGCGTAAAAAATAATAAAATTCAAAATGGCGTTGTCAATATGGCGACTAAGATTTTTTAAATGCTCGAGTTTTCGAAAAATATATTCGTAATTTACGTAAAATTTTAATTCAAGATTGTCTAAGGTTAAATTCTAAACGACGACTTATTTGAAACTTATTTATGTAGACTGGTGGCAATAACTTTCCATATTATTGAAAAGTTTAACTCCTGCTTTTTTGAATGAGAAAGAAAAGTTGCCTGGAAAAACGGATTGTCAAAAAAAATTTAAAAAAATACATTCATTCATTTTTTCATTTTTTTAATTGAATCTTAAGTTTATTCTAATTGTCAAACAAACTCCATTATTATTAATTATATTGTTATTTTTACGTACTTCAAGATACAAGTTTTAATAAATAATTCATTCTTTTTGTGGATATCAAAATCACGCAAATCTTATTGTAGTTGAGTTAAAGAAATATAATTTAAATCAACTAAAGGCCGAATGATTAAAATACAATCAAACTGATTTCTACTTAAACTAATATTTCATTTGGCGAAAATAAAATTAATGCAATAACTCCTAGTTTTCCTATATGGAAACTAAATATGAACAACTATAACTATATATGAATTCCACTCTACTCCACTATAAACTATTTTTGAACAAAACAAGTGTTCAAAAGTCGACGTTTATTGGAAGGAAGAACTTCGAAACGATATTCGGACATTATATATTTACACATGATTTCAAAACTTAGTCAGAATATCAAATGACTTAAATAGAAAAGATCACTACCTCAATAAATTCAACAACTGCTGAAACAAATAATTCAACATTAGCTTGTTTGGACAATTCTCATCTCATCTCTATCTCATCATCGCACAACGCCACTAGCAGTTTTTGGACAACTCAATTTTAATGACCTGGACATCTCCACTGCTGCTCAAAACCTCTCACATCATCTTTATAAATTTGAAATTCATCTCCTGTATCATCTCCACTCAACTTAAGCTACCAAAGACTTACTTATTCACCGCCATTTTAAATAAGTATTTAAAAGCTATTCTAAATGATTTAGCATACTTAATTTGACAGAATATAAAAGCAAATTCGAAAATAAATTGAATTAGAACGATTTATTTAATTTGATCAATTAAAGTGTTTTCAAAATTATTTTCTTTATTTTAAATTATTATATTAATTTAATTACGGATCGAAAAAGAAGTTTTATTCCTTAAAATCATTTAGTAAACAAACATGACACTGTCAAATCAAATTAGATTTTTCTATGAAAAAAAAAAATTCAAATAAGTCACCTCTTTAGGCTATTTATTCAAATAAGTAAGTCTCCACAAATAAGTTTCAAATAAGTTTTGATTTAGAATACACTTACAGCATAAAGCAAACTTTCCTAAATGGCACTGTTTTCAAAGGAAAAAATCATAACGTTTTAGAACTACGTGTACCTGTACACTGTGGTTTTTGACCTTCAGCGTCCTCTAGCGCGTACATCGATACTGCTTCCATCATGCGACAAGAATTATTTGAAAGTGCATATTATAGCCTAACTTAAAATAAAAAGAAACGTGTCATAGAATTCAAAAAATTGATTTTAAACTTTAAAACCCCAAAATAAGAGAGAAAACGGCATTTTCCTATTTTATCCCCATTAATAAAAAGTTGTGTTTTTTTTA
>OY856187.1:118643345-118740845 GCA_963693315.1 Diogma glabrata
GGCTTGCCCTTTCTAGACTGAGCAGGACCGGGTCACGCTCTGAATGTATTCAGGATTTCCCTAACTAATTTCTGCTCGGGTAAGAGCGAAAACTTCCTCAAAAATTCGTATTCTACGGATAAAATTCTAACAAAATGTTATTTTTTCGATTTTTGTTCAGCTGCACTTATTTTTCTACAAAATTCACAAGTTTGTGGTCGAGGCAAAAAATCGGTAACTACAATCTTATTTGTGGAACATTCCTTAATGATGGCACCCTATTGAGGGCTTAAAATCTTAGGAAGCAGTGCGTTACATGATCAAGGAATATACCACTAGCTGGATTATTGTCATTCCAATTTTAGTTTTGTTAGTGCAAATGTTTATAAAAAATTTGTTTTTTGTATCCTTTTATTTCATTTTTATTTCCTGATTTCCTGTATCCTATCATGAAATATTGGCCTATGTCATATTTTATTGCTGTTTTTTCTTATAGTTATCCATGTCTTAAAAAACAGATAAAAACAGAAAGAATTGATATCAACACGATATCGATTTGCTATCAACAGAACGCATGTTGTCATAACATAAAACTTATTAAAAAAAAATTTTTTGATGCAAAATGAGTGAGGTGTCATTTGAAAGAGTACCTAATTTAAGAAACATTTCAATTTTTTTTAGAATTTTGCGTTGCACAGCTTTTGAGTTATTGTTAAACAAGTGCTATTTTTAGTATGTATGACGGTATCATACTGGTCATACCGTCTACTCTATAGACGGCCTCGCTTGACGGAAAGCACAAATTAATTTTATAACTCTTACTAGATAAAACATGTCATGTTCCTTCTGAATGACTCAAATTTTTTTTTTAAATTAATTAGCTAGGCATGTTTAGCACACTAAATATGAAATATTCATTATTCAGACTCTTTGAATATCCGACGATACCATATAAACTAAAAGAAAGGAGATGAGGAAAATGGAAGGAATAAGGATATGGGGATAACTGTACTAATTGTTTTAAATGACAATGGACATTTTCTTTAAATGTGGAGGAGGAGGGCATTGAGTTCCACAATTTGGCTACTTTATTAAAATAATCGTTCTGGAAGGACATAGTTCTACAACGATGTATTTGTACCACCAATTGATGGGATAATTCAGAAGCTCTTGTTCGTCGATTGTACTGTGCACACGATGGAATTTTGAATTTCCTTAGAGGATAATTCGCTAAAGTTATATACATATATAGTACTATAGTAGATTACAATTCAGCCACATTTCTTCGGTGCTGTAGTGAATCAAGCTAATCAGTTAGTTCGGTATTATCAATCAACCGTATTGCTTTTCTCTGTACAGAGTCTAGACATTTTATTGTTGACTAGCAAGCACTTCTCCAAACATGACATCAGTATTCCATACATGGACGAATAAAGGACTTATGGATCAGCATAATTTTATCGGAATTGAAAAACTTTTACATCGACTCAAGAATCCTAATTTTTGCATTACAAATTTAGCGAGGTTGAACACATGTTGCTTCCTTTTCAGGTTATTTTCAATATCCACTCCAAGAAGTCTAACTGATTTAACATCAAATAATTAATTCATTTTTTTCCAAAAAATTGAGTAAAAAAATTAAAAACATTCTTTTGACACACTTGACAACATTTTTTTGACAAACTTATAATGCAATAATCTAGATTTTAGTCTCACATACCAATCCCGACCATCAAGATTTCTCTAAATTCAATATTCCTACTCGTTATCACTTCAGATAAACGTTTTTTAAGCACATAATATGCAAATTTCCTTGTTTTGACACACTTGAGGACTTTTTGACACACTTCCGGTACATCTATCGAACACATCGTTCTTCCGTCTCTTCCCATTGAGTGAGTTTACCAATTTTTAGAAACAAACATTTTTGAAATCCCTCCAACGGTTTTCTAGATTTCGTCGGTTTTGATGGACAGACATACATTTATTTTTGCTTTTTTAGAAGCAGTAGGTCCTAAAACTTGTATGAAATGCCAAAAAAGTGGGGTTAAGAATTTCACTTTTGGTTCGAGAATGCAATACTTAGATTTTTCAGACCAAAGTAATATCAGATAGCGCCAGTATATATTGATTATTATATTGATTTATAATATATTTCTATACAATTATCCAGATTTTAATTCGGTCTGAAAGACCGAAGTATTGCATTCTCGAGCCAAAAGTGAATTTCTTACCTGATTTCGTCGGTTGTGACGGGCGGACGGCCAGCAGACAGAGATACATTTTTTTTGCTTTTTGGAATCATTATGACCTAAAACGTCGAGAAACGCCAAAAAAATGTGGGAGTAGAAATTTTACTTTTGGCTCATGAATGTAATACTTAGGTCTTTCAGACCAAAGTAATATCAGATAGCGCCAGCATATATTGATTGTTATATTGATTTATATTATATTTCTATACAATTATCCATATTTACTGGAGAAATGTGGAGAAATGCCAAAAAAAGTGGGGGTAAGAATTCCACTTTTGGTTCGAGAGAGTAATACTTAGGCCTTTCAGACCGAAGTAAAATCTGGATAATTGTATAGAAATATATTATAAATCAATATAATAATCAATATACACTGGCGCTATCTGAATATTACTTTGGTCTGAAAGACCTAAGTATTAACATTCATGAACCAAAAGTGAAATTTCTACCCCACATTTTTTGGCATTTCTCGACGTTTTAGGTCATAATGATTCCAAAAAAGCAAAAAAAAAATGTATGTCTGTCTGCCGGCCGTCACAACCGACGAAATCTAAAAAAACCGCTGAAGGGATTTTGTCTTTTGAAAATAGGTAAACTCAATGGTAAGAGCCGAAAGGACGATGTATTCGATAACTGTACCGGAAGTATGTCAAAAAATCGTCAAAACAAGGAAGTGTGTTAAGTGTGTCAAAATAAGGAAATATGCAAATTTTTGGCTTAAAAAAACGTTCATTTTAAGTGATTATGAGTAGTAACGATAAATGTGGAAAAAATCTTGATGGTCGGGATTGGTATGTGAGATCAAAAACTAGATTATTGCATTAGAAATTTGTCAAAAAAATCTTGTCAAGTGTGTCAAAAGAAAGATTTTTATTTATTTTTTTACCATTTTTATTTTAAATAAAATTAATTATTTGTATGACATGAAATTTTATTATTACTATAGAGAATTATATAATGTCAAAAGAATGATTTTCATTTATTTAAAAAAAAATAAAATTTGTTATTTGTATGAATTAATGTAATGTAATGAACATGAAATTAACATTATTGAGAATTTTATTGCATTAAGTTTGTCAAAAAAATATTGTCAAGTGTGATGAGATCTTTTGTTAACATATAACATATAATAGATCTTTTGTTAACATATAATATAACACATAACATATAATAAAAACACTTATTTTAATAATACATATTTTTATTTCAAATTGTTTTATAAGCTAAGCATTTATATTTGACACCACACATGCCAAATATATTGTTTGCTTTCCGATGCTCGCTTGCACACGCCAAGCATATTTTGCTTATCGTTGCATTTCATTATTAAAGAAATATACCTTGTACTTTTCTTTATTAATGAAATATAGTGAGCTCATAAAGACTCACTACAAGTGTGTCAAAAAATGATTTCATTTATTTCTTTAGCCAATTTTTTTGAAAAAAAAAATTAGTTGTTTGCATGACGTAATTGAACATGTATTGAACATGAAATTGGACATGGAAATTTTTGAATTTGTTATAGTTTTTGAAATATTTTTGGAATTTTGAAAAAAGTTTGTATTTTTGATTTTGTAATAATTTTTGCTATATTTTTAGAATATTGGAAAAAGTTTTAATTTTTGATTTTGTTATAATTTTTGCAATATTTTTAGGATTTTGAAATAATATAGAATTTTTGAATTTTATATATATAATATATATTTAGAATTTTGAAAAAAGCTTCAATTTTTGGTTTTATGAAAATTTTTGGAATATTTTTAGAATTTTAAAAAAAGTTTGATTGTATTTAATTTTTACAATATTTTTGGAATTTTGAAAGAAATATGAATTTGTGATTTTGTAATATTTGTTCGAAACGCAAAATGGAGAGGTTATTGAGTACTTGAGTAGTCTGCTGATTGTATTATCTTTTCACTAAATTATGTTAATTTATGATCTGTTATAATTTTCTGGCAACGTATTGATGTTTCGTATTAGTTTTGTAATAAATTTTTAAGCAGAGATAAAAAACTGCATGTACTTTAACAAAGAGTTTTATGTTTTATATACATCGCTGACCAAAACTAAAAACAAAGTCCTCATCAAAGGTTTTTGATGAAAACTATAACAAAATCCTTAACCCAGACCGAAGTCTTGATATCTCAGAGCCTTGAGATTTCAGCCCCTTCATATTTCAAAATTTACAATGCGCCTACTTAGGTGGCACTGAGTAGGGTTTACCTTATTTTTCGATTACAGATTTTAAATATAAATTTTTCACTGAAGATAGATATTTATATCTGAAACGCGTCAGATTATATTTTTTAAATAAGTTGTTAGTAAATAAAGCATTTTTATTAGATTAATAAATTTAATAATTGATTAATTTTATAATTAATTCAAAAATTAATATGAACTAAGTACATAAAAACTGCCCAGTGAACACTTGAGATAAATATGACATCACACGAAGGTCATATATATGTGTATCACTTTTGTGTGATGTCATATTTATGTCATGTGTTTACTGGATAATTAGGTCATTCACCCTGTCGAAAAATAGATATGTACATTTAATAATTATAGCAAAAACATTACCCAAATAAATAGATGAACGGGCTTACAACGATACAGAGCAAAGTTTTACTTTACTTCTAATCTTTTTTTAATTAATTTTTTAATTTAGTTTTTATGTGTAAGTTCTGATAATCTTATTATTTTATTAATAAAATAAATATAAATACGAGAGCTGCGGATTAATCGGTAGACGTCATCTACATTTTCGTTAAATTTTACATTTTTATGGTAAATATGAAGAAACTGAAGTTTCAAGCGCGAGGTACAAAACTTTTTGTATAGATTTTGGTAGAAGTCTGTTATTGATGGACATGATCTACACAGGTGAAGAAGTAGAAATTTGAGCTTAGCTATTTTTGATTTTCCTGAAACTTGGCATATAAGTATGGACGATTTTAATCAATCTTCACTGGTTAAAATTGTTTGTTAAAAGAAATTGCTCGCAAAAATTAGAATATTTATTTGGACTGAATATCTTAAAAATTAAATATCTCACGAAAACGAAGAAATGCCTCTTTGTAAATTTGACATATTTTAGAGTAAATATAGAACTATTTAAAAATAGTAATTTAATCGATTAGTGTGTAATAGTTTATTCTCAAGCAAAAGTTTAAAATTTGAGTGAGGCACGAGCGAAAATTTTAAATTTGCGAGAGAATAAAATTCACTACACACGAATTGATTATGACTACTTTATTCTCTGACAAAAAATTGTGTATTATATAAAATAAAAACATTTTCTTCAATTAAAACAATAAATTTTTATTGTTTTAATTGATAAATCAAATATCTGATTAAAACAAACCCTGATGATAAAAAAACCTCTTGGCATACAATCAACCAAATTCAACTAAGAGAATTTTACTTAAAATTTGATTTTTGAACAAAACGTATCAAAGCCATTGTGATTATAATTTGAAAAATATGGAGGGGCTGAAATCTCACAGCTCTGAGATATCAAGACTTCGGTCTGGGTTAAGGATTTTGATATAGTTTTCCGCAAAAAACTTTTATGAGGACATTGTTTTTAGTTTTGGTCAGCGATGTATATTTAGCGTTTCGAGAAAATATTACAAAATCACAAATTCATATTTCTTTCAAAATTCCAAAAATATTGTAAAAAATAAATAAAATCAAAAATTCAAACTTTTTTCAAACAAAATTCTAAAAATATTTCAAAAATTATTACAAAATCAAAGATTACAACTTTTTTCAAAAACTAGAAATATTGCATAAATTATAACAAAATCAAAAATTGTGACTTTTTAAAATTAAAAAATTATAATAAAATCAAAAATTTAAAATTTTTCAAAATTCTAAAAATATTCCAAAAATTCTGACAAAATCAAAAATTGAAACTTTTTTCAAAATTCCCAAAAAAATATATAAAATTCAAAAATTCTATTTTTTTTCAAAATTCTAAAAATATTCCAAAAATTAGAATAAAATCAAATATTTAAACTTTTTCTAAATTCTAATAATATTCCAAAATTCTTAAAAATTCAAAACTTCAAACTTTTTCCAACACTCTAAAAATATTGCAAAACTTATAACAATATCAAAAATTGAAACATTTTCCAAAATTATAAAAATTATAATAAAATCAAAAATTAAAAATTTTTCAAAATTCTAAAAATATTTCAAAAATTCTTACAAAATCGAAAATTGAAACTTTTTCAAAATTCCAAAAATATTTCAAAAACTATAACAAATTCAAAAATTTCCTTGTCCAATTTAATTTTCAATTACATTTTCAGCAAACTACTCAAAAACCTTCCATTTAGCGATTCGAGAAAATATTACAAAATCACAAATTCATATTTCTTTCAAAATTCAAAAATATTGTAAAAATTATAATAAAATCAAACTTTTTTCAAAATCCTAAAAATATTCCAAAAATTATTACAAAATCAAAAATTGAAACTTTTTTCAAAATTCCAATTATAATAAAATCAAAAATTTAAAATTTTTCAGAATTCTAAAAATATTTCAAAAATTCTTACAAAATCAAAAATTAAAACTTTTTCCAAAATTCTAAAAATATTGCAAAAATTATTACAAAATCTGAAACACAAATTATTTTCAAAATTCCAAAAATATTTCAAAAACTATAACAAATTCAAAATTTTCTATGTCCAATTTCATTTTCAATTACATTTACGTCATAAAAATAGCAAATTTTTTTTTTCCAAAAAATTGGCTAAAAACATATATGAAACCATTTTTTGACACACTTGACATAATTTTTTTGACAAATTTAATGCCATAATTCTCAATAATAGTAATAAAATTTCATGTCATATTAATTAATTACTTAATTAATTAACAATAATTAATTTTATTTTTTCCCAAAAAATTGCGTAAAAAAAAAATAAAAATCTTTCTTTTGACACACTTGACAACATTTTTTGACAAACTTATAATGCAATAATCTAGTTTTTGATCTCACATACCAATCCCTACCATCAAGATTTCTCCAAATTCAATGTTCCTACTCGTAATCACTTAAAATGAACGTTTTTTAAGCCGAAAATATGAAAATTTGCTATTTTTGACACACATAATGATTTTTTGACACACTTCCGGTACAGTTATCGAACACAGCGTCCTTTCGGACCTGTCCCTTGAGTATACCTATTTTTAGAAAAAAAAATTTTTGAAATCCGTCCGGCGGTTTTCTAGATTTCGTAGGTAATGACGGACAGACATACATTATTTTTTTGCCTTTTTAGAATCAGTAGGTCCTAAAACGTCGAGAAATGCCAAAAAAGTGGGGGTAAGAATTTCACTTTGGGCTCATGAATGTAATACTTAGGTCTTTCAGACCAAAGTAATAATTTTAATAAAATCAAAACAATTTGACCAATTGGAATCATACCAATTGAATAATGATAATTTTTTTATGGGAACATTTTTATTAGACTATAGGGTAAGTTAAGTACATTAGTCTATAGGTTAGAAAGCAATACAATAATATACATACTATTATTATCGAAAAAACATACAAATAAAGCTGATATAATTAAATGGAAGAGAATAAAAGCGTTTTTACTATAGCTTAAAAAAGGTTAAATTAATTAACATTAAATTTTCAAGGGAAAATTTAAAATACTAACCGATATATAAAGTATAGTTAATAGTGTTAATTAATGACTCCAGAAAAATCAAACACTTTAGGTGTAAAATCACAATTTAGACCAAATATAAGATCAAATGGTGATGAATCATTTTCTGATTATGTTAAAAGAATTTCGCTCATTTTTTTGATACTTGTTAAGAGTTTTAAGTGAAGTAAGGTATATCTTATAACGTGTGTCGACCGGTTTTGTCTTATTGAATCGATCCCGTTTTTTGTTGGTTCATCCCAAACATTGAAAAGGTAAATATTTATTGATGAATACACATCATTGTCAAATCAAATATGTGTTTACATATTGTTGTTGACACCTAATGGTTACGCAATTAAACAACAAATCGACGGATCCGGCTTCGATGAGCAGTCAGGTGAAAATGATGGTTTATACATGACGCATTCCCAATAGGAGATTAAAGTTAGTCTTTAGATGAAACCCGACTAAAAAGTTCATGAAATTACTACAATTAAAACAAGAAAGGATGTAGAGGAATTTTGTTCTCTATGGAACAATAACAGAAAAAAGTAATTACTTCGATCTGAAAGACCTAATTATTACCTTCACGACAAAATGCTCCAAAGTGTCATCGTCACTTATTTTGCGTTTCTCGACGTTTAATATCATAACGAGTCTAAATAAAAAGGGAAAAGTCTCTATTTATCTGTTGTCTGTCATAGTTGAAGAAAACTAAAACTTGACCGATTTAAAAAAAAATATTTATGATTATGTAAGTCTGTTTTACTTTTGAGTGAAAGTTTTGTTAGAGGCGTTAGAAAACACTCGAAAGCAATAAAGATACTTTATGCCCGAATTACATCGAAAGAAATAAAGATACTTTATGTCCGAATTACATACAATATTTTTTGTACGAGATAGATTCTATATAGTCCCTGGGCCTTCACCAACATAATTTTGTGATTACCATATATTTTATACTTCGTGATGCGTCTGTCCTGGACGAGCCTGAAAACATTTGTTCTATGATTTTTCTCAAATCGGCCGCTTTTGCTTTCGGCAAGCTCCGAAAAATGCCGATTGCCCGCGATCTTGTAAATTTGCTACCACATTTATTTTTTTTGACTGTGGAGGTTGGAAATTTGTTTTAGAATACGAGGGTAAGCTTGTCCGACCAAAATGTGTTTGCTATTGTCGAGTCCGACAACAGACATTTTGGATGTTTGGGTTATCGGACTAGACAATAGCAGACAAATTTTTGTCGGACAAGCTTACCCTTGTGTTCTAAATCAAATTTCTAACCCCCATAGTTAAAAAAAACAAAAATTTACAAGATCCCGGTCAATCGGCATTTTTCGGAGCTTGCCGAAAGCAAAAGCGGCCGATTTGAAAAAAATCGCAGAACAAATGTTTTCGGGCTCGTCAAGGACTGCCGCATCACGAAATATAAAATATGTGGTAAGTAATCACAAAATTATGTAGGTGAAGGCCCAGGGACTAATATTATTTCCAATGGCAAATGGCAATGTTCATTGTTCTTTTAATTTGGCGTCAATCAAGAGGGCTATGAATATTGGGAGTTTTATATAAATCCATTTGTTTTTATTTTTGCTATTCGGTTCGGTTTGACGTTGTATTTGACGAAGTGAAGTTAGCAGAAAAAAAGTTTGATCTAAAATATCGTGATATATCGCATGATTAAAGTTACAGGCTGATTCTGACATACCCTCACAGATGTAAAAATAGTCATAGCAAAGACTTTTCTCTTAGCTAAGACTAAAACCTCTTAAATGCGATTCTGTATGCAGTCACAACTGTGAGATATCAAAAAATAACCTCTTAACGTAAGATCATCAAACATGGTCATCTTAAGCATCATAATTTAAAGTTTCATATTTTTTTATTTGAATTCTTGAATGAAAAATTATATTAATAAAGGATAAAATATTAATTATGGATTATTTATGTAATTATTATAACATTTATTATATGTAATTATCTATATTTTATTTTAGTTTGAATCAAAATTATAAAAAACAAAGTATATATTGATATATATTGATATTGATTTTAAATAAAATGGCGATTAAAAATTTCATATTTGCAATATCAAACTTTGGCGTCCCATGTTGTTTTAGGAAAATTTTGCAAATTTTATATAAACTTTAAGGAAAAACAGTCATTCTTTTCTCACAAATTTATTGCAAAATAAATAATAATTAATATATGGTATAATTTTATATTAATTGTATATAAAATATTATAAAATAAAATATATTTTTGATTTTAAGATTGATATTCAATAAAGGTTGAATATTTTCACAAACAAAAATTATTAATACCTTAAAAAATTTTCTAAAACATAAACTTGATATTATAAAACATTATTATACCATAATTCTTAATAATAATTTTTATGGTATTTTAATTTGTATTTAAATTATTTAAAAAGAAAATTTGACATTTATAATAATTTTGTTTATAAAAATAGCCGTTTGAAAGATCTCCAAAATATATTTGTAGAGTTATTATGAGGTTTTTTATGACAACGTTCACAGAATCGCAATTAAGATATATCCACTTAAAAAAATTGTCATAACAAAAATAATCATAGCTAAGACCTCTTAACTCAGAATCAACCTGTCTTAAGACCATCAAACATGGCCATCTTAAGCATCATAATTTTACGTTTCATATTTTTTTATTTGAATTCTTGAATGAAAAATTATATTAATAAAGGATAAAATATTAAATATGGATTATTTATGTAATTATTATAACATTTATAATATGTAATTATCTATATTTTATTTTGGTTTGTATCAAAATTATAAAACGAAATATATACTGAAATGATTTTAAATAAAATGGCGATTGAAGATTTCATATTTGCAATATCAAAGATTGACATCTCATGTTATTTTATTTGTACAAATTTTATATAAACTTAAAAAAAACATAATAGTCATTCTTTTTCACAAATTTATTGTAAATAAATAATAATAATCAATATATAGTTTTATATTAATTGTTTATAAATTAAAATACATATTAAGATTGATATTCAATAAAATGTCGGTTGCATATTTTCACAAACGAAAATTAATAAAATCTTTAAAAATTTTCCAATTTTATCTTTACAAAAACTATATTTTATAACATTGCCATAATTCTTAATAATAATTTATATGGTATTTTAGTTTTTATTTAAATTATTTAAAATGAATTATGACATTTTTTAATAATTTCCCGCTAAACAAGGTGAACCGCTTATGAACCGTAAACGAACAATGCGGTTCGTAAACGGTTCGTAAATGGTTCGTAAACGGTTCGTAAACGATTCACCATGCTTAGCGGGTTAGTTTATAAAAATAGCCGTTTGAAAGATCTCCAAAATATTTGTAGAATTATTATGAGGTTTTTTATGACAACGTTCACAGAATCGCAATTATAATGAATAATGTTCCTCTTAAAAAAATTGTCATAACAAAAATAATCATAGTTAAGACCTCTTAACTCAGAATCAGCCTGTTAGGCTAATAAAATTTTCTGTCAAAATATTTGAATGTTAGAATTTTGTAGTTAGAAAATTTTAATGAATAATATAACGGAAATTTAGTTTAAATTTAAAAAAATCCCCAAAAATAATGTTAAAACATTTTTCCGATAAATAGGAGTCTAATGACAGTTGAGAATTCAACTTAAGTAAATAGAATGATGATGAAGTTTCAACTTCAAAATATCATCGCAATGGTGTCGAAGTGGATAGCGTGTCTGCCAAAGGATTTGAACTAATTCTGGCACTGATGAGGTTATGAGTTCGAACCCCAACCGAAACACTCTTTTACGTGTGACAGAAAAACAGAGTTTTTTTCTGATTTATTTCTAACAATACCTTTGAATTGAAAAAATTCAAATTATTTCCTTAGTTACTTGAGTTTAATTGCTCACAAAAATCCCGAATAAATGAAATTTTATGGGGAATTTTTAAGCAATTAAACTTATGTCGAATTCTTTTCACCCAAATCCATCAAAAAAAATTGATGTAAATCAAAAATTTTGTTCTTTTCACCCAAAAACATCAATTTTTTTTCCGATTTACATCAAAAAAAAAAATGTGCATTTTTTCGTAAATTTTTTTGACATTACTAATATCAACAAAAAAAATTTAAAAAATAAACGTTTTGTTAACGACAATTTTTATATAACTATGAATTGTTTAATTTTGAAGAATTAATTATTGTGTTTTGTATTATATATACAATATAATGTAACTAACATTTAATAAAATAACTCCTAATAAATAAAAAACTCTAAAATGGATTTATTACAATTAAAATATTATATTTCATTGGGTGGATGAAAAAAGATGCATCATAGAAAAGAACGAGGACGCTTTTCTCTAAAATGAAGTAATTTAAATTGAAAACAAATATGGATAAATAAAACAAAATTATTTTATTTACAAATTAATTGAAACTAATATAAATATTTCAATACGCAATTGCAGAATATGCTATTATACGAAATTTTTCAAATTTAAAAGTAGACAACCGCCATTTAAATATCACTAATACAAACATATTTCACATCACCTTTTGTTTTTTGTTCTTTTCAGACCCGAATTTATGAATTGATTTAGAAAAGTCAAAAGAAAACCACATTAACTAAGTAAGGAAATAATTTGAATTTTTTTCAATTCGAAGGTGCAGTTTGATTTTTCTCAGAGAAAAACTCCATTTCACCTTTAGGTGTTTATTTACTTAAGTTGGATTACTCTACTGTCATTAGACTCCTCATTATGGAAAGGTTTTTCCAATGAACAATGAATGTTAGTAAATGTCTTTTTTACATTATTTTACTTTCACACAAATTTAAAAAAATTGTAAAGTTAAATATTTATTTTTTAAATTTTGTTTTGTTTGTTTTTTCAATTGCTTGTGTTTTATTTTTTGTGAAATAAGTTAGTTGATATGTATATATTTCTTTTTTTTAGTTGACATGGTATTGAGCGTTTTCACACTACACGACACGACACTGGAACGGCCAACGACAACGATGCCGGTGGGATTGACATTACATTGAAATATATGGAGCGGTTTCACAATAGACGACATGTCGGTGTGGTGCTGCTGTCGTTACCGGTTGTCGTTGAGGAGCCATACTTGCCCATTCATGTCATTCTGACATTTCAAATAAAATAGATTAAAACATTTTCTTTTAGATTTTTAGTGAACACAAATAGTTAAAAATCTTGTGATCTGTTTGAATTATAAATTGTAAGAATATTATTATTTGGTTTTTGTGCCTACGTACGTACCTATATACGAGATTAATTTATAATAAAATGACTGTAATTAAATGGTTTTGATAATTTTATTTTTCACAAAAACATAAACATATCTTTTAAAACCTAGGTAACACACTCTGAAAAAACATCTATTTCCTATCCTATAGAAATTCGGTTATCTCAACCTCACCGTAAGGGCGGATATGGCGATTCGAAATTGATTTAATAGCTGTACAGGTACAGAGTAGTGTAGATGAGACTGTACGTAAACAGAACGTAATGATTCTGTAAAAACTAAATATAGTTCGATTAATTTCAAATACTTCAATTTTGAAATGAAAAATTCATGATATAAGGCCAAAGTCAATTTCTTTCATGGAAATAGTTATTAACTTTATTCAACTACTGTTATATTGCATGTAACACTTTATTGTTTAAATTAATCTCATTATTTTATCAGGAAAATATTTCCCTATAGTTGTCCCAATCACCGTGAAATTGTTTGCAAACATTTTTCTTTGTTTGAATAATAAGCTGTTAACTTATTGATGAACGCTTTTCTAAACCTTAGTAGAATGAAGTCACTCGAGATTATTGATTTGGGTAAATCATTTCATGTCTGCCCCGTTCGGAGAAATCCTCCCTTAATCGATTTTTGGAGAAAATCAAGCGCAGTTCGGACTTGGCGATTAACTGCTAGTATGCTATAATGAAAAATCAAATTACCAAAACATTGAGTATTTTTGTAAGGAGGGTAACTATACCTTAACTAGAAAATAGCAGACTAAAAATTATTTTATTGATTTAAATGGTTTGACTACCAACGATAATTGTAACGTCAAAAGATAAAAGTATATTTGGTTTAACAACATCTGTATAACATTTATAATCAACATTTTGAACGAACATGAAGAAAATAACAGTTTGTGTAAATTTGGATTACAACAGATATTGGATAATGCGATTTTTCTTCATTAAAATTAAATTGCATAAATGTTATGTACTGAGAAGTTACTGCTTTGTATTAATATATATTAGTTATTACTTCGTCAATGAATATTGTCGTCGTATTAATCAGGTTTTAAAGTCTTTGGCAACTGTCACCAACCCAGTATATAATATGACTGCTGAGTGACAGTCAAATGTATCACTTTCGAAATTTTAAACATGTTTGAATTTTTTTTTATCATCAGTCATTATTGACTTTAAGATTTATCGTGTATGGACCCCTTTACGGATGCTGTTGTGTGAACTCTATTCAGTCAACTTAGCACGCTCTATCTTATTAATGGAATATTTTTTGATAATGGGCCGATATTGTTTGGTCGAAGAAACGAGCCTTCGTACAACTATATCAGGGCTTTGCCGACGACTATGCATCACACGATCGAGTAGAATATCATCATCTTAGCTGGCTTATTGGCAACACAATTTTCGTAATTATTTTGAACAAAATTTTATTCTATAAAACAATAAATGGAACATATTGCAATAATCAAGACTATTAAAAATAAAAGCTAGAACATTATTTATTTAGTGATATTTACATAAGATATTTAATCACTAATTAAACTTTAAATAAAAGAGAAATAAAATAATATTTTCCTTTCGATAAATTTCTATGTTGAAGAAAATTAAAAATTTTAGCTTAAGGCTACGCCACATACGCCCCCTTATTAGTGATTTTGATGTATGGTAATATCATGCTAAAGATAGGTTTACATATTGTTGAGTATTAGAAAACATTTAGATTTTAAAATAAAAACAGCAAATCTAAAATTTTGCGATAAAAATACTTAGTGCGTAATAAACCGCATGCGACCCGTCCTGATTTGGTAACAAAAGTTTGAAGTTGTATATTAAATCGCAATGTTTTCTTTTAATTTTCATAGAAGTGCTCGAAATTAAAAACGAAGGGGGTCTGGCGTTCGTCACATTTTTTTTATTGACAACCAGTCTACGACGTCAGTCAGTAATTTAACAGAAAAGTTGATTCCAGGACGAAAAATGCGCATCTGCACGAAAACATTTTGTCTAAACTGTTTTGGAATAAATGGCTACTGTTACCTCGTTGAAACGTTACAGTAAATCAATTTTTGAGAGTGTGGAAGGATATAGACGACCGTTAGAATTTAAGCGTGGTGCTGTTTTCCGAAAGTAGTCCCTTCAACCCTGAGTCGGTAGTTTGCACATGGACAATTGTTTGATAATCGATGCTCTCAGTTGAATCTTATTAATGCGCGACTAAGCACCAAAAGCAACATTGTCAGCAACAATATCTAGAAATATTTCAAATGTTAATGGTAAATTGGCTGATAAAAGCCAGATATTTTAATTTAGTGCCTCTGGATGGGCTTTGTCTGGATTTTACGACAAGGTAATTATCGATATTTCGATATGTGTCGTTGTATTGATATGTATCGACATATCGATATTTATCGATATATCGATACTTTTTAATTTCAATGCCGTTATTCGATATATCGATGAAAATCGATATATGCCGATGGTCGATACATATCGGTACATCGATATTCGATATATGTTCGATCGTGTAAAATGGTAAAAAAATCAAGATATTTTACTTTAAACTTTTTTTTGCTAACGTTGAATGTTACGTCAAACTGGACTGAACAGAGAAAAGAAAAAAAATTAATTATTTTGGTCTTATACATCAAACGTTATTAAAACGGTTTCTATAAAACATCATACTGCACTTTTGGCCATATAATTAAATTTATTTTGTTTTAATCCCTAATATAATAAGTTAATAATTAGTAAATTGTAGTATTTCATTTAATTATTTGCCATACGTATGCCTTGATAACTGTTTACGTTGGTTATAGGGCGATTTTTCTGTTCCGGTGTTTACCGCAATGGCGCTGCAAAAAGGGGATAAGAGAAAAAATTCAAAAAATTTTATATGTGATTCCATACAAAACACAACTTGAATAATTTTAAAAATTATCTATGAAATTTCTCATTTTACTACAATTAAATAATTTAAATTTGTTTATGAACTAATATTGACTATATATTAAGCGTAATATATTAAATATTTGATTTTCTTCAGTCCGTAAAACAAATAAGAAAATAGGTTAAATTTTTCATACAACTTTGTATGGGAAATTTTGGCAAACACTGCCAAAACTGTTTCTTTTTTGAGCGACTTAAGAATAACATTTTATATTTTACGCTTAATATATAGTCAATAATACTTCATAATGTAGTATCCGTTAAAATTTAATGTTTTTTTTATAGTTGTCCAACAGGCAATACTTTTATAGTAAATTCTAGTACTTATTAAACGGAAAATTTTAGAGAGTTGAATAAACTCACGGTCCGAGACAAATATCCACTACCCTTGATCGAAGATCAGATTGATCAATTACGAAACAAAAGATATTTTACAACGCTTGATTTGAAAAACAGTTTTCATCAAATCAAAATGGATGAATGGTCAATTAAGTATACGGGCTTTGTGACACCTTCAGGCCATTACGAATATCTAAAAGTTCCTTTCGGACTTACAAATGCACCAGCCACTTTCCAACGTTTTATAAACGAAGCATTTCACGATCTTATACACGAAGGTAAAATTGAAATTTACCTTGACGATTTGATGATAGCCACAGAAACGGCTGACGAACATTACGAAATTTTAGCAAAAGTGCTTACAATATTAAATAAAAACGGGTTGGAATTACAAATTAAAAAATGCCAATTTATGAAACGTAAAATTATATATTTAGGATACGAAATTGATAGCAACGGTATAACGCCATCACCTGAACACGTAAGGTCTGTTAACGAATTTCCAGTTCCACAAAACGTACCGGAAGTGCATAGATTTCTGGGTCTCACCAGTTTCTTTCGCAAATTTGTCCAAAATTTCTCGGTGATTTCCAAACCACTCTACGATCTTCTAAAAAAGGACGCTGTGTTTGAGTTCACAGATGTTCATCTAACGGCATTCAATACTCTCAAGAAACGACTTGCGAGCAAACCAGTTTTAGCTATTTATAGCCCTGCCAACGGAATTGCACACAGATGCCAGCTCTATTGGTTACGGAGCAATTATTATGCAACGTCAAAACGACGGGGCATTTCATCCCGTAATGTACTTCAGTAAACGTACAACGGACTGTGAATCTCGATACTCCAGTTTTGAATTAGAAATGTTAGCTATTATAAACAGCATCCAACGATTCCATGTATATCTCCATGGAATTCCATTTAAAATCGTAACGGATTGCAACGCGTTAACTTTAACATTATCCAAACGGGACATAAACCCGAAAATAACGAGATGGGCACTCTACTTGGAGAATTACGATTATAAAACCGTTCATCGTGATTCTACAAAAATGAGACATGTAGATGCCTTAAGTCGCGTGTTAAATATATTATTTATTGGAAATAATAGTTTTGAGGAGATTTTATCAGTAGCACAAACCAGAGATAACGAAATATGTAGAATTAAAGAAAATTTAAAGTCAAGTCAAGCGGTTAATCCTTGTTACGAGATACAAGACGACTTGTTGTATCGCAAGGAAAATGACAAATTATTATTTTACGTCCCACACGAAATGGTATCCAATGTCAAACGAACATGCCACGATGAAGTAGGACACGTTGGAATAGACAAGACAACGAAATTAATAAAACGATATTACTAGTTTCCAAAAATTAAAGAGCAAGTAGATAAGCATATACGAAGTTGCTTAAAATGTATAATGTGCCAACCGAAAGACGGTAGACAGGAAGGTATTCTACATAATATTGAGAAAGGAATATTACCATTCCAAACATTACATTTGGTCCATTATGGGCCATTTCCGTTAACCAAACGAAAAAATCTGCATATCTTAATGATAACAGATGCGTTCACTAAATTCACAAAACTGTATCCCACGAAAACGACTAATACTAAAGAGGTAATCAAGCATCTTAAAACGTATTTTGATGCATATAGTCAACCAGTGCGAGTAATTTGTGATCGCGGGACCGCGTTTAGGTCCAACGAATTTAAGAAATTTGTAACTGATCGAGGAATTGGTCATGTCTTAATTGCGACATCAAGTCCTCAATCTAACGGACAAGTTGAACGGTTAAATTGATTTTTAACGCCAGTTCTTAGTAAAAATACGAATCAGGAAAAAGATGATTGGGACAAATTATTTTCCTCCACCGAATATGTGTTTAACAACACAGTCTCCGGTTCTACCGACACTACATCAAGTATACTCTTATTCGGAATACGTCAACGTAGAGTATCAAATGACCTTGTCTACGATTATTTAGAGCAACGAAACCCACACGAACGGGATTTAGAAAAAATCCGAAACGATGCCGCGAATAAAGTTCAAAAATCTGAGATATATAATAAAACATATTACGACAAGAAACACAAACCTCCAATGACCTATACCGAAGGAGATTATGTGTTCATACGAAATGTTCCACCTCCTGGAATAAATAAAAAATTATTAAATAAGTATAAAGGCCCTTACTTAGTAAAGAAAGTGCTTCCTAACGACCGTTACGTTATAACGGATATCGAAGGCTTTCAACTATCTCAAATACCTTTTAACGGGGTGTTTGACCTAGCCTAACGATTTATGCGATCAGGAAATGGTCGACGATGTAGTTTACGATGTAGTTTGTAACGATGACGATGTAGTTTACGATGAAAACGACAATTATGTCTACAACGATGATTGGATATTAGAAACGTCGAATAGAGAAGCTAGTCATTCAGAAAATGAGTGTAACAACGAGTATGTCTACGACGACGACTGGAGACTAGACGAAGAAAACAGTTCGGTGCTGTACGGATCTCCTGCGCGAAACGAAGAGCTTCATCGGGGCGATGGTCGCGTCAGGACGGCCGAGCTGTAGTATCCGTTAAAATTTAATGTTTTTTTATAGTTGTCCAACAGGCAATACTTTTATAGTAAATTCTAGTACTTTTTTTTATTGAAAAAAGACAACATTGTAATTTGAACTTTGTGAAATACATAATAATAAAACGTCAGAAAAAGACGATTCAATTTTTGTTTTAATTAAAATAATAAGTAATATTTCCCTAGTATTACTACAATAAGCAAGTTGAAATTGTTCAATTGTGGTAAAATGAGAAATTTCATAGACAACTTTTAAAATTATTCAAGTTGTGTTTTGTATGGAATCCCATATAAAATTTTGTGATTTTTTCTCTTATCCCCCTTTTGCAGCGCCATTGCGGTAAACACCAGAACAGAAAAATCGCCCTATAGGGCGAACTATTATTGATTATATATTAAGCAAAATATATAAAATATTTTATTTTTTCTGTCCGTGAAACAAATACGAAAATAGGTTAAATTTTTCATACAACTTTGTATTGGAAATTTTGGCAATTTTTATGTTTCTTTTTTGAGGGACTTAAAATTAATATTTTATGTATGACGCTTAATATATAGTCAATAATACTTAATAATCAAATTAAAATTGTTCAATTGTGGTAAAATGAGAAATTTCATAGATAACTTTTAAAATTATTCAAGTTGTGTTTTGTATGGAATCCCATATAAAATTTTTATGATTTTTTATCTTATCCCCTTTTTGCAGCGCCATTGCGGTGAACACCGGAACAGAAAAATCGCCCTATAGAGCGATTTTTCTGTTCCGATGTTTACCGCAATGGCGCTGCAAAAGGGGGATAAGAGAAAAAAGCACAAAAATTTCATATGGAATTACATACAAAACACAGTTTGAACAATTTTAAAAGTTATCTATCAAATTTCTCATTTTACCACAATTGAACAATTTTAATTTGCTTATGAAGTATTGTTGACTATATATTAAGCGTGGTATGCAAAATATTATTCTTAAATCGCTCAAAAAAGCAACATAAAAATTGCCAAAATTTCCTATACAAAGTTGTATGAAAAATTTAACCTATTTTCGCATTTGTTTTACGGACAGAAAAAAATAAAATATTTTAAACATTATGCTTAATAAATAGTCAATCATAGTTCATAAACAAATTTAAATTATTTAATTGTAGTAAAATAAGAAATTTCATAGATAATTTTTTAAATTACACAAATTGTGTTTTGTATGAAATCCCATATAAAATTTTTTGAATTTATTCTCTTATCCCCTTTTTGCAGCGCCATTGCGGTAAACACCGGAACAGAAAAATCGCCCTATAGTTCGATTTTAAATTGTAGCATGAACAAGTTTAGATAGGTAGTGATCTTATATCCACACAACTTACACAAATTCCACAACTTACACAAATTGCTGTTCTTATATTAATTACGGCAAGTGTTGCGTGCACAATTGCTGTTCTTAAAATCACAATTTGTGTAATTTGTGCAACTCAAATTACACAAAAAATTTTCTTGTGGCAGATTAAAATTATTTGCGCAAGTTTGTTTTGACATATGTCAAATGGGTTAGGTAAGGTTATGTAAACAAAAACAAATTAAAATTGGGGTTAAATATCGTTAATTTATTTATATTTAAGAGGTGATATAATTTTCTTAACATTTTCGATATATTTTATTTAAGTTAGTCTGAAATTAACTTAAATTTAGTTAATTTTTGTGCATATACAATGTGTCAAATTTAATTTGAAGTTTTGCTTGCACAAATGCTGTTCTTATAACCCTTCCACAAATTGCACAAATTTTAAAATTGACAGACACAAATTGTGTTTTGCCTTGCACAAATTGTGTAAGTTGTGTGGATATAAGATCACAAGGTAATACATATGTACCTATCGATGTAATCACTATGTGTTTATGCAAAACAGTAATTGTGAATGGTTCATATTTCAATTTAAAAATCTATTACGTTTTTCTAATTGTATATTAAACCTATAAAATAAAAAATTCTGTCAAAATTTGAAATTACTCATAAAAGAATTTTGATTCGACCAACAGACGGAAAAAGTGGTTGTCGTAAAGATAAAATTTAAGTAAAAACTGTTTAGATTAATTGATAATAATTAATAAACTGCAAGTAGCAGTTTGTATAGTTTAGTTTTGCGACAATGGAAACAATTGATGGCAATCAAGTTCTAGCGGAAGCTCTGAAAGATCAAGTAAATAAAATTGCGTTTTTTTTATAATTACTCCAAAGTTCAAGAGATATTACATTTTTACTCACGTTTTACTCACACTCATCAAATTTTATCTAATTCTAATTAAATTTAGTTGAATATATATAATTGTCATAATATTTTGTTCATTATTTTAGGGTATTGAATATGTGTTTGGAATCATTGGATTTCCGGTCATTGAATTATCACTGGCAATGCAAGCGGCCGGATTAAAATATATTGGAATGAGAAATGAACAAGCAGCAAGTTATGCTGCACAAGCTATTGGATATTTAACTGGAAAACCAGGTGTATGTTTAGCTGTTTCTGGACCTGGATTGTTAAATACAGTTACTGGAATGGCAAACGCTCAAAGTAATAGCTGGCCTTTGGTTGTGATTGCGGGATCAACATCTGTGGATTATGAAGGTATTGGCGGTTTTCAGGAATGCTTACAAATTGAAGCAAGTAGGCCATTTTGCAAATATGCTGCTAGACCGCCTAATGTACCAATGATACCTCAACATGTAGAGAAAGCAGTTCGGTTATCAGCCTATGGACGCCCTGGTGCTACCTATTTAGATATACCTGGTTCATTATTGCAAGCCACTATCCCGACGTCTGAATATCAACGACATTATAGTCATCCTAATCCACCACTTCCCCAACCTCAACCATCCGTAATTCAACAAACAATGCAATTGCTGTCCCAAGCTAAACGGCCTCTGGTGGTAATTGGAAAAGGAGCAGCATATTCAGGTGCAGAATTATCTATTAGAAAGTTTATTGAGCTAACTAATCTCCCCTTTATACCAACACCAATGGGGAAGGGAGTCGTTTCTGATGTATCACCAAACTGTGTAGCTCCAGCTCGGACGATGGCTTTAAAAGATGCAGATGTTATTGTATTGTTAGGTGCCCGTTTGAATTGGATTTTACATTTTGGTCGATCTCCAAGATTTAATCCAGATGTGAAAGTTATCCAAGTAGATCTGGTAGCAGAAGAAATGCATAATAGTATATTGTCTAACGTAGCTGTACAATCAGATGTCAAATTATTTACAGAACTTTTAGTTGATGAATTACAGAAAACTCCATTCAAATTTTGTCCAAAGCAAAATTGGTGGAAAGATTTAAAGGAAAAATGTGAAAGCAATCGTAAAACAGTATTAGAGATGTCCCTTGACACACAGCCGCCACTAAATTACTATGCAGTATTCCATCATATTCAAGAAATTATTCCTCAAGACGCGGTAATCGTTAGTGAAGGGTCGAATACAATGGATATTGGTAGAACAATGCTCCACAACACATTACCTCGTCATCGTCTAGATGCCGGAACGTTTGGAACAATGGGTGTTGGACCAGCGTTTGCAATTGCCGCAGCGTTATATTGTAAAGATAACCAACCAAATAAAAAAATTATTTGTGTTGAAGGTGATTCAGCGTTTGGATTTTCTGGCATGGAAATTGAGACAATGGTCCGCTACAATCTACCAATAATAATTATAATCGTAAATAATGGTGGTATTGCCGGTGGATTTGATCAGGAAACTTATGATGCTATTCGTGATGATAGTGATCTAGCGAAAACTACGCCACCAAATGCATTAACCTTTGAAACGCGTTATGAAAATATGATGAAAATGTTTGGTAATGACAATGGATTCTTTGTGAAAACTGTTCCTGAACTACAGTCTGCTTTGAAACAGTGTTTACGATATAAAAACAAACCTTCTATTATCAATGTTATAATTAGCCCATCGACTGTCAGAAAACCACAAGCGTTTCATTGGTTAACAGAATCCAAATTGTAGGTTTATTGTTTTCTCGTATTTTAATAGCATTATGGGGTTTTAATCATTTTTATCATTTGTATAAAGATAAGGCTATGGTTCTTTTTGTAAATATTTTATCATGTAGCATTTTTTTTCGTAATTTGGGTATCTTAAATAAATGAGCTTAAATAAATGTGATATATGTATCACAAAATGGATACTTTAAATTTGTTTGAAGATGTTATCGTTAAATCTGATTTAAATCAACATTACAACACATAAATTGTGAATGAAAATAGTTTTGTTGTTATATAATCAAATAATTTCATTCACAATTTATCTGTGTTGTAATTTTAGCAATTTTGCTGCATAAAATGTGTAGATCTATTTAGGTCAGTATTTTTGGCATGTCTATGATTGGTTGCGGTGCGGTCGTTTGTTTTTGGAAATAAAATTCAAAAATCCCGTTCTCCAAGACTAGATTCGACTAAATTTCTTGTTTTTTAAAAAGGCTCACTTTCTTTTGCCGCAATCCTGCAATAAAAAAATTACTAACTTATCTAAGAAATAACTGGAGGGCTCAGAATACAAGTGAACCAAGTCCATTTTGTGCTTTTTTGTGCTACAGAAGTTTAAAGTTAAAGCTTTATAACAAAATTACATATTAACATTTTTTTAATCATAAATTAAATTTATTAAACCATATGTGATCCAGCATATGCTGAACAAATGACAAAACGCCTGAACAAAAAATGGACTTGGTTCACTTGTATTCTGAGCCCTCCAATTGTTACACTTCTTATAAATACACCTATATCTTTTACCACAACCATTACTAAAAATTCCAAAAACGGGTATCGTAAAGTGCCAGTTATACTATCCGGGTCTACTAAGATAAATTTGGTCATATTTAAATAAAAGTAATGTATCCTGTTTTTGCTTCGAAGTACATAATGCAATCTTTCGAAAAAAAATCTTACAGTTCCCTAATTTTTTTTTATCGTTTGTTTTGGACCATCAGGAATCAAAATAGCAAAAAAGTGTATGTTTGTGGGGTAGGTGTGTTGTCTTGTGGGTTGGTAAATGACAAAAATGCATGGGATCTTGATGAAACTTTGTTATATGATCCGGGTTTGCTTGTAAATGAAAGATCTGAATTCGTTCCAAAATGACGGGGGTTTCCCCAACAGCTGTTGATTTGAATCTTACTTAAATAACTTCTAATCATGGCTTTTTAATTTATTGAGATTGTTATATAAGGTTTTCATTAGTACTGTGGCAAGATGTTGTAACATCACTTTTGACGATTCTATCGTATTTTACGCTAATTGGTGTGCTGTAACACAAAACGACTGTCGATTATCGTATTTACGACAGTCGTTTTGTGTTACAGCATACCGATTAGCGTAAAATACGATAGAATCGTCAAAAGTGATGTTACAACATCTTGCCACTGTTTCCCACATTCCTGCGTACCCACTTCCGGTTTTTCACTTCCGGTTAAAAAGTTTTATAACCGTGGGTTGCAAATACTTATCTACACTCAACAAAATTTATAAAAATATACACTTGTAGTTTTTTTATTTGCTTTTTAGGGTTCCGTTTTTTATACGGAACACTATTGGTGAGAGTAAAACGAGTTTATCACATTATATCGATTATCTCGTAAACTATAAATGCTATGGACTTGAAATTTAGCATGTGTATAAAACTAATCTGTCCACATGAAATGACGAATACAAATAAAACTAAAGTGGTTTTCGTTTGGTTTACAGGGGTTCGATGTGAGACCTTTGAGAAAATAGATTTTTTTATAGATTCAAGTAGGGTATCATATGAAAGGGCTTCATTTCAGTATTTCTTAAAAATTTATTTTGGAATTTTACAACTCACCATTTTTTGTATAATTCTGAATAATGACGTTTTTTTCGTGTTTTCTTAACTCGATTAGCTCCGAACCTAACTGATCGAAAATTTTCAAATGTATTTGGAATGATAGAAAAATTAGTACAGTTTTAATAAAAAATATATAAAAGTGTCATATTCTCATAATTAGATATATTAAGGGGGTGGAAATGAGGAGGGGTAAAAACACTATTTAAAATGTGGTCAAGTGGGGTGTCATTTGAAAGAGCACCTAATTTAGAAATCATAGCAATTTTTTTTAGAATTTTGCGGTGCACAGTTTTTGAGTTATTGTCAAAAACATACCGTTCCCCCCCCCCTTCGTTTCGACACTGATTGACAGAAAAATTTGGAAAAATTCACAAAGTTAGGAAATTCGGTAAATTTTGTATGAAAATTATACCGAAGTCTCAAATAATTATATTTCTGTGTGTTTAGGGGACCGGGGTAAAGAGGGTAAAAAAAAAACTTTTTTGACCCACGCGAGTGGGGTGTCATTTGAAAGAGCACCTAATTTAGAATTCGTTGCAGTTTTTTTTATAATTTTGCGGTGCACAGTTTTTGAGTTATGGACAAAAAAGGGCAAAATTCAAACCGTTCCCCCCCTTCGTTTCGACACTGATTGACAGAAAAATTTGGAAAAATTCACAGAGTTAGGCAATTTGGTAAATTTTGTATGAAAATTATAGCGAAGTCTCAAATAATTATATTTCTGTGTGTTTAGGGGACCGGGGTAAAGAGGGTAAAAAAAAAACTTTTTTGACCCAAGCGAGTGGGGTGTCATTTGAAAGAGCACCTAATTTAGAATTTGTTGCAGTTTTTTTTATAATTTTTCGGTGCACAGTTTTTGAGTTATGGACAAAAAAGTGCAAAATTCAAACCGTTCCCCCCCCCTTCGTTTCGACACTGATTGACAGAAAAATTTGGAAAAATTCACAGAGTTAGGCAATTTGGTAAATTTTGTATGAAAATTATAGCGAAGTCTCAAATAATTATATTTCTGTGTGTTCAGGGGACCGGGGTAAAGAGGGTAAAAAAAAACTTTTTTGACCCAAGCGAGTGGGGTGTCATTTGAAAGAGCTCCTAATTTAGAATTCGTTGCAGTTTTTTTTAGAAATTTTCGGTGCACAGTTTTTGAGTTATGGACAAAAAAGTGCAAAATTAAAACCGTTCCCCCCCCCTACGTTTCGATACTGATTGACAGAAAAATTTGTAAAAATTCACAGAGCTAGGCAATTCGGTAAATTTTGTATGAAAATTATACCGAAGTCTCAAATAATTATATTTCTGAGTGTTTAGGGGACCGGGGTAAAGAGGGTAAAAAAAAAACTTTTTTGACCCAAGCGAGTGGGGTGTCATTTGAAAGAGCACCTAATTTAGAATTCGTTGCAGTTTTTTTTATAATTTTGCGGTGCACAGTTTTTGAATTATGGACAAAAAACTGCAAAATTCAAACCGTTCCCTCCCCTACGTTCCGACACTGATTGACAGAAAAATTTGAAAAAATTCACAGAGCTAGGAAATTTGGTAAATTTTGTATGAAAATTATACCGAAGTCTCAAATAATTATATTTCTGTGTGTTTAGGGCACCGGGGTAGAGAGGGTAAAAAAAAACTTTTTTTGACCCAAGCGAATGGAGTGTCATTTGAAAGAGCACCTAATTTCAAAATCATTGCAGTTTTTTTTATAATTTTGCGGTGCACAGTTTTTGAGTTATGATCAAAAATGTTCAAAATTCAGACCGTCTCCCCGTGTATCAAATATTTATTAATCGTTTTGAAAGGGTAGGAATGGTAAGGTGAAATAAAGCTTTTTAACCCGAATAGCCATATTGAGTGGGACTGGCGTGTACATTTTTAGTCATGTCATCCTTTGTACTGATTCTTAGAGCAATTCTTAATTTTGCAACTCTTTTAGAGTGAATATAACCAGTTATCCAAAAGAAAGAACTTTATTTTTAAAATTATCACGGTCCTTTACTATCTATTGTATATTGTATTGTATTGTATGCCATAAGTGGGCCCAAAAGGTGGCGTAAATTCTCAAGGTTCAAATCAGATTGATGTGATTTGTTAGTTTGTGTTAAGATTCACGTTTGTAATCCATTCATAATTACTGGTTTAATAAATTTCTTGTATAACTTTAGAAAATGTTGAGTTTTAATTGAATGGTAAGTTCGATAACCTGCAATTATTTTAGGGTTAATATTTGTTTAATATGCTATTGTTTAAGTCAAACATTGATCTTTTGTTAATGTTAAATATTGTTCAAATTATACGTTGTTTTTCAAGCACCGACCTAAATGTCGAACTTATGTAATCTAACACAAAAAAATTGTTGCTATAGAAAGAACTGAAAATTTTAGTAAAGCGATGAGCCTATAATTCTATGGAACACGAAAAATATAGCGAAGCTTCAAGTGATTTTATTTCTATGTGTTTAGGGGATGGGAGTGGGAAAGGGTGAAAAATTGTTTTTTGACCCGCATGAGTGGGATGTCATTTGATAGAGCACCAAAACTAAAAAACAATACAGTTTTTTTAGAATTTCGCAATGCACCGTTTTTGAATTATTCTCAAAAAAGTGCAACAAAAAGTTGCCCCCCCCCCCCCCTATACGTTTCTTCGTTGATTGACAGAAAAATTTGAAAAAATTCATAGAGATAGGAAATTTGATAAACCCTTAACGAAAAATATAGCGAAGCCTCAAGTAGTTTTAATTCTACGTGTTTAGGGGATAGGAGTGGGGAATCGTGAAAAAAAGGTTTTTTGGCTCGCATGAGTGTCATTTGAAAGAACACCAAAATTAAGAAACATTACAATTATTTTAGAATCTTGCGATGCACAGTTTTTGAATTATTGTCAAAAAAGTCCTATTTTTAGAGTTAACACCACTCCACCCCTAAATTTCGTCGTTGTTTAACAGAATTGAGTCGTTCCTTAGCTACCATAAATAGCTATGGATATAATTTAACCTAAAGTAATATTTTTTATATCATTTCGATCAATTTAGATGAGATTAGTGATGTAAAAGTGTTTAATACAAATGTATAATACGCGGTATTATACGTAAAATACCGTATTGTCCAAAACGTTGTAAAATACAAGGTATTTTACTATACAAAATATATTTTATTCTGATGGCGCGTGGAGTAGCAAACAGCCCTTTTACTAAAATTGCGCGTGGATTATTAAAAAAATTTACAGCTGTGAAAATATGTCTACTATTACATCTATAAGATATAAACGACGCCGAGGAAATAAATTACTTGTACGCCTTGCTAGTGTGCGTTTCTAAATAAGTTTTAAATTTCTGTTGTACCAAGATTGTTCTAATATCAATAGAACACAAATATCAACAATCAATTATAGTTACTGAGAAGCAACCGTTGCAGTGAATTTTTTAATGGAGCAAATCAAAATTTTGAAACATGGATTTGTCACTCAATTTAATAGCTTTGAGTAGCCCCAGATAATATGTAGAACGTTTCTTTTATACGTTCAAATATATCAACCATGCAAAAAAATCTCAAAATACCTATTATGAAACCGATAGCAGTTGTATTTATTGTATAACTTGATGGAATAGAGTATGTGGCTCTTCAGAATGCATCATCTTCTAATTTGCATTGTTCTGCTTATTTCACTGTAACAGACACATCATTTTCGATATGCAGCCTAGATCATTCCAAAAGTAATTATCTCGTTTGTGTCAAACATGATTAAGACCGCTAACAGTTTATTCATGGGAAATGGTAAGGATCCAATCTGAATAAAAAATTTAAATACAGTAGCCGGTAGCGAATGAAGGTGAAGTAAATTGAAACTAAGCATCAGGATAGTTTTGCTGATCAGAACATCCACATGAATTAGAGTCAGATTATTAAATAGGTCTTATTAGGATTCGTTTAAGGAATATATAAATAAAAAAGGATAAGGTATCCAAATTCAGATATTTAGAAGAAATGAATTATATGTAATTCAAAATGATGATGGAAGTCATTTTTTTTGTTATTCCATTCACATGTTATCTCGGCTATTACACTTTTGTACGGTATTTTATTTTGTATAAAACAATGTATAATACGCTGTATTATACAAAAAAAATAAAATACGGTATTTTAACATCTCTAGATGAGATTGACATTAACTATGGATATTTACGATGAACCATTTAGTTTTTATGTGTCTATGGTCTGGCAATATAAACCCTTTACAACACAACTTTATGTAAATTATTTTGATATTGTTTTCTTTACATTCACGGAACCCTTGACGAGCGAATTTTATTCGCACTTGTCTGACTTTTTTTTTTTACAAACAATATTTAAAGACATTTTATTTCAATTTAATATAAATTCATTTTTTTTTACGACAAAACACGTTTTTTCAATATGTTGGTCTTCTACTCTCTTACAATTATTTTCTCTCTTAACAAATTATAAAAATCAAAAATGGATTCCAAAAAAAAGGCACCGTTCACATACTGTTGTTTAATATAAAATAAAGGACAATTCTTGAAGACCGACAATATGCATGTGAATAAAGTATTAAGATACATATATATAAAGCCGTTTGTTACATCCTCCCCCTTTGGATCTATGTTGTTCTACAACATGGATCCAAAAGATTAAATAAAATAAAATAAATTCGTCATGGAAATAATAATAAAAGTATCCACCATTAAGTTACTGGTATCTTTTGGGCTTCACAATACGACGAGTGGACCTTCTTTCAAGTCGTGGACTCATTGTTTCTGGTTCGCTAACGACCTTATCATTAGATCTCTGTAAAATATCGGGCGCGACTGAATCGAACTGATTGGTGGGAACAGCGGATTTATTAGTGGTCGGGCGACCTCGCCTCCTAATCGGATACATAGGGGAATTATCAACTTCTCCAGTATAGTATTTTAAAAATGATACGTGATAAGTTCCTACAAAATTACCATCCATAGTTTCAACATCATATGTTGTAGTTGACTTAGAACTTCGGATCCGATAAGGGCCATCTCTCTTAGGGAAGAATTTCGCCGTTAGACCTCTTTGTGCATCACTCAGTAATTTCGTTTTTACTAAAACTAGATCACCTGGTTCAAAGGTCTTATGAATTCGTCTTTTGTCTGCATAGTATTTCCAATGATCTTGTTTTGATTCATTGATTTCACGAGCGTTATTCATAACAATGTCCATATTAAGGAGAAAGGGGAACGTTATTTGTGGAACAAAGTTAGCATCTTGAATAATTTGTTTAAAATCGTTTGTAATATCAGAAATGCTTCGGAGCTCTCGTCCAAACATAAGGAACGAAGGGGTTTTTCCGGTAGATTCACATACTGCCGTATTCATTGAAAACCGGATTGAGGGTAGAAAATCTGGCCAAGAACGATGATCTGTTTTAACGAGAATTGAAAGTTGTGTCTTAAGGTCGCGATTTCGTCTTTCAACCGGGTTGGCTTCAGGATGATACAAGGGGGTTAGATTTTGACGGACTCCTAAACAATGTGCTACACATTGCATTATTGAGCTAACAAATTGTGTTCCATTATCTGAAATGATTCGACGTGGTACTCCAAATCGAAAAAAAAAATCGTTAATTAAAATTTTAGCGCAGGCTTCAGCCGTGGCTTGTTCTAGTGGAAATATCTCAACCCATTTTGTTGCGGTATCTTCAATAATTAATATCCAGTTGTATTTGTTAGACGATTCAACTAATGGACCGAATAAATCGATAGCTATTACCTCTAATCTTTGGGCTAAAACTGGGGTTTTCAACAAACCGCTTGGTTTCAAATTTAGGGACTTATATTTTTGACATTCTGGACATGATTTTATATATTCGGCAATAAACTTTTTCATACCAGGCCAGTAATATTTATTAGCTATCTTATGGTATGTACGTTCCACTCCATAGTGTCCTGCCGTTGGGGCATCATGATAGGCCTGGAGAATCTTATATCTTGAATTTTCAGGAATTACCAATTGAGGTTCTTCTTTATCTGAATCTTGAACGAATCTATAAAGTATACCTTGTTCCATAATATAACCTCGATCACACCAATTCATCACTTCTGGATGATTGGGTTGCTCAAATGCGTCAATAATTTTTTTTACATTTGGATCTTCCAGTTGGGTATTGCGCATATTTTCTGGACCTTGAGATGGGATGTCAACTTGAATTGAACAAACATCACATATAGTTTGGTCTTCACAAGGATTACGGGATAAAGTGTCCGCTACCACATTACTCTTCCCG
Source organism: Diogma glabrata (assembly GCA_963693315.1). Taxonomy (NCBI): domain Eukaryota; kingdom Metazoa; phylum Arthropoda; class Insecta; order Diptera; family Cylindrotomidae; genus Diogma; species Diogma glabrata. The sequence continues at coordinate 118,674,545 of OY856187.1, forward strand.
GGATTGTAAACAATCTTTAGATTGAAAGACTGGATCAGAAGAGCCCATCGAGCTAATCTTCCCGATGGCGACCGTAAAGACATTAGCCATTTTAAAGCCTGATGATCAGTTCCAATGATTATTTCCGCTCCATCTAGATACCCTCGGAATTTGTTAAGAGCCCAAACAACCGCCAACGCTTCACGTTCGGTTGTGTTATAATTTCGTTCTGCTGGGGTTAACAGACGACTGGCATATTCTAGAGGTCTTTCGTCATTACCTTCGCCCTGCAATAACACTGCACCTAGAGCATAATTGCTTGCGTCTGTTCGAAGGGTAAAAGGCAATGTTTCATCGGCTTGTCTCAAAATAGGTGACGTTGTTAGCATGTGCTTGAGTTGATTAAAAGATTTTTGATGAGACTCGTCCCACCTCCATGTTGACGTTTTTCGAGTTAATTCACTAAGAGGCCGTGCTATTTCAGAAAAATTTTGAATAAATTTACGATACCATGAACATGTCTGCAAAAAGGTTTTTACATGTCTCACCGTTCGGGGCTCTGGCATTTTTGAAATAGCTTCGATCTTTTCAGGGTCTGTGTGAATTCCATCTTTACTAATATAATGTCCGAGATATTTAACGTTATCTCGGAAAAATACACATTTTTCTCTATTTGCCTTTAAATTGAATTCTTTCAACCGCTCGAATACAGCTTTAAGATCATACATATGATCAGTGAACGATTTTGATATAATTATGAGATCGTCAAGATAAGCAAGTATGATAACCTTCGGTAGACTGATTTTAAATCGATTGGCTAACCGCTGGAATGTTGCGGGAGCATTTCGTAGACCGAATGGCATACGTTTAAATCGATATAATCCGAATGGTGTCACAAAAGCAGTTTTGTCACGATCGATTAATCTTATGGGTACCTGCCAATATCCACATTTTAGGTCAATGGTTGACATGTATAAGGTTTCTTTAGCGAGATGGAGCAAGTGATCGATTTGTGGCATTGGATATTTATCGGCCACAGTAATCGCGTTCAATTTTCTGTAATCAATGCATACTCTGACAGACTTATCGGGTTTTGGAACGAGGACCACGGGTGCCGCCCATGGGGACTCACACTCTTCAATGATATCGTCATGGAGCATCCGCTCTATTTCTTTTTTTAAAATTTGTTCTTTTTCGGAAGACATTCTGTAAGGAGGTGTTGCAATTGGTCTACAGTTCGAGTTTTCTAATATTATTTGGTGTTCCGCGTGCGATGTAGGGTCTCCCCCTGGCAAAAATATCTCTGCGTGCTCATGTAATAAATTATTTACATGTTGATATTGTACCGTATTTAAATTATTTCCCTCGTTTGGACGTAACAACTCTAAAGATGATAATTTTAATTTATTATTACATTCAGGTCGCTTTGTCTCGAAAAGTAAGTCATGAAAAGGACCGTCATTGCCAAACTTCCATTTGGAATTTGCAAAATCAAGTACAAGTTTTGCATTAATAATAAAATCTATACCTAATAAAGTTTCTTTTGGTTTATCTTGCGGTAATGCTAGGAATACGGTTGGAATTGTTTTTCCTTTTAGGACTACATCTACTTCTGCTAATAAACCCTTGTGAGTTTTCTCCGATCCATCTGCTAAGGCAATCGTAAGAATTTTTGGCTTAAATTCAACGCATTTCTGCTGTAATATCGATACTAAACTCTCACTAGCGATACTTAACCTAGCGGCTGTGTCAATTAATGCATAACCATTTGTACCAAGAATGTTTATATTTAACCTGGGACGTGGCTGTGGACTTAATTGAGATGATATAGAATAAAAATTTGCCATATCTTCTATGAAATCAGAACTTTGTTTAGGATTATAATCATTATGTTCAGGCTCGGAAGCATATAGATTCGAATCAGCGATAGACAAAGCTTGAACTTTCGTTTTGCATATGTCACAATTATTCTTTACGACCCCTACTTTACCACAACCATAGCAGTAAAATTCAGGCTTAACTTTGAATGGATTTAGTGAATGAGTTTCCTCCGTTTTTGTTTGGGTCGGCTGTGAAGGAGGTGTTATCGTTTTTCCCGATTCAAAAGGATTATTTTTATTTCGTTTTCGACAATCCGATAAATCGTGACCGGATATCTTACAGTAACGGCAATATTTGGTTTTATTTTCACTTTTTGTATTGGTTTCAACATTTCTATTAATTTTTTCACGTTCAAGAAACAGTAACTCCTCAGCTCGAGCAAGTATTAACAGTTTATCAAAAGAAGTAAAATCTTCGCGTTTTACTTTTTCACGGATTTTGTAAGATAAAAGACCGTAAATCATGTCTAATTGAACAGATTCGGATAAGCCAGCATCTGCGATTTTTGAAAAAAGTGCGCGTTTGTCACAAATAAATATATCAGTTTTTTCGTTATCTGATTGCTTCTTACCAAAGATCTCTAAATATATTTGATAGGGAGGCTTAATTATATCAAAAGTTGATTTTATTAAATTAATCGCGTTTTCAAATGAATCAACCGTGTGTTTGATACCTTGCCACCACACGGCTGCGGTATCCGTAAACAGCATTGGAAGGCCTTTAAGTGCGTTTTCATTGGAAATCCCTACACAATCCTTATAAATTATAATTGAGTCAATAAAAGCTAATATATTTGAAGAAAGTCTGCCATCAAACCTAGCTGTACAGTTGGCAAAGTTTCCTGTTAATGTTTTTGCTGTATTTTCATTACTATGTGTGTTTTCTCCTACCTTCTGTATTGACATTGTCAAAGTCTCCAATAAACTTTTAAACTGACCCTCACTCATTACGATATTTGACATTGTTGAATTTTTTTTTAAAGGTGAATGGATTTCAACTGTATTTTTAATGTGATTTTCGCAATGAAAATATTCCTCCTCTGATGATGTTTCACTCTTTCTAGTTCCGATATTTTTAGTCGCTGTTTGTTTCCACTTAGTTGCTTGTAATCGAGTAAATGGCCTCGATTTATTTGTTGCTAGTTTTGATTTAATTTTCTTTTCCTTTTTCCCTGTTAACATAAATAATATTCCATTAATCATACATCAATACGATAGTAAATTTAATTTAGTAATATTTTGATATCAATATTGATGGTACAGTGATCATTTATTAAGACATCAACAAGATGGTAGATTTCGTTTAATAACCATTTGACATCAATGTCGATGGTTATCACTAATGTTTTGACATCAACAAGATGGTGAATTTTATTTAATAATTATATTGACATCAATGTCGATGGTTATTAGTTATCACTAATATTTTAACATCAACAAGATGGTGAATTGGATTTCGTTTAATAATTATTTGACATCAATGTCGATGGTTATCACTAATGTGTTTTGACATCAACAGATGGTGAATTTTATTTAATAATTATTTAATTATTTTCACATCAAGGTCGATGGTTATAACTAATATGGCTGACTATTAAAATTTTGTTTGAGTGCCCCGTTGGAGCGCCAATTTATAACCGTGGGTCACAAATACTTATCTACACTCAACAAAATTTATAAAAATATACACTTGTAGTTTTTTTATTTGCTTTTTTTTTTTACAAACAATATTTAAAGACATTTTATTTCAATTTAATATAAATTCATTTTTTTTTACGACAAAACACGTTTTTTCAATATGTTGGTCTTCTACTCTCTTACAATTATTTTCTCTCTCTTTTAACAAATTATAAAAATCAAAAATGGATTCCAAAAAAAAGGCACCGTTCACATACTGTTGTTTAATATAAAATAAAGGACAATTCTTGAAGACCGACAATATGCATGTGAATAAAGTATTAAGATACATATATATAAAGCCGTTTGTTACAGTTTTGTTTTAAATTTTTTTAAGGTGTTTATTCCTACTAAAGCCTTTAAAATTGATTTAATTGAAACGTTGGTAAAAGTTTTCAACCATAATGAACAATATTTTATTAGCTTTTGCAGTACATTGGGCAAAGGGTTGGGGGGTTTGCAGTACATTGGACATAGGGTTGGTAGACGGTGCGTTACATGATCAAGGAATATGTCACTAGCTGGGTTATTGACAACCCCATTTTAGTTTTGTTTCTGTAAATTTTTTAAACAAATTTGCTTTAAATTTATTTATACTCAATATTATAATTTTCTAAAAATCTGAAGAAAATTGGTGTAAGGTGGAGGAGAAACCAAGGAATGAAAAGGAGTGAATTCATTGTTTATTTCAGCAACTTTTCCCAATGTTTAGGCACACTATTTTGACAGTTTTTGAAATTCCCATAGAGTTGTTTATCCCATTCTGGTTGTTGAGAATCGTTTGTAGACTGTAATGGTTTTTCTTAGATCCGTAAATACAATTTTTATTTCTTAAATTGGTCTTTAAATGTCAACTAATCAAAATTGTTCCTTACTATACTCTCTGGCTCTAAGTGATTTTTATCTCAAAATTAAATCTCAATTCTTAATATAGCTGAAGAATGAATGCTAAAGGGAGGAAGTTGAAGATTGTTCAACTTTCTTGAATGTTGTTCAAGTACCGGCAAAAAGAGAGATGTACAGACTTAGTTTGTTTTTATCCACCTACCGAAGCTAGTCTTACTATTCAGTTCCTAATATTATATTTTCAATTTTTGTTGTCGGAGTGCGGTAAAATCACTATATAACAATTTATTTTATGTTTTACAGGCAAAATTCCTTTGTTGATTTTACAATTTAAAAAAACGCTGTTTTATATATTCAAAATAACTTTTAAAATTTATTAAACAATTGTTTTTTCTTATTAATTTTCTCTTACATGTTTCGATTATATCATCTTCAGAGAGATATTTTGCAACTAAACTTATAATTGTAATTTACTTAAAAAGAAAACAAAATTAAATTAAACTAATTAGAGTTATTATGGGAAACCCATGATTGTAAAAAAGGATAACTATTAAATATTCAATGGATTTGTTCAACTAAAACGATCTTAAACAAAAAGAAAAAAAAAACAATTGGGGAGGAACAAACAAAATTTTTTCATTCAATTAAAAACTAAGTACATGTAGAAATGAGTGCAAAATAGAAATTGTAATTTACTTAAAAAGAAAACAAACTTAAACTGAACTAATTAGAGTTATTATGGAAAACCCATGATTGTTAAAAAGGATAACTATTAAATATTCTAATTGATTTATTAGACTTAAACGATCTTAAACAAAATGACAAATTGGGGAGGAACAAAAAAAAATTTTTTTCTTTTCCCTTCGATTAAAAGCTAAGTACAGGTATTTACACTAACTTAAATAAATCTGATGTTATTGTGTTCTGCCTCTCTTCACAATTCATTAATTTTGGTTTGTATTTTTCTATGTATAAATCAAGTGTATGCATCAAGTTCCCAATTTTTTTGAACGCTTTTTATGATCTTTGAGTTCTCTAAATCAATGTTGTGTTCTGGATTTTCATACATATGAAGCGCTACACTTGACTTGGTGATGTTTCTGGTATTGGTGGCTTTTTGATGTTCTTCCAATCGTGTAGAAAATTTTCTTGAAGTTTGTCCCACATATTTATCTTCACATTTTTGGCAACTTATGACGTAGATTAGATGCCTGACTTCTCTGATGGTGGTGTTTTGTCTTTATAGTTACCCAATATACTGCCTAAAGTAAGAGAAACATGTAAGAGAAAATTAATAAGAAAAAACAATTGTTTAATGAATTTTAAAAGTTATTTTGAATATATAAAACAGCGTTTTTTTAAATTGTAAAATCAACAAAGGAATTTTGCCTGTAAAACATAAAATAAATTGTTATATAGTGATTTTACCGCACTCCGACAACAAAAATTGAAAATATAATATTAGGAACTGAATAGTAAGACTAGCTTCGGTAGGTGGATAAAAACAAACTTTTTGCCTGTAAAAATTTTGCTGTAACAATTTTGCCTGTAAAACATAAAATAAATTGCCTAATATTATAGCTATATTTAAGTGATGGTTAGTTCCATAGAAATGTTTTATTAATGTTTTAAATGTTTTTAGCCAACCCAAAATCTATAGCCATCAGTAAAAAACAACGAACTCACAATAAATTAATACGATGATCTAAGGCTTCGGACAATTTACGGTATTTAAATTTATCGATAAAGTAGTTTTTTAAGCTTATTGCTATTGTCTTTTAACACAACCGTTCTAATTAATATCATTTTGACATTTCATTTTCCTTCATAAGATTTATGATGTTCCTTCATAAGATAATAAAATTAAATAATTGTTAGAAAAATAACAAATTTGGTTTAATTTTATTTAATTGTTTAACTCTAATGGGCAAATAAAAAGAAAACTGGCTAAAATATTAAACCAAATTATTAAAAAAATACAAAATATTTTCTCCCAAATAACTGCAATTTTTCTAATGAAATGAATTTTTTGATGAAGAATGTCTAACAAGATAATAAAACTCCAAAAATAAATTTAAACTATAAAATATATGAATTTGCTATAGAAGTAAAAACATTAAAATGACAATTAAGGTCTTACGGTCTTTTTTTAATGTCATTAGAAATTTAATGTCTTTCGCTCTACTTTGCCGACACATGAGTGCATTCAATGTAAGTTAAGGACTTAAGGTCTTAAAATAACCTTAATTTGAACAAGGCATAAGCTGAGAACAAATCGATTGTCTTTATACTCGACTGTCGTTTCATTAGCAATAGATTTGCTTATGTTCCTATAGTTAACTATTTTATACAAACTTTGTCATTACTATCTGACCTACCAAGGCAATTGTCATAATAGTATATTACATATCTAGCGCTGTTAATAGCATTTTACATGCGAGGGAATAAATTGCGCACGAGACGCGTAGCGGCGAGTGCAGTACCTTCACGAGCATGGAAAATGGTGTGACGAAGGAGATCCCAAACACTACCTTTTCGTGCTTATATCTTTACTTTTACTTTCCTTCGTCACAAGGTGCCCGATTCCAGATTCCACAAATTTATTTTTGTCTCATGACATTATACCCATCTTTTAAAACCAAGTTTCAGTTTGCTAATAATGCAAAATTCCATTAATTTAAATTACAACCATTCCCATGTTTTAGTTTTGCAATCTGACAAAACATCTTTATTAAATTAAATAAAATTAAATTTAAACGGTTTTCTAAAAAGATAATTCTCCAATTTCTTTATTGTTAACATTAAAACTAAAAATCCGTTGTGATGTTTTTCTGTTAACTTTTATTTTTTTTTTTGAAATTTGATAAATTTTCTGTTTAATTGTGGAAAACTATTCCCACAGTTTTAAAGTGGAATTCTCGAATCACTATTTTTTTTTTGTTTTTTTTGGCTACCATCATTACGAGGACTCAGATAACCACCGAGGTGTAATCTTTGGTGCTATTGTTTTGGTTGGGGACTCTCGATAGAAAAGTAGGCATAGTCGGTTGTAACGATTTTTGACTTGTGTTTTTGATTTTGAAGCGAGACGTTTATTACATAAATAGTTAGTTTAAATAGTTAGTTTTTTGGTAAAATTTAGATTCTTATTTTTAATTTCGGTTGTGTATTTTTTGTTGATACTTTGTTGTTTCTTTTGTTCAGAAAAATATAGTAACAAAATCTTTTGTTCATAAAAATAAAGTAACAAAATCAATGTAAAGTAAAGTAAAGTAAAATGTAAAGTAAAGTTCCTCTTTCGAGGAACCAGGATGGCTTCAGGATTTCGTTTCAATGGTTTGCAGCTCGAGGTTTGTTATATACTTTTTCTACGACTTTGTTTTAATGCCCAAATACGTATAATTACTTGAATAAATGAACTACTAATTATAAATTAAATGCAAATTGATTACAAATTGTGGTTGGCTTTGCATTATTCTGTGTCAAAATGAATTGAAATATTTAATTTTCAAAAATCAAATTTTTCTTTAATTAAAAATTTTTCTTTTCATTAAAAGTGTTAGGTAATATATATATATGAAAATACATTACGTAACACTTTTTTTCTGATTACGTTACACTTTTTGTAATAATCAATTTACATGTCATGGAAAGTGTGATGTAATTGATAATTTACTGTGATAGGAGTAAAAAAAAGTATATTAGATTGCGAATGGAAATACAATGTTAATTTCAATCCAAAGATTATGTTAATTTCACGACAATGTTAATTTCAATTCAGTTGCTTATTTCTATATCGGTTTTGGTAGGGCGAAAACTAGATTGATGGTTTACATACAGAGATAACTGTTTGTTGAATTATATTTTAAATAAAAATTCAATTCAACCTTAATTTTTTATTTGTTTGATACAGATACCGTTTACCAAGATGTTGTAACTGCTGTGCATTAATTATTTACGTGGATCTTTTATATTGTTTTGTATGCTGCTGTCATCACGACATTTCATCCAATGCATTTGCCATTGTCCATGTTGTTAATGTGCTTCAAACAATTTCTTAATGTATTTGCAGTGTTCAGTGTAAAGTTTATCTACATTTGTAATCTATATATCGATACTGTCCTGCTTGACTTATGCTTGTAGCTCGTTTTCAAACTCACTTATTTGTTCACTACACTTACACATACTAATTGACATATTTATGGGTAGCTCGGTAGCTTTTTGAACGGGAGGCAATCAACAGTCGTGTTTTGGTGGAATTGAAATTAATTGGAGTTTTATTAGGTGTTTGTTTTCGATACCGTATACGTTTTCAAGTAAACTGTTCCAACAATAGGTGACTTAGCTCAATATATTGGTTAGTGCTCTTTTGTTAAAAAGATATGGAGACGTTCTAGGTATTTATTTGCAAAAACAGCTTCTGAGTTACAGTTTGACTGAAAGTGAGCTATAATAAAAAATAAACTTTCTTTTTCGCGTATTATAAATAATCTAAGACTCAGAAAATCAAATGCCTATCATTACTTAAATATTTGTTATTTTTCTAATTTTAATATGGTGTTTTAATCTTTTTTATCGGTGCTATATAGATAAGGGCTACGTTTTTTTCTAAATATTTTACCTTGAAATAATGTTTTTTCTTTCTTAATTTAATTGTTTTAAATAAACGTTCAGCAGTATATCAGGCAAGAATGAGACTTTGAATTTGTTTGAAAATGTTTTCGTTAAATTTGCGTTGAATCAACATTCACAGATATAAGATAAATTATTAACGCATGTTACATTTGTGTTACTTCAGTAATTCGTACTATGATTATTACGTCGGCGCTCGAACTTTTTTGACAAATGAAACAATAGATGATTCAGTGATTCGGCCATTAAATAACATTATCCATACTAGTTGAATCCGTGTTTCAGATGCTTCAGATTTGATTCGGTTCACCGAATTGTTTTTTATGGTAAACATTTGTATTTGTTTTGTCAAGAATTTTCTACGATAAAAAAGTATTAAATCTTAACTAAAATATGTTTGTATATACATACATACATATATTTTGGACGACAAGGACAAGTAATTTGCAACTATTTATTTTCTAAAAAATCTATAATTTCTTATAGATTCTTATATGTACTTCTTCTTTCTAACTTAAGTTGTAAATAAATAAGTGATAATGGTTTCAACTTCTTTATAGTTATCGCCTCAGTGGCGTAATTGATAGCGTGTCTGTTTAAGGATTCGAACAAGGCACTGAAGAGAAAGGTTTGTATTCATCCGAAAAACGTAAAATTCTGTTGATTTTTAAATGAAAAACTTTCAACCTTACCTTTGAATTGAAATAATTCCAATTAATTCCTTATACTTACTTGAGTTTAATTGTTCTCAAAAATCCCCAATAAATTTATAATAAGTTTGGATAAAGTTTATTGAAGTACGTGGCAGAATAGTTTATTGTGTTACCAGTGCGTACGGGTTGTCCAACCTGGATAATCCGAGTTCGGCTTCCATATAGGTCAAAGTGTTTTTAATCAAAAAACTAACAACCATCAACAACCGGTTTTTCAATTAAGCGATAGTCAACTAATTTAGTAACCTAAAATATGAAGGAGCTGAAATCTCTCAGCTCTGAGATATCAAGACAATTCGGTCTGGGTTAAGGATTTTGATATAGTTTTCGGCAAAAAAATTTTATGAGGACATTGTTTTTAGTTTTGGGCAGCGATGTATATCAAACATAAAACTCTTTGTTAAAGTACATGTATTTTTTTAACTCCATTTAGAAATCTTAAATCTATTACAAAACTAACACGAAACATCAATATGTACGTTGCCGGAAAATCATATCAAATCATAAATTAGCATAATTTATAGACCGGGAGGCAGCGTTGCATTTTGGTTAGTGATTTGATGCCGATTGAATTTAATTTTTATAGATAGATTAATTATATGTGATGTAGAAAATATGCGTCAGCCGTCAGACTTGCGGGGGGTGTGGTTGTGGGAGACTTTTAAACTGGTAAAAAAAACGAATTCCAAAAGTAATTTGATGCCGCTTCAAAATTTGTATGATGCATGTTTACACCATAGCAATTCAAAAAAAAGTCGTCAGCTGATTGGCGGATGGGGGATTATACGTCAGCTCCTCGTATACATCAGTATAAAAATGCAATATAGTCAAGACCTTTCTGCATAGGATCTTGTTGAAACTTTGGCAAATGATCCAGGATTACTTGAAAATGGAAAATCTGAATTAATTTTAAATTTGGACAAAATGGCGGGGGGTCTCCCGAACACCTCTAAGTTTAAATCTTCAATAACTTCTAATCCCGACTTATGATCTTATGGAAACTTGGTAAATAAATTTTTAGTACTGTTTCCAATATTTCTGCGTACCAACTTCCGGTTTGACAGTTCCGGTTAAAAAGTTTTTTTTCTAGGTATTTATCCCTACTGTAGCCTACAACTACCGATCGATTTTCATGAAACGTTGGTAAACGCTTTCAAGTAACATGAAAAACATTTTGTTAGCTTTTGGAGTAAATTGGATAAAGGGTTGGGGGGTCCACCATACAACAGATGGTTTTTTCCACAATGTTTTTTATGTTTGTTGGGAGCATAAAACATTCGTTCGGGAATGAATTTTGACGACACTTTGGAAAAAGATGCAAATATGTATGGCAAGAAACTGATTAGTTTTTTAGCGATAGTGAACAAAGTGGTGGGGGTCCCCCAAATACCTGTTCTGTTTAAAGCTTAATAACATCTGCACCTGATAATCGAATTGGATGAAACTTGGTACATAAACATTTGGTACGGTTCACAACAGTTCTGCATCCCAACTTCCGGCTTTTCATTTCCGGTAAAAAATTTTGGTTTGTAATTTTTTGAAGTTTTTTCAGTGCATACAATAATGAAGTGATTATGATGAAACTTATGGAAAAAGTTTCAATTAGTGAAAAATAGTTATCATCTTTTGGGACACATTGATCAAAGTGGCGGGGGGTCTACCATACAACTGCTGAATTTTCGCACTTGGTTTTTAAAGTTTGTTGGGAGCATACAGACTTCATTCATTAATCAATTTTAGTGACACTTTGAAAAAATATGGAGACTTAAATGACAAAAAACTGATTAGTTTTTGGACAATATTGAGATAAGTGGTGGAGGGCCTCCCGAACACCTGCTTATTGTGTCACCATTTTTGCAATGTTTGTTGGGAGTACCAAACATTTTTACCGGAAATGAAAAACCGGAAGTTGGGATGCAGAACTTTTGTGAACCGTACCAAATGTTTATGTACCAAGTTTCATCCAATTCGATTATCAGGCAGATGTTATTAAGCTTTAAAAAAACAGGTGTTTGTTTGACCCCTCACAACTTGGTTCACTATCGCTCAAAAACTAATCAGTTTCTTGCCATACATATTTGCATCTTTTTGCAAAGTGTCGTCAAAATTCATTCCCGAACGAATATTTTATGCTCCCAACAAACATAAAAACATTGTGGAAAAAACCATCTGTTGTATGGTGGGCCCCCCAACCCTTTATCCAATGTACTCCAACAAAATGTTTTTCATGTTACTTGAAAGCGTTTACCAACGTTTCATGAAAATCGATCGGTAATTGTAGGCTACAGTAGGGATAAATACCTGGAAAAAAAACATTTTAACCGGAAGTGTTAAACCGGAAGTTAGTATGCAAAAATATTAGAAACAGTATTAAAAATTTATTTACCAAGTTTCCATAAGATCATAAGTCGGGATTAGAAGTTATTGAAGATTTAAACTTAGAAGTGTTCGGGAGACCCCCCGCCATTTTGTCCAAATTTAAAATTAATTCAGATTTTCCATTTTCAAGTGAACCTGGATCATTTGCCAAAGTTTCATCAAGATCCTATGCAGAAAGGTCTTGACTATATTGCATTTGTATACTGATGTATACGAGGAGCTGACGTATAATCCCCCATCCGCCAATCAGCTGACGACTTTTTTTTCAATTGTTATGGTGTAAACATGCATCATACAAATTTTGAAGTGGCATCAAATTACTTTTGGAATTCGTTTTTTTTACCAGTTTAAAAGTCTCCCACAACCACACCCCCCACTACTTTAGCAGCTGACCGCCAAATTTATCATCAGCTGGAGTTAATTAATTAAAATAAATAAAAATCAACCGGCATCAAATGACTTTTTCATTTGCAACGCTGCCTCCCGGTCTATTAGTGAAAAGATGACACAGTCAGCAAACTCAAATCATAAATTAGCATAATTTAGTGAAAAGATGACAGTCAGCAAACTCAAATCATAAATTAGCATAATTTAGTGAAAAGATAGTCAGCAAACTACTCAAACCTCTCCATTCAGATTTTCGAGAAAATATTACAAAATCAAAAATTCATATTTCTTTCAAAATTCCAAAAATATTCTAAAAACTATAATAAAAAAAAAATTCAAACTATTTTCAAAAAAAAATATTCCAAAGATTATTACAAAATCAAAGATTGAAACTTTTTTTAGAATTCTAAAAATATTGCAAAAATTATAACAAAATCAAAAATTGAAATTTTTCCAATATTTTTAAAATATTGCAAAAATTTTAACTAAATCAAAAATAACTTTTTTCAAAATTCTAAAAATATTCCAAAAATTATTACAAAATCAAAAATTGAAACTTTTTCCAAATCAAAAATTCGAAATTCAAAAAAATTTTTCCAAAATTCTAAAAATATCGCAAAAATTATAACAAAATCAAAAACACAAACTTTTTTCAAAATACAAAAAATTATAATAAAATCAAAAATTTTCAAAATCAAAATTTTTCATGTTTCCGTTAAAATTCATGTCAAACAAATAATTTCATTTTTTCCAAAACATTGAGTAAAAAAAAAATGAAAATCATTCTTTTGACACACTTGATAACATTTTTTGACAAACTTACAATGCAATATTCTAGTTTTTGGTCTCATATACCAATCCCGACCATCAAGATTTGTTCAAATTCAATGTTCCTATTCGTAATCACTTAAAATGAATGTTTTTCAAGCTAAAAATATGCAAATTTCCTTGTTTTGTCACACTTGACGATTTTTTCGACACACTTCCGGTATAGTTGCCGAACACATCGTCATTTCGGCTCTTCCCATTGAAGATACCTATGTTTAGAAAAAAAAAATTTGAAATCCCTCCAGTGGTATTCTAGATTTCGTCGGTTGTGACGGCCGGCAGACAGACGTCCTTAAGACGGAAGTAATTGGAAAAACTATTGAATTGGATCTTCCGGTAAAATTGAGTAAATTGATGAAATTAACAGGGACACTTGTTGGCAGCCTACGTCCAAGTATGGAAAATAAACAACACATAAAAAAATTTAAAATTTTAAATCAATGGGTGAAGTGAATAAAAAGTAGAATATTCTAAATACTTAAATTTTTAAGTATTTTCTGATAACTCAGTGAATAAAAACCAGGTTATAGAATATACTATAATCCAATGAAAATTTTTCAAAATATTCTTGAAATCGAGTGAATAAAACCAAGAATCTTCTAATTTTTGACATTACTGTACTTGATATTTTCAAGTTGCTATTTGTGCAACTTATTTATGAAAATAATTGATTTTGAAGATTATTTAAGTTATATAATAGCATATTAAGAAACTAGTTTCATAATCGACGATTTTATCGCACGCAATCTGTTTAGAAAACGACCCGCGCAGCGGGGAGTTTTCTAAAGGATAAGTGCGATAAAACGTCTTATGAAACGAGTTTTTTATACTTTTTTTTCTATTTTGCATTTTTTGTCTTGAAATTTTAAAAAATGTGTATCTTATTGAAAAATAGTCAATTTGAAATTTTGTTATTATTACTAATTATTTTAATTAATTAAAATATTTAACACTAATTTAGATATTCTTATTAATTTTATTTACATAATTATTCGTTTTAATGTTCACTGACGTTTGTATGACCAATGTGACCAACCTTGAAAGACAAAACTTTGCGTATCGTAATGAAGGCCATTTCGATACGCATTTGTGTATCGAAATGACTTTATTTTAGACGCAAAATAGAAAAATTAAGTTTTAGTAATATTTTGCGCATGATATTTTTTCGGCTATTGATTTCACATTAATTGTCAACTCAAAGAATTTTTCTGTTGTTAACTGAAAGGTTTATTAAGCGAAGTTCAACAAAGATTAGGCCCGCTATACACTTGAGCTAAGCTATGCGAACTATGTTTTTTGCATATAACGTAATCAAATGGATGACTATACACTTGAGCTAAACTATAAGCTTAGCTCAAGTGTATCCATTTGATTACGTTATATACAAAAAACATAGTTCGCATAGCTTAGCTCAAGTGTATAGCGGACCTTATGATCTGAAATTATATGCTCGCTTAAATAAAACCTTAATTTTAAAACAACCACAAGTAATTAAAAGAAATTTAAGATTTTTGTGCGCTAGCATATTTTTGTAAATAAATAAATAAACTTAAATACAGTATTTAATTTATGATTTATAGAAGATCCCATATCAAAAATTGAGGAACCAGGCAAAAATTTTAAAGAGAATGGTTCTTCCAATTTATACTACGGTTGGCTAACTAGGCTAATGGTTGGCTAACTACCGGTAACTAGGAATTCAAAAAATGCTACCGCATTTTGTGAATTCCTAGTTACCGGTAATTTAGACTCATAATTATAGAAAACTTTTTTAAAACATTTTAAAACAAATTTGTATTCAAACCTGAAGAAATCGTATCTTTTTCAGACATTTTTATGTTATTTTTGACTTTGACATTTACGATTTTCAGCATATTCTACAATTTTCTAGCAAATACTAAAACAGATTAGAATATTCTTATTCACTCGAAATAAGGATTGTGCTAATGCTTACTAGTTTTTACTTTTAGTTTATTCTAGTTTTTATTCACTCTGCCCAATACCACAGAGATTTAAAATTTCAAAAACTTCAATGGAAGATTAATTATATCGTTAAATAAAAGGGGCGATGATCGAAAATAAATCGAATTGATTGAATGCTGGAGTAGATCTTCTGATCCCCCCATGCGGGAACTAATCGTATGGAATGATTGAGACAATTTTGACATTTCCAAACCAATCTCATCAAATTTCCTGTCGGATTGAATCTAAAATTTATGGCACAAATTTTTTAAGAACTCTTAGATTTTTATATTATATAAATTATGGAACAAAATATAGAGTAAAGTAAATTTTTTTGTTCAGGCACGTTCAAATACAACGCATTGAAAACTACCCTTTTATCTACGGCTTAACAAAATTCGAAGAAACGGGCCTCCAAATTACTCTATATGTGGGGTTTAATCATTGTGGAGGACAGTGGCGACACATGATCAAGAAATATTCCACTAGCTAGATTATTGGAAATTACATTTTAGTATTGTTCTTGCAAATTTATTTAAAATATTTGCTTTTTACCTCATCTCATTGTAGTTCTTTTCTCTATCCTATTATGAAATATTCGTCTGTCATATTTTAAGATGTAGTAGTATGTATTTTAAAGTTATTCAAAAAAAATAATAAAGACGCATGTTGTATACGAGTTATAGATAATTAGTTTTCACGACGGTACGACGCCGAGTATAAAATTTCAGTAAAACAATAATTTTTTTGTAGATGTCTAGCCAAGAACAACCATTTTTACAAAATAAAGCTATTAAACCAACAAATTTATATCAATTTAGATTTATTTATCAATACAATTAGATGAGAAAAATAATCGGAATGTAAACTTTTGATCGAATTACCTTCCTTACCAAATCAAACCTGGGCATTGAGCAGATTGTCGACCTGAAACATTTTATAAAGTATTAGTATTTATATACCTAAATTTTAAAATATTTTAATGAATTCGTACAGCATTGAGTTTGTGCTCGTGTTGCTGGATGCCAGTTATAACAATCTGCTTTACATGGCCATCCATATAAACAGCACTTTGGTTTTTTCCAACCACGCCCTACTGGAGAGGGACACACAAAATTTTTCTTTGCCATCTTTGGACGAGGCTTCGCAAGTCGTGTTGCTGATCTTACCGGCCTTATATCACCTTAATTACAAAATAAAAAAATACCAGTAACAAATTGATAAAATTTCGATTGGTTAAATTAATCAACTCACACATTGTATAGGGATAATAGCAACATGCACAAGGATCACACATTTTTTTAAAATTTTTAATTTAACTTCGAATTTTGACTAACTCCAAAAAAACTTAAATAATATTTAATTTTTATTTAAAGGATTCATAGTTTTTGTTTTTTTATTGATTGCTTAGATTTGAAATTTGTTGTATTTAAATTTTAAAGCTTATTTATGTTCTACAGTTGTTTAGTACAATTTAGATGACATAATTTTAACTGATGACCATGCGTATATTTTATTATAATTAAAGATTTGGACAATTTTGTATGTTGAAATATTTGATTATAATTGAGTCTAAACTACGATAACCTGTGCCCCGCTTGAACAAATTCGGAGGTAAAATGGATATCGATCGGGAACAGTAGTTCTCTTTAATTTGCTCAATAAATAATACAGGTACGCCATTCAACGTTTTTCGCCAGATCTAATGATTTGAACCAAGTGTTTACTGAGTCTACCCAGTTGTACCATCTTTCCCAATATGGCTTTCAGTATTAATAATTTGTCAGGAGCTAAACGGATAAACGGAGAGTCTTAAGACATAGGCATACACTTATACTGTTTCCAACCCGTAAATTGCGTTATTTTTCGTAATACCGAGGTTACGGTTGGTAGCCCTCTGGAAACTTATCTAGGATTTTATAAACGTCAACTGATAAAGTTATTCTTCGCCAACTATATCAATGCTCATGTGATGAAAAATGATCTACACTGGTGAAAAAATTGAAATTTAAGCTTGACCATTTATGATTTTCCTGAAACTTGGCATAAAAGTAGTGTGGACAAAATAAAAAATGCGAATTATTTTAGATTTTTTTTTTAAAAGTGCGTAGTTTGAGCATAGGGGGCACCTCACATGCATGAAAAATGAAAAATTTGCCAATCCGAGATAACTTTGAAATTAAATTTCTCAAGAACGGCTATTTTTTGTTTGTTAGGTGGTTAGTTAATCTTTAGAAAAAATTAATTAACTAATTAAACGTTTTTGTAATTAATTTTAAAAGTAAAATATTAAAAAAAAATTTTTAAAAGATGGTTGCGTCAAAGATCAATTGAATTTTATTTTTTTTTTTAAATAGTTCTATCTTTACTGTAAATCAAATTTTTTTTTTTATTTAAGGCTTAGCTCCTTCATTGGAGCCATATCGCCGAAATCAAATTTACAAAGAGGCGACTATGAATGATAAGCGACTATGAATGATAAGCGGAGACGGAAAAACAAACAAAAAAAAATTTATGAGCAATAACGGAATTTACCGGCACCCTCACGATCGAATTTCTAGGCCTACAACGAAAATTTTTTCTGTGTACGTTGCGGCAAAAAATATTTTGGACAAGTTTGCGAACTGGCCATATCCGGGTACAGATTAAGTGGCTAGAGCCAAAAAAGTCGAAAAATCTAGGGCGTTACAACTTCCGTTTGAATCATAATATTTTAATAAAATTTATCAATATTGAATATTTGAACATATTTCTATCATTTATTTCCAAATGACAACCTTGGCGTTCCAGATTCCAGAAAAATCAGCTATTTTAAAAATTTAATAAACTTTGTTGTCCTTGATTTGGCTGAAAATGGCCAATCTCACTTTTGAATAACAGGTCGTTCAATAAGTCCGTAGGATAAGTAAGAAAAAAACAACATTTTGACAAAACTCGATTTTTTTATTCAACATAGTTGCCTTCGAGGGTGATACAACGAGTATAGCGATTTTCCAACTTTTCTATACCACTTTTAAAGTACGATTTCTCTTTCTCGTCAAAATAGGCCTCAGTTTCAGCGATTACTTCATCATTGGACTTAAATTTCTTTCCAGCAAGCATTCTCTTGAGATCTGAAAACAGGAAAAAGTCGCTGGGGGCTAAATCTGGAGAATGTGGTGGGTGGGTAAGCAATTCAAAGCCCAATTCATTCAATTTTGCCATCGTTTTCATCGATCTGTGACACGGTGCATTATCTTGGTGAAACAACACTTTTTTCTTTTGCAAATGTGGCCGTTTCTTTGCGATTTCAGCCTTCAATCGATCCAAAAGTTCACAGTAATACTCGCTGTTGATGGTGGTTCCTTTTTGGAGATAGTCGATGAATATTATTCCGTTCGTATCCCAAAATACAGACGCCATCACCTTACCGGCCGACTGTTGCGTCTTTGCTCGTTTTGGATTCGGTTCGTCGACTGCTGTCCACTCAGCTGACTGTCTTTTGGATTTTGGTGTGTAATTGTGAAGCCATGTCTCATCCATTGTCCCATATCTACGGTAGAATTCCCTTTTATTGCGGTTTAACAGTGCCAAAGACTCCTCCGAAGCATCGATTCGTTGTTGTTTTTGGTCGACTGTGAGCTCACGCGGCACCCAATTTGCACAGAGCTTTCGCATACCCAAATGTTCATGTAAAATGGTAAAAACACTACCATCTGCTACCTTTACAATGTCAGCTATTTCGTGCACCTTCAATTTGCGATCGTTCATAACCAATTTGTGGATTTTTTTTATGTTTTCTGGAATAACAGCCTCATTTGGGCGTCCACTGCGCTCTGCATCTTTTGTGCTGGTACGACCACATTTAAATTCAGCCATCCACTTCTCTACCATTTGTCTCGATGGAGCAGAGTTTGGATAATGTTTATAAAGCCATTGTTTGGTTTCCACTGTATTTTTTTTCATCAAAAAGCAATGCTTTATTAAAATTCGAAATTCACTTTTTTCCATTTTTTTTCAAAAACAAAAGTTGCATCACACAAAATGCTATAACTCACGAATAAATAGTCAGATTGCTGTCAAATTTATACACGTATCGTTTGAAGGTTAGTACTAAATAAAAATCATATGGAAAAAATTCTAGTAACGCCATCTATGTGTCATCCTACGGACGTATTGAATGACCTAGTATGTGCGCATACGTTAACTAGAACATAAATCTTTTCAAAATTTAAAACAAAAATAGTTCAAGTCTAGAGGTTGAGACACCAGGGCTGTTAGAACGAAAACAAACGCAAACGGCCATGTCTTCCTCATTTTTGAGTTAATGTTATTTAAACTCATATTACTTTTAGATAAACTTTTCAACTATAACCTCAGAAATTTTCAGCTTTCTAGCCCAAGAGGTCTCAATGTAATTGGCATTAAACCTAATGCATGCCATTCAATTACAACAACAACTTCCATAAACAAATAAAAATATCCCATAGAAAAAATATTAAAAAAAATTTCTTTTGTTTTTTTTTCAGTTTTAAGTTTATTTCGCAAAAATTTAAAAAAATTAAAACAAAGCTGAGTCATTATTGTTTTAAATTAAGGAATATTTTCTTATATGCATATTGATTACACATTTACAAAAGTCTTCCTAAATTGTAGATATTTGAATTATTTGAGGTGTAAAAGTTGTTTGACAATTTTAGATTATAAATTATGTGTGGTGGTGTTGTAGGTGTGACGTTGTGAGAACGTTTATTTGCTTTTTGGTGGATTTAATATGTTATTAAAAGTAGTTTTAACCAAATTAAATAAAATTGTTCCGAAATCGCATTGATAAAGTAGTGTCCGTTAATGTATTTAGTTTGGTTTGATAAATTTTTTGGATTATTCTGGACTTGGACTATTCTACTTAAATTTTTTATTTAAACCAATCTGACACATCCAATTCTATTTGTACACAAAGCAGTCTGGTCCCGAAATCTACCTATTTCTAGCGGATATACGTGCCGCTTGGACTTTTTTTTTGTATTCTTGAAATATTTAATTTCAAATATTTTCATTCCGACGAAAGATTCTATAATTTTTCTATTAATAAGAAATTTGAGCCACTGAAGTTTGATTAAAAGCGTTCAGGCTATTATAGAACGATAAACTAGTAAGTAAATAAACATAATTAGTGAAATAATTAATAAGTAATTAATAAGTCATATGTATTGGGTTTATAAAAATATTTGTTTCATTTAACTGTTTGTTTAAAATTATTATTATAACTAATTATAAATTATAACTATAATGTCACCAAAACGTAATTTAATAGTAATTGCTTAAGCAATGTTTATTTTATTAATTAAATTTAATTAATATTTTATTTAAACAATCTTTTGAAAACTTGCTGATGCTAACTTTTTATACACAAAATTTAAGGACAATAGAGTTTAAATAATTTGAGACTTTTTTCTTTCCACATGCCGCCATCCAAATAAAAAAAATTTCCTATTGATATCGATAATGTAAAGGATTGTGCTTCTATTGAAGCATATGTTAATCAAATTATTGCACCATCGCAAAAACAATCAAACTGCAAATTTGGTATTTCAGCAGATTGAGTTAAACTTTTAGAAATGAAAATGACAACTAATTCATTAATCTAATGGTGTGAACAATTTTATAGATAACTAGCAGGACCCGGCGTGCTTTGCTACGCTTATAAATAAAGCTTGTGCACAGACATTTTGTTGACGTAGTAGCAATGATTTCAAAAAGTGGTAATGAGAAATGCTAGCATATAATTTTTAATTTTTCTTTTTAAAAATATGGATGAAAAATAATCAACACTCTTACTGATCAGTTCTCTCTCTCTCTCTCTGGCGTTTACATCCCATGGAGGGATTTTGCCGTCTGTGCAATCAGCTTCCAATCGTCTCGTTCCATGACCAGTTGACCCCAGTTTCGACATCCTATATCACGAAGGTCTTGGATGATGTCATCACGCCAGCGTTGTCTAGGTCTTCCTCTTCGACGAACACCAGCTGGTTGTTGTTGGGACGCTTTTTTAATCATTCTATCTAATGGTGCCCTTTCTACATGACCAAACCATCTAATCCGGTTAGATTTAATGAATCCGATTACATCGCAGCCTCCAAGAAGCTGTCTGATTTCATGATTCATTCGGATTCTATACTGATTTTCAGCAACTTTACATGGACCATAAATTGTTCGTATGACTTTCCTCTCGAATGTTGATAAAATTCTACAATCGGAGGAAGTCAGTGTCCAGCTTTCGCTTCCAAATGTAAGCACAGGTCGAATTAATGCTTTGTAAAGTGTGAGTTTGCACGACTGCGAAAGATGTTTAGATCGCAAAAGTTTTGAGTATGCGTAGAAAACTCTGTATGCGGCTGAGACACGAGCTTTAATATCTGCCTGCATGTCATTTGACGATGTTATTACAGACCCGAGGTATTTGAAGTTTTCCACACGTTCCACTTCATAGTCGCCAGTATTCAGATTGCCGGGAGGTTTATTCCTGGATGTTGTTAATAGTTTAGTCTTGCCGGTGTTAATGCATAATCCAAGTCGTTTAGCATTTCTTTCAAGCCGAGAGAGACTATCCTTGATATCGCTTGTTCTACGTCCGAGAAGCACAATATCATCTGCATAGCCAAGAATTTGACTAGATTTGTTAAATATACAGTTTTGTGTCTCAATGCGGCTTTTTCTTATCGCGTACTCAAGCGCCAAATTAAATAGTACGGGTGCGAGTGCATCACCTTGTCGAACACCTGATGTTATATCAAAAGAGTCAGAAACTGACCCTTCGATTACTATTCTACAGTTTGATCCCGATGTTGTGAGTTTGCACAGAGAAACAAGTTTCTCTGGAATACCAAGGCATATGAGTGCAGACCAGAGGTTGTCGCGGATGATGCTATCATATGCTTGCTTGAAATCAACGTAGAGCTGGTGAATGCTGATGTTGTACTCCCAACATTTTTCCAGAATCATCCTTAAGGTAAAACATTGATCTGTGGTTGAACGGTTGGGACGAAAACCACACTGATAGTCGCCGATGATAGATTCGGCAAACGGGATGAGCCGAGCGAGTACGACATTAGCTAGTATTTTATATGCAGTGTTCAACAGTGCGATTCCACGATAATTTGCACACTTTAGGCGGTCACCTTTTTTATGTAGCGGAACAATGAGAGCTGTTTTCCATTCAGCAGGTAGTTCTTCTTGGTCCCAGATTGCAAGAATCAGATCATATATACGTGAGACCAGAGCTGCTCCTCCATTCTTAAGTAGTTCTGCAGGGATTCCATCGATACCTGGTGATTTGCCATTTTTTAATTTTTTGATGGCAGCTGCCACTTCTTCTATTGTTGGGTAAGGGACAAAAATCTCCTCACTTGACGGAGCAATTGCTCGAATAGGATGAACTTCGTTCGTCCTATTCAGTAGGTCTTGAAAGTGGGATCGCCATACTTCCAGCACATCACGTTCACTTGTTGTAAGCTCGTTGTTTCCATTTTTGATGGCTGTAGATCTTGGGTGGAAATCTTTGGTCAGATTCCGCGCATTGGCAAAACACTCTTTCGAATTTCCATTAGCCGCATGTTGGTTGATGTTTTCGATACAGCTCTTCATGTGTTCGCGTTTCTTTTTCCGTAGGAGTTTTGCTGAGGCTTTTCTGGCGCATAGATAATCAGTTTGGGAGCTTCGGGTATTTCTTGTTAACCATTTTTCTCGCAGTTTTTGTTTGTGCTCAATGCTTTCGCGGCACTCGTCATCAAACCATTCGTTACGTGATTTCGGTGGTCGTTTTCCGATTGTAGTTTGTGCTGCGGATATGATGGTTGATTGAAGCGTTTGCCATTCTTCTTGTATGTTTAATGGCATCTCAGATGGGATGTCATGCTCTTCTATGTTTTGCGTTACAATTTCCTGATATCTATTCAGTGTTTCCAGGTGTTTAAATGCTTCGACATTCCAGCGCACGGTCTTTTTTGCTTGCCTATTAAATGTAGATGATAATTTGCACTTATACTTAAAGATGACAAGCATATGATCGGTGTCCATATCAGCACCTCTGTATGATCGAACGTCAGTTACACTTGTAGAGTGTCTCTTAGAAATCATGACGTGATCGATTTGATTTTCAGTTCTTCCATCATTTGATTTCCACGTTGCTTTGTGGATTCTCTTATGAGGAAAGAAAGTGCTAGATATTACTAGATCATACATCATAGCCAGTTCAGCTGTGCGAAAGCCGTTATTGTTACTAGCATGATGCAAGCTGTTAGGGCCGACATGTGTTTTAAGTTCTGCACTTCTACCAATTTGCGCATTGAAGTCACCTATCACGATTTTTATATCGTGCCGCGGGATGTTATTGATGACTTCTTCGAGTTCTAGGAAGAACAGGTCTTTAATGTCATCTGCTTTGTCTTCAGTAGGTGCATGAACATTGATGATCGTTACATTAAATTTTTGCGTGCGGATTCTCATTGTGCATATCCGCATATTAATTGGGCGAAAGTCGATAACATGTTGATTCACGCGACGATGTGTGAGAAAGCCAACTCCAAATTCTCCTCCGTTTTCATGACCGCAATAGTAGAGAGTGTATCCTTTGGCTGTTTCGTGGATTCCACTCCCTGGCCATCTTAGTTCTTGTAACGCCACTATATCCAGTGTATAGCTATTGATTTGGTTTGTAAGTTTCAGTAGATCTCCTGGTCTTCTAAGGCTTAGCACGTTCCAGGTTCCCATTTTTAAATCGTAGTCCGGGTACAGTTTCCGAGGTCGTTCTAATAGTGAATCCGAGATAATCCGAGGCCTGTGTACAGAATTCATGACAAGTAGTTTTTTACGGAAATGGGGTGTTAGCCCTTCGCCCAACCCAAATTTTCGTGAATGGGTTCGTTCTGCATCTTTAGGTCACCAGAAACAACCTTTTTACATGTTTATATAGCGAGCCGCTTGATCCAAGACAGACGCCCGCTACAAACCGCCCCTAACATGGAGAACAGACGCTTGCTACACGTTTATATAGCGAGCCGCTTGATCCAAGACAGACGCCCGCTCCAAGCCGCCCCTAACATGGAGAACAGACGCTTGAGTTGCATTGGTTTTGTGGCGCCAATGACTCGCCATGGTGCAGAATCATTGAGTATAAGCAGTATTTACTCTGCCCCTCTCAACTACACCAACCTAATTCTGTTAGCATTACCCAGGTAGCACGGCGTGGACGTAGAATTTCGGATTTCACTGATCAGTTCGGATATATGAAAAATTAGCGATCAAATAAGTTTTCAAGTAAGCAAAAAAAAATTTAAGCAACTTGTTGAATTAGTAGAGGTGTGTCATCTCTATATATAACATAATACAGAACATAAATAGATTTACAAATGTTCGCAGTACCCATATGTTGAATGTGCTGAGTGCTCACTAAGAAAAGAGAACCTACAGGTTTCTAATGTTCAATTTCTCGATGCTTCTGCAGGTTATACATTATTTGTTGTGGCTCCATTGTTGGTTCAGATATAGAGGTTATCTAGTTTTATGCCTCTATTCTATCTACGCAACATAATTGTCCATACGAAAATCAATCCGTTCTACATCTAAAGCGCGCACTTTTAATGATTGAGCGTGATCTTTTTTTATGGTGATTGCAAACATCAATTTAATTGACAATTGTGATCTTTTGAATTGAAATGCTAATCACCCGTATTGTACTTATATTAAACCTAATCATCAGTATTGTATTTATATTAACGACGTAATTTCACATTGACCGACGGAGCAGATCGATTCGACGGTAGCATTAATAATTGATTGAGAACTAAGTTCGCTAATACTACGCACAGATCTTCAATTATTTTGCTATATAGGACAGGAAATATCATCAACCATGTGCGATTTATATTTTTTTCCATAACGTTCTTCTAGATGAAGAACAGTAAGCGGTCAGCATGATTTTAAACATAGCTCGAACTTAGTTTGGAGGTGAAGTGCTGCACGTGTCATTGATGAATGATACATACATCCCAGTGCTGCTTCATTGTAGCACGCTAAAACTGAAATGTTGCTTTTATTAAAGTACTTTCTAACTTACGTATTTGACTGATTTGACGTATATACCGTATTCCAAGTTTATGTGCGATCTGTATGTTCTTTGTAGCAAAGGATTAATATGGAACAACCATCCATGTTTATGGAACTATTTCCATGTTCCCGTTTCGCATATCTATATATTGTTACCTTACCGCCATCTGCTGCGGCTCTTCTTTTATATAAAGGATCATCGTTTCATGTAACTGAATTTCGTGTAACTGACTGAATCCTTGGTGATATCACTTTGCGTACTTTGGATTCAGTGGATTCAGTGTTCTGGAAAGCTCATGTTACATATTTTTCGTCACAACTTCCTACAAATCTTTATCGAAGCTGGCATCGGATATTTGACATTGAGATGATTTTGTGTGTGTGCGTTAGTTGTGAATAACCGTCATATTAAATTGGCTCTCGCAAATATACTGGTACTTCAGAGAAAAGCTTGGTTTGATTTAATCGAATGAATATTAAACGTTCTGTTTCGAATGTTTTTGCATACATATCTACCATGTATTGGTGAAACAATTGACGGCATTTCCAAATGTGGAAATCTTCCCCTCGAATCATTAATCCCTCTTTTATTGACAAAAATTATATCCCGGTTGAAATTTATTGCCGACTTTATTAATTGTCACTTCGTTTATTGTCCGAGCATTGAATCTTCTCATATGTTCTCGAGCAGGCGTTTTGTCAACCTGACCTATTGAAACTTATATATGTATCACATACATCATGTCAACTGCTGTTTTGAACAAATGCACAAAATCGGTTTTTGAAATCTGGTTTTCAAAAAAATTATCAAAATGCCATTCCGTGTAGAAGTATTTGGTAAAATATACAATAGAGCCAATTTCCATGCAATGAGCAAAAATGAAATAGAACATTTTTATGACCGTATGTATATAAATGTATGTACAAATGTGTTGAATGGTCTAGTGGTTAGCACTACTTCCATTTAGGTCAAAGTGTTGTTATACAAAGTCATTAACAAACATAAACACACTGGTTACACAATAACACTGGACACTGGAGTGGTTATACAATTAACCGGTAATCAGCAAATATGGTTGATAAATTGGACAAAACTATATATGGGTGATCAGATCACCCATACATAACTAATCGATTAAATTAAGTCTTTAAGTGAAACTCGACCATAAAAAGATTGAATTGAGATTAATGCAGGTGAGGGGCGCTTGTCGACAGCTTACATTCCTATATGAAACGCATATCGCTAAAAAAAAATATATAATAACCTTTCTGAATGCAACATTGTGTCCAAATTTCAAGAGAATCGATCCAGTACATTCCTAGATTGCCTATTTTGAACCAACGAACATTTGCATTTGTATTTATCATATATAGATATGTAGATAGAAGATAGATAGATAGATTAATAGATTGATCAGTTGTTGACTACTGAGAATTGAAGAGTATTCCAGTACTAATATCGCAATTAAAAAATGGAGGTTGGTGGTAGAAGGGGGAAAATAAGGGATTATATGTATTTTGTAAAGACAAATCATAAAAAAATAAAAATAAAAAAATTTTTTCTGAAAAATACAAAACATTTTGGGGGGGAGGGCCCCCCTTATCACTTATGTGTATAAAAAATAGTTTACGACCGATTCTCAGACCTACCGTATATACACATAAAATTTCATGGAAATCGATCAGGCCGTTTCGAAGGAGTAATTGAAGAGTATTCCAGTACTAATATCGCAATTAAAAAATGTAGGTTGGTGGTAGAAGAGGGAAAATTAGGGATTATATGTATTTTTTAATGTCAAATCATAAAAAAATAAAAATAAAAAATTTTGTCTGAAAAATACAAAAAATGTTTGTTCATAAAATGAACTTGTATGAATTTGTTATTTCTTCTAAAAATAAATAAACTCAATTAATTTGTTTTAAATAATATTTATTTCAATTTGTTTTCTCTCTGCAGGTCACACCGTTAAAATCAGAAAACCAAAGAGACCTTTCTTACAACAACATACGTATTATATATTATTATGACATTGTATATTAATTAGTACTAAAACTAAAATATTTAATGACTGGGATGACCTCTGGATTTCAACGCTCAAATATGTTGTGTTGCTGGTTTCAGTATTATTTACTGATCATATATTTTTTTTGGTTTTCACAAACTTCACAATTGATTTTTTGAAGAGATTTGACAACTTCATAAACATACTCCGGCGTCTTAAGGAATTTGTTTCTTAAGTGGTGTTGCATTTTGTTGACCAAAAAATTGATGGTGCTCTTTCTTCATAGGTTTTTGGCATTTCCTCCGTCAAACCTTTATGTGTTTAACCTTTTATGGCGGGTTGACTCGCCTTGAAAATTGAAATTAAGTTTGTGTTTTATCTAATAAAGAAAAGAATGATAACTAATTAATAAAACTTGTTTGGTTTATCCGAATAGCTTTGTTGTTGAGGTTATGATGTGGTAATTGGTAATTTTACCAGTTTGTTAACTGAACGCTTCAGCTCACTATAGGCGGTTTTGACTGTGACAACACGCACAATGCCGTCAGTTCCTGGATGGATGTTAATGATGCGGCCGAGTAACCATTGACAAGAATGGGCGTTTTCATCGTGGATCAATACAATATCGTTGATAACTAGCTGTTGGGATGTAGTCTTCCACTTATAGCGATGCTGTAATGATGTTAAATAGTCCTTTGACCAACATTTATAAAATCCTTGTACTCGTTGCTGCAAGTTTTGCCATCTAGATAGCTTGTTCATTGGTACACTGGTTAAGTTGGGTTCTGGAATGCTAACTAATGGCTGGCCAATGAGGAAATGACCTGGTGTCAATATTAGTAGATTTTCCGGATCATCATCAATTTTGCATAACGGGCGCGAATTGAGAATGGACTCGATTTGCGTGATAACAGTAGTAAGCTCCTCGTACGTGGCACTGACATTCATGACCCGTTTTAAATGATACTTGACCGATTTTACGGTCGATTCCCATAAACCCCCGAAGTTAGGTGCTCGTGGAGGAATCCAATGAAATTTTATGTTTTGCTGCAACGAGAAATTGGATATGGATGAATTTTGTTGTTGATTGACTAGTTGTTGTCGCAGCGTTCGTAGTTCTCGATTCGCACCAATGAAGGTAGAACCGTTGTCGCACCAAATTTCTTCCGGAACTCCTCTACGCGAAACAAATCTCTTAAGTGCGGCCAAAAATGACTCTGTGTGCAGACTGGATACAACCTCCAAGTGAACCGCCTTAACACACAGACACACAAACACCGCAATATAAGCCTTTTCAGTTGGAGCGGATTTCCGTTTGCTTGTTTTGATAACTATTGGTCCGGCATAGTCCAGGCCTGTTTTTAGAAATGGTCTATTGATGGTACAACGCTCTTCTGGTAAGTTGCCCATTTTTGGTTCCATTTTCGTTCCACGATGGCGAATACAGGTTACACAAGTCTTAATATATCGTTTTATCGTGTAACGGGCACCGATCATCCAGTATTTCTGTCTGACTGCTGTCAAAACCAGTGAATTACCTGCATGAAGATTACACACATGAACTTCCTGAATGATTAAGATATTGATTAAATGATCTTTCGGCAAGATGACTGGATGTTTTGCTGCATAGCTTAATTGCGAATGGTTTAACCGCCCTCCAACTCGTAATAAGCCCTTATCATCAATGAATGGATCTAATGAGGTCAAATAGTGACTTGTTGATAGTGATTTACCAGCCGTGATAGTTGATAATTCTGTGTTGAAGCTGGTCTGCTGAATATTCCGAAGAATTACGGTTTCTGCTTCACATAACTCTGAGGGATGGATGATACCACCTAGCTTCAACACATGATTCTTTGATTTGGGTCTACCGAATCGTAGTATGTATACCATGACCTTACGCAGTTTAAACCATGACGAATACCTTGCTATCAACTGCGCAACTATGGTTTCTGGCTTTGGTGTTTCTACAAATACTTTGACAAATTTGGTACGCTCTTCTAATACTTCTTGATCGCTAGGTACTGTTATCTTCATATTTTGCGGCCAACTGTTCTCTGGATTAGTTAACCATGATGGCCCCTTCCACCACTGATCTAAGCTTGGTATCGCTTGAGGTTTCACTCCTCGGGTGATGTGATCAGCTGGGTTCTGCTCTGATTTGATATGAGCCCAGTTGCTGCGAGGTACTGTATCAAGGATTCGAGATGTTCTATTGGCTATAAAACTGGTCCATCTTCTAGGAACATCAGATAACCAGTGAAGCACGATCATAGAATCGGTCCAGGCATGGATCGATATGTTATCGTACTGCAATGAACTTATGCAGAATTTTACCAGATCACATACTAAAACTGCTCCGCACAACTCCAAACGCGGTAAAGAAATCTGCTTCAGTGGTGCAACCTTGCTTTTTGCACATATTATGTTGACAGTTATGTTACCCAATTCATCTTCGGCTCTCAGATAGATGACTGCTCCATATGCTGCTTCGGAAGCGTCGCAGAATGCATGTAATTGAGTAGACCTTGGCTTCAAATGGGTTGTCAAACATCTGGAGATGCGAATGTTGGTAAGATGAGCCATTTTATCATGAACCTCCTTCCATGCCCTGATTATTTGTTCTGGTAACTGAGCATCCCAATCAACTTTGATCAGCCAAATTTTTTGAAGTATGAGCTTAAATAGAATAATCACAGGAGATAACCAGCCGAGTGGATCGTAAACTCTTGATGCCGCTGATAACATGCTGCGCTTTGTCCAATCAACACTGTTGCTTGAATGTTGTACCTTAAACTGAAACGTGTCTGTTTCTGAGTGCCAAACAATTCCCAATGTTTTAACAGCAGGATCATCTTCAATTAACTTCGGCGTATTTTCGATTTCTTCATGCGTGAACGACTGCAAAAACTCAGGTGAGTTGGACCTCCATTTTCTTAATTGAAACCCACTGGAGCCTAAAATGGTAATAATATTCGTTTTTAGACACTTAGCATCATCTAATGAATTGCAACCCGTTAATAGGTCATCGACATAAAAGTTCGAGCAAATTGATTTAGCTGCTTCTGGATAAACTGTTTGATAATCTTCTGTACACCGCTGAAGAGTTCGGATTGCTAAGTACGGGGCACATGCAGTGCCATATGTGATTGTATTTAGTTTGTAAGCGTTTATCGGATCCTTTGGGTTCTCACGCCAAAGAATTAATTGATAATTTGCATCGATCGAGTTCATTTTTACTTGCCGATACATTTTTTCAATGTCGGCAACAAATACTATTATAGGCTTTCGAAACTGCAATACTATCGTAGTAAGGTCTGATTGAATGTTAGGACCGATGTGTAATGTATCATTTAGTGAGACTGACGTAGTGGTTTGACAGGATGCGTCAAAAACCACTCGAAGCTTCGTGGTGCTGCTAGATGATTTTTCCACAGCATGGTGGGGAATAAAATATTTATCATCATTGCTTGCTGGAACCTTTGACCATGGAAGATGACTCATATGGCCCAATTCTATGTATTCACGCATAAACTGTGTGTAACTCTTTTGGAATTCGGGTGATATTTTGAATTTCTTTTCCATAGCTAATAACCTCCTTTGGGCTGCATGAAATGAGTTACCCAGCCGTGGTCTTGGACATTTGAATGGTAGTCTCACACAAAATCTCCCAGATGCATCTCGAGTGGACGTTTCCTTGTAATGTTTTTCACACCAGCTATCAGCAGGAATAGGTGGAGATTGACTTGGAATTTGTTCGATTTCCCAAAACTTCTTTAAGAGTATACTGACGTCATCTTGATAATTGGTAGGAGCAACTGACTCAAGAACAGTATGAACATATGTTGACTCTGTAGTATCAGAATTTAAGGTGCCTGCGACCAGCCAACCGAATTTTGAATTCTGGAGGGTAGGTAGACCAGATATTGTTTCTCGTTCGGGCTGTAATAGATCAAAAAATACAGCAGCACCTAATAATATATCAATTTCATTACTATTATGAAAATTGGGATCTGCCAACTGTATTGAACTTAAAAATTTATGATTTGCGATGGAGTGGCGTTTACTTGGTAGAAGATGAGCAATTTGTGGTACGATATATGCTTCAATAGTGATAGTGTAGTGTTTATCTACACGTGATGTTAGTGTTATCTCGGTTTTCCCTTTTGTAATTCCAGCTGGAGTTGATGCTAGGCCGTGAATTGTAATTGATGCATGTGTTCGTTTAAGACCTAGGCGTTGTATGCATGATTCTGTCACAAAGGTCATTTGTGAGCCTGAATCAAGCAATGTTCTTGCTAACTGGAGTTGTCCTGTACATGATGAAACATGTACTACCGCTGTTGGTAGGATGGTTTCATGCGTTATGAAAAGCGTGTGAAATACTAGCTTTTGATCATCTTTTGATATCGCTTCCTGTGTATATGAATTGACAGATGATGCACTAGGTTGATTTGAATTTAGTGGATCATCGCAGAGAATATGATGGTTTGCAATTGGTGTTATATTTTTAGATGGTGTTATCGATGGTAGATCGCTGTCGTGAAGCAACGTGTGATGACGTTTGTTGCAAATGAGACAGCATGCCTTGTTGTAACACCTTGTGCTAATGTGTCCCTTGCGTAAACAATTACGGCATAGTTTCTTATCGAGTACGGTTTTGTGACGAGTTTCCAGCGTAAAGTTTTTAAACGTAGGGCATTTGTGAATCAGATGTGCATCTTTACATATTATGCATACTTGTGTTATTTCACTACTCGTTAGGAAACTTTTGACTGAATGCTTGGAAGCCGTTGTGGATTTATAAGCGCCTTGTTCACAAATTTCCAAAGTGTCACATCTCAAATTTAGAAACTCAATAAAGTCGTTGAACGATGGATAATTTTTATCTACTGAATGTTTTGCCCACAGTTGTTTTGACTCATTATCGATTTTTGATGTCATGATATAGATGAGCCAAGGATCTCGTGTCTCGGCTTCAGGACCCAATACTCGCAGCCCACGGATAATCTCGTCTGCGTGCTCTACGAGACGTCTTAGTTCTTTCCCATTTGCTTGATGGCACGATTTTTGATTAAAGAATGATTGAATATGTGAGTGAATTAATGGATTCAGCTTGTTATACCGCTTACATAATTTATCCCATGCCTCGGTATAATTGGCATCAGTAATACTAATGTGACGAATCAACGAAGCTGCATCGCCCCTCAGCAATCCACTTAGTATTTGAAATTTGTGCACGTTGCTTATGTTTTTACTATCATGAACCGTTGTTGTGAACAAGTCATGGAATGACGGCCAGTACTGGTATTCACCAGCAAACGGTGTGATGGTTATCTTGGGAAGACGTGCTTGCGCTGTTGAATTAAGTCCTTCATAAAATGATCGTTGTTGTGTCACGAAATTTTCCAAAGTAGTATTTAGTTCTGGACGATCAGCCACTAACGGTTTTAACTTTGCCGATGCTTCTAAAAACAGTTCACGTGCTTTACAGTACACCTCATCTACCTTTGTTGTAATAGGCTCATAATCATCATCTGCAAACAGTTCAATCTCGTGTTCGTTGAAAGTTCGGTAACTGGACTCTAAAATTTCTAATCGGCTAGCTATAGTTTCAATTCCTGTGGTAGCCGTGATTGCCTCAGCAGATTTAAGTGAGGTTTTGATCTGTGAAACCGCACGATCACGTAGTCGTTTTAGCCGTTCTGACATTTGAGGTTAAATTAATTAAGAGGTTAGTTTGCACGTGGTGTTCTAACTTATGCTTTTACTCACTTCACAATAATAATTCACTTGCTCACAAAATAATAGTATAATAAAATTGTACCTGGATTGCTTGTTGTATACCTTACCGCACGCTGTATCAATATTGAACTTCAGTTATTTGTATGAAGCTGTAACTTGTAAGGTGTGATTTTGAGCTGGTTGGCACATAAAATTATAACGCTGAATAATGTTGAAATATTGATGATTTAATCTATTATTTAGTTGAAATGTTGAGGTTTAAAACTATATAAAGTTGCAATGTTGATGTTTTAAACTATATAAAGTTGAAATAATTATTCCCGGGTTTCGGCACCAAAAAATGTTCATAAAATGAACTTGTATGAATTTGTTATTTCTTCTAAAAATAAATAAACTCAATTAATTTGTTTTAAATAATATTTATTTCAATTTGTTTTCTCTCTGCAGGTCACACCGTTAAAATCAGAAAACCAAAGAGACCTTTCTTACAACAACATACGTATTATATATTATTATGACATTGTATATTAATTAGTACTAAAACTAAAATATTTAATGACTGGGATGACCTCTGGATTTCAACGCTCAAATATGTTGTGTTGCTGGTTTCAGTATTATTTACTGATCATATATTTTTTTTGGTTTTCACAAACTTCACAATTGATTTTTTGAAGAGATTTGACAACTTCATAAACAATGTTTGGGGGGAGGGCCCCCCTTATCACTTAAGGCTATAAAACATAGTTTATAACCGATTCTCAGACCTACCGAATATACACATAAAATTTCATGGAAATCAGTCAGGCCGTTTCGGAGGAGTAATTGAAGAGTATTTCAGTACTAATATCGCAATTAAAAAATGGGCGTTGGTGGTAGAAGGGAGAAAATGAAAGATTATATGTATTTTTTAATGTCAAATCATAAAAAAATAAAAATAAAAAATTTTGTCTCAAAAATACAAAAAATTTTTGGGGGGAGGGCCCCCCTTATCACTTAAAGGTATAAAAAATAGTTTACAACTGACTCTCAGACCTACCGTATATACACATAAAATTTCATGGAAATCAGTCAAGCCGTTTCGGAGGAGTAATTGAAGAGTATTTCAGTACTAATATCGCAATTAAAAAATGGGGGTTGGTGGTAGAAGGGGGAAAATTAGGGATTATATGTATTTTTTAATGTCAAATCATAAAAAAATAAAAATAAAAAATTTTGTCTGAAAAATACAAAAAAATTTTGGGGGGAGGGCCCCCCTTATCACTTAAGGGTATAAAAAATAGTTTACGACCGATTCTCAGACCTACCGTATATACACATAAAATTTCATGGAAATCAGTCAAGCCGTTTCGGAGGAGTTTAATTACAAACACTGTGACACGAGAATTTTATATATATAGATATATCCTCCCCAATGACTAGGAAGGTTGGATTTATTACAAATATGATTATTTTCTAGAAACCACAATATCTAATGAGTCAGATATTTCATAAATCTTTATCAATAAATAACTCCCAATGGTCCATATTCTCAAATGATATCTCATCCTTTTCTCTCATAAAAATACGCATCCAGATATACAAAATCCTCCTTCGAGAAATTAAAATTTTTAATATCCTGTTTCAAAATACATAATTTTTTGTTAGTCTAGTATAACTAAAAAATAAATAAGGAAATTTATTAGGTTCGTATTATGTATGTATATTCAGATTTCCTATATCAATGTTTTTTTACACCATCGGCTGTAATTGAGATCGAAATTGAATCAAATTTATATTTTTTTGTCATTTAAATTTTCTATATTCAAAATTTCAATTCAAATGAAAATAATAATCTATGTAAGTTATTTGATTTGTATAGACTCTTGAATATGTATATTTATGTAAACAATCTATTTATAGTACAGGCAGATGTAAGTGTGGCAGATAAGTATATAAATAACGTGAAGGATAGCAAAAATACGTTGTAACTGTTGAAAGATGCATTATAAAAAATGATGTTGCCTTAAAAATTCTAATAATAACTAACGCTATCCAGAAAATTGGGAGATTTTCATTTGTTATTGAGTTTAATGATAGTTAACCTACTAGTGACGAATAGTTTTTTAAAACTAACAATTCTGCAAACAATATTACTTTATAAGAATATACTATAGTTTCTAAGACTCTAACGGCTGATTGTAGAAATCTTCAGCCCACAGCGTCTAAAATAATACACAATAATAATACACTTAAAACTTTATTCACAATTAAAAAATAACTTTACTTCTCTTTACACGGTTTTGTGTTCACGACATAGCGTTTCGTTTATAGTTAATTAATTTTACTTAACAAAATCGCTTTCCACTCAAACTTTTTACCCTATCGCACAGTCTAATTAATATTAACTCTCATTTTTGCAAAAAGAATTCCGTAAACTTAATTTTGCTTAATTTATGGATTATTCGAGTTAAATCCTAAATTTCTTTGCAAAGAAAACTCGAGAAATCCTAAATAATCGACTTCATTATTTTGCATATGTATTTTTAATGTTTTTGTTTTGATTATTTTTTTTAATTTTCATTTTGGATTTTTGAGATCAATTAAACTCAAGTAAGTAAAGAAGTAATTGGAATATTTTCAATTCAAAGGTATGGTTTGAAGTTTCTCAGAAAAAAACTACAATTCACATTTTACGTGTTTCGGATCGGATTCGAACCTACCCTCGTCAGTGCCCGGCTCGAATCTTTGGGCAGACACGCTATCGATTACGCCGTTGAGGCGATGACAATTTCAAAGTTGAAACTTCTTCATCACTTAATTATTTTACTTAAGTTGAATTTTTCCACTGTCATTAGACTCCATATTATGGAAATGCTTTTACATTATATGGGATTTTTTGCATTAAATTTCTAGACAATACTTTGTGTGAATTCATAGAATGGGGAACATTTCTATTCTAATTAACATCCTAAGTCACGATTGTATAGTCATTATTGATTGTTTCCAATCAATGTGAAATCAATGGCTGACACTTGGTCAATTTGTAGTTCTACATGTATTAACATTAGACTACACTAAGGGAATTTAAATTTCATTTTGGATTTTTGAGATCAATTAAACTCAAGTAAGTAAAGAAGTAATTGGAATATTTTCAATTCAAAGGTATGGTTTGAAGTTTCTCAGAAAAAAACTACAATTCACATTTTACGTGTTTCGGATCGGATTCGAACCTACCCTCGTCAGTGCCCGGCTCGAATCTTTGGGCAGACACGCTATCGATTACGCCGTTGAGGCGATGACAATTTCAAAGTTGAAACTTCTTCATCACTTAATTATTTTACTTAAGTTGAATTTTTCCACTGTCATTAGACTCCATATTATGGAAATGCTTTTACATTATATGGGATTTTTTGCATTAAATTTCTAGACAATACTTTGTGTGAATTCATAGAATGGGGAACATTTCTATTCTAATTAACATCCTAAGTCACGATTGTATAGTCATTATTGATTGTTTCCAATCAATGTGAAATCAATGGCTGACACTTGGTCAATTTGTAGTTCTACATGTATTAACATTAGACTACACTAAGGGAATTTAAATTTCATTTTGGATTTTTGAGATCAATTAAACTCAAGTAAGTAAAGAAGTAATTGGAATATTTTCAATTCAAAGGTATGGTTTGAAGTTTCTCAGAAAAAAACTACAATTCACATTTTACGTGTTTCGGATCGGATTCGAACCTACCCTCGTCAGTGCCCGGCTCGAATCTTTGGGCAGACACGCTATCGATTACGCCGTTGAGGCGATGACAATTTCAAAGTTGAAACTTCTTCATCACTTAATTATTTTACTTTCTCAAAAATCCAAAATGAAATTTAAATTCCCTTAGTGTAGTCTAATGTTAATACATGTAGAACTACAAATTGACCAAGTGTCAGCCATTGATTTCACATTGATTGGAAACAATCAATAATGACTATACAATCGTGACTTAGGATGTTAATTAGAATAGAAATGTTCCCCATTCTATGAATTCACACAAAGTATTGTCTAGAAATTTAATGCAAAAAATCCCATATAATGTAAAAGCATTTCCATAATATGGAGTCTAATGACAGTGGAAAAATTCAACTTAAGTAAAATAATTAAGTGATGAAGAAGTTTCAACTTTGAAATTGTCATCGCCTCAACGGCGTAATCGATAGCGTGTCTGCCCAAAGATTCGAGCCGGGCACTGACGAGGGTAGGTTCGAATCCGATCCGAAACACGTAAAATGTGAATTGTAGTTTTTTTCTGAGAAACTTCAAACCATACCTTTGAATTGAAAATATTCCAATTACTTCTTTACTTACTTGAGTTTAATTGATCTCAAAAATCCAAAATGAAATTTAAATTCCCTTAGTGTAGTCTAATGTTAATACATGTAGAACTACAAATTGACCAAGTGTCAGCCATTGATTTCACATTGATTGGAAACAATCAATAATGACTATACAATCGTGACTTAGGATGTTAATTAGAATAGAAATGTTCCCCATTCTATGAATTCACACAAAATATTGTCTAGAAATTTAATGCAAAAAATCCCATATAATTTTTTTTAATGTTTTTGAATCTTAACAATGCAGATTAATTGGAAATTACTGAATGAAAATGTCGGGAGTTGTACAAAAAATAGATTATGATCCTCGATTTAAAGTGGTTTTTACGTCCGTGTTTCTTCCTCAGCTTCCTTTAAATTCCTAGAAATGTAACAAATAAAAATTGGGTGAAGTAATGCAATCCATCGAAAAAAATATCTTACGTACCAAAAAATTTTATTTTATCTATTGTTTTGGACCATCCTCTATCTAAATAACCAAACGAAAAGGTGTATGTCTGTTTGTTTGTTTGACAAAAATGCATAGGATCGTGATTAACCTTTGGTATATGATCCAGGTTAACTCGAAAATAGAAGATCTGAATTCATTTCAAATTTGGACAAAATGGCGGGAGTTTCTAGAACACCTATAAGTTTGAATCTTCAATAACTTCTAATCCTGGCTTTCAATCATATTGAGACTTAGTATATACAGTTTTAGACTGTTGCCAATACTTCTGCATACCAACTTCCGGCTTGTCACTTCCGGCA
Organism: Diogma glabrata; assembly: GCA_963693315.1. Lineage (NCBI taxonomy): Eukaryota > Metazoa > Arthropoda > Insecta > Diptera > Cylindrotomidae > Diogma > Diogma glabrata. The sequence continues at coordinate 118,712,774 of OY856187.1, forward strand.
AAAAAGTTTTTTTAAGTGTTTATCCCTACTATAGCCTACAGTTACAAATCGATTTTCATGAAACATTGGTAAAAGGTTTCAATCAAAATGAGAAAAATTTTATTATCTTTTGGGGTACACTGGACAGGGTATCGGGGGGTCTACCATGCAACAGGTGGTTGTTTCTATATGTATTTAACGTTTGTTGGGAACATGCAACATTCGTTCGTAAATTAATTTTGATGGCACTTTGAAAAAGATGCAAATATGTATGGCAAGGAGCTAATTAGTTTTTGAGCGATATTGAACCAAGTGGGTGGTGGGCGTCCTCCAAGCTCCTGTTTTTTGAAAACTTCATAATATCTGTACCTCATAATCGGATTGGATGAAATGAGGCACATAAGCATTTAGCATCGTTCACAATCACAACAGTTTCGCATCCCAACTTCCAGTTTGTAACTTCCCGTAACATTTTTTTTGTGCAATTTTTTCCATTTTTTCAGTGTCTTTATTTACACTACAGCCCACAATAATGAATTTAATATGATGAAATTTATGAAAAAGTTTTCAATTAGTGTGAGAAAATAATGATCAACTTTTGGAAGACATCGACGAAAATGTATATTACTTTTACATATATTTTAAATAATTTAGCAAATCTAATTAGTTAAACAGTTCTAATTAACCTATATTCAAACAGTATTTTCTGGCATCTATTACGATTTGAACTTAAGTTCTAAAGGGTAGAACCTATGTATGTACGTACATCCGAAATTAAAACAAAATTACACTGGATACCCTGTATTTATCTGGATATATTAATGAAGGTTAATGCTTTGGAATTATCGAATCGTTTATATCTGAATTTTTTTAAATAAACTTCTCCCGAGGCTATAATAACAAATCTAATATCTTGAATTGTTTGATTTCAATGGATTCGAATTCATAAATGTCAAATGCGTTATATTTACTCGAAACTTTTCATAATTTTTTTGAGGTATTAAAAAAAGTATTATTTTTATTTGAAGTAGCTACTAGTGGAAATGAAGAGATTTAAAATAATGAAATATGTGGAGAACTATTTATTTTTTAGATGACATTATATTATGTAATATTAAAAAAGGTGTAATGTATAATACCAAAATAAAGTAACTTGAAATTAAACCGTTTATTTCTTTTTCCGTAACGATACAAATGGAATTCTTTACCCGAATCAATAGTCCCAAGTACCTCCAATCCACAAAGGTTTAAAAAAAAGGTGGTGAGTGAGGTGATGATTGAACTTCAGAGCGCATGTTGTCGTGAAACCTAGGTCTTATAAAAGATATCTAATATCAATATGTGGTACATATTGTAATTTCTATTAAACAGCACTTTTTTTAAAAAAAATATAACTTGTTTAAAAACTATTTGAGCTTAAAAACCGTTTTAACCTAAAATACATTGCAAACATGTAAAACGAATAACAAAATTCGGTCAAGTGCAAATTCTGAATGGTACTGCTGAGGAGGGTTTAAATTAATCCGAAACACGTAAATGAGGATTTGAGTTTTTTTCTGAAAAATTTCTAACCATATCTTCGAATTGAAAAAAATCAATTTATTTCCCTACAATTTACATGAGTTTAATTGCTCATAAAAATCTCCATATATAAAAGAACAGTTTTTGTTAATATAGGTTTACATATACAATTATAGTTTACATATTATAGTTAAATCTTAACTATAACTGTTTATGGTGGTTAAATAAAGTTTTAATAACTTCAGCTTCTAAATCATGTTAGTCATTGGAAAATACATTATCAATTAATTGATAGATGAAAAACGTGATCTACGCAGGTGAAAAAGTCGAAATTTGAATTTGACCATTTTTGATTTTCCTGAAACTTGACACGTAAGTAGTATGGACAAAATAAAAAATACAACTTATTTTAAAATTTTTTTAAAGTGCTTAGTTTGAGCATAGGGGACACCCCAACATGCATGAAAAATGAAAATTCTGCCAATTCGATGTAACTTTGAAATTAAATTGCTCAAGAGCGGCTATTCCGATTTCATCAAACTTTTTTTTGTTTGATAGATGATTAGTTAGTGCTTTGAAAAAAAATTAATTAATTGTTTTTATAATTAATTTTTAAATAAAAATGTTAAAAAAAATTTTTTAAAGGTGGCGCTAGGGTCGAAGATCAATTGGAATTTAATTAATTTTTTTTCTGAAAATAGTTCTATTCTTACTCTAAAATATATCAAATTAACTCAGAGGCGTTAATTTTTGTTCTTGAGATATTTAATTTTAAAGATTTTTAGTACGACTGAAATTCGAATTTTTCTTCATTTTTTCAAACAACTTCCATTAACAAACAATTTTAAAATCAATTAGATTTTAACTTTTTTTTTTTTAAATATAGCTCTAACCTTATTTTGAAATATATCAAATTTACAACGAGGCGTTAATTCGTGTTCTTGAGATATTTAATTTTAAAGATTTCTAGTCGGATTAAAATTTTAATTGTTCATTATTTTCTCGAACTTCAGTGGTTAAAATTTTTTGATGATATAAATTGTTCGAAAAAATAAAGAACAATTAGAATTTTAATCGGACTAAAAATCTTTAAAATTAAATATCTCAAGAACACGAATTAACGCCTCTTTGTAAATTTGATATATTTTAAAGTAAGGTTAGAGCTATATTTAAAAAAAAAAAAGTTAAAATTTAATTGATTTTAAAATTTTTTGTTAATGGAAGTTGTTTGAAAAAATGAAGAAAAATTCGAATTTCAGTCGTACTAAAAATCTTTAAAATTAAATATCTCAAGAACAAAAATTAACTCTTCTGAGTTAATTTGATATATTTTAGAGTAAGGATAGAACTATTTTCAGAAAAAAAAGTAATTAAATTCCAATTGATCTTCGACCCTAGCGCTATTTTTAAAAAGGTTTTCAAAAAGTTGGATAACCAGTTTGAGGATATATATATATATATATATATATATATATATATATATATATATATATATATATATATATATATATATATATATATATATATATATATATATATATATATATATATATATATATATATATATATATATATATATATATATATATATATATATATCGAAACCAACATTAAAGTCACTTATTGCAATAGTTGTAGGCAAAATTGTCGTCAAAGTGTTGCCAACGAGTACATGGCTAGGATAATCAAGTGATTTGTCTATTGATAGTTTTCAAACTACATGTTTTTTCATTTCTAGATTTTACTATTGTTTTAATTTCTTAGTAAAATATACAATTGCTGAAACTTATAAAAATTTGTCTTTTTCTACCCAAATAGTCCGTCACAAAAATTCAATCTGAGCTGTTCTTTCGAAAACTACCAAAAAATTGCTATGCAGTGGAAAAACTCGTTAAGATCAAAAATTATTTTTTCAATATTTTCACTTTCAACGCTCAACCAAATTACATTTCGAAAAATGAATCAACCGCTACAGTTTTTTTTCAATCCTTACAGACTGGTTAGAAACAGTCGAGAAAATATTGGCAACACTAACGTTTTGGTTGACTGTCAAAAGAGCTCTGTAAATACAGTGTTCTGAAAGTATAGTGAGATTATATCCACAAAAACCAACAACATTTTGATTTATTAAAGAAAAATATTGACAATTAAATAATTTACGTTTAAAATTAATGAACGTAATATTGGGATAATTCTGCTAAAGCTGAGAACCTGTGAGCATGATAAAAGGAGTGCAGGTTTGGATGGTACTTATAAAATTTCTAATGACCAAATCTATTTTTTGATAGCTTATCCCTGACCTCTCTAAAACTATATTGAGGTGTTAACTCCCATCCCAAAAATTAAAAAAAGAATTACAATTATAAGCAAAATAAAAACAACATCTGAAACTGATATATTGTAATCTTTAAATCGAAGACCATGTTGCGCGCCATTTAGTAACGGTTGTGTGATTAAGCCGGAAATAGGGATTTCTCTAAGTTTTTCTGAATAGATAGATTTTAAATAACGGTAAATGTAACTCTAAGGTTCATTATGTTATCCGGTTATTTCTTGTAAAAACTTGGTTGTCGAACCATCCCGTGAAAAAATTGCGACTGAACAATTTTAATTACTTAAAAGTATGTTGTTCAACATAAGTGTATTAGATGCGTAAAATATATATAGCTGTACCAAATGTATTTGAATTTCAAAAAGTTCACCAAATCCGCATTTTAAGAAATTTACATTCTTGGAATTTATTTGGAATCGGTTCCATAGGTAAAAATAGAACTTGGTTTAGAGTTACGCCAAGAAACATCTATTCACACAATATTATTGAAACGGAAAAACATAATAAAAAATCAATTTCACTAATAAATTAAAATAAAATCGCCAATTTCTTGTTAACTAATAGTTTTTATTTACTATATACGTATTTCGAAAGCTTTCACAGTAGTCGGTGAAAATTGTTCACTCCATACCAATTGCTCCATGTTTATAAGTCCTATATTCTTCCGTGATCGAGCTTTGACATCAAAACTTGATTCCCTACAATATCGTCGCAATGTTGCTGACCTCGTTGTTTTTTACAAATATCGTCATCAACAGTGCTCAGATGAGATCAGCAGCATCATGCCTCAAACTTATTCTTACACCCGTTCCACTTGGCAATCAGCTACCGCAACCAGTCAAACGGTCGAGATCCCACGTTGTCCCACTTGACCGTTGTCAACGGTCGAGATCCCACGTTGGCAGATCGCAGAGGGACTTCTTTGTCCGAACTGCACACAAATCGAATAGTTTGCCGGAACCCATAGTCTCAGGTAGCTTTAATCCGCAGAGGTTTAAAAAAAGCGTTCATCAATACCTTGAAGCGCAAGTTGTTGTGGAACCTAGGTCTGGATCTAGGTCTTAAAAGATATTTATGTGTTGTTGTGACACATATTCTAAACCCTATAACACAACACTTTTTATTTAAAAAAAAAAGTAGTATATATCAAAACTAAATTTCAGGGTACATTGCAATATATTGTATACAAAAAGTTATCCTTAAAAATTTTATACCTACATAAATACAAACAATAAAACAATAAACATACAATTACTTAAATGCTATGACAAATGTAAAACATAATTAAAAGAAAATGGAGGTGCTAAAATCTCACAGCTCTGAGATATCAAGACAATTCGGTCTGGGTTAAGGATTTTGATTTAGTTTTCGGCAAAAAACTTTTATGAGGTCATGCTTTTTAGTTTTGGGCAACGATGTTTATCAAACATGACTTTTTGTTAAAGTACATGTATTTTTTATCTCTGTTTAGATATGTATTACAAAACTAACACGAAACATCAATTCGTTGTCGGAAAATCATAACAGATCATAAATTAACATAATTTAGTGAAAAGATTATACAATCAGCAAACTACTCAAAACCTCTCCATTTAGCGTTTCGAGAAAATATTTCAAAATCACAAATTCATATTTCTTTCGAAATTCCAAAAATATTGTAAAAATTAAATAAAATCAAAAATTCAAACTTTTTTCAAACAAAATTCTAAAAATATTTCAAAAATTATTACAAAATCAAAGATTAAAACTTTTGTCAAAAATTCTAAAAATATTGCATAAATTATAATAAAATCAAAAATTGTAACTTATTCCAAAACCATAAAAATTATAAAAAAAACAAAAATTTAAAATTTTTCAAAATTCTTAAAATATTCCAAAAATTCTTAAATAATCAAAAATTGAAACTTTTCAGAATTCTAAAAATATATATAAAATTCAAAAATTCTACTTTTTTCAAAATTTTAAAAATATTCCAAAAATTAGAATAAAATCAAAAATTTAAACTTTTTCTAAATTTTAATAATATTCCAAAAATTCTTAAAAATTCAAAAATTTAAACTTTTTCCAAAATTCTAAAAATATTGCAAAAATTATAACAATATCAAAAATTGAAACTTTTTCCAAAATTATAATAAAATCAAAAATTTAATTTAATTTCTAAAAATATTCCAAAAATTTTTACAAAATCAAAAATTGAAACTTTTTTCAAAATTTAAAAATATATATAAAATTCAAAAATTTTTTTTTCAAAATTCTAAAAATATTCCAAAAATTAGAATAAAATCAAATATTCAAACTTTTTCTAAATTCTAATAATATTTCAAAAATTCTTAAAAATTCAAAAATTCAAACTTTTTCCAAAATTCTAAAAATATTGCAAAAATTATAACAATATCAAAAATTGAAACTTTTTCCAAAATTATAAAAATTATAATAAAGTCAAAAATTTTTCAAAATTCCAAAAATAATTCAAAAACTATAACAAATTCAAAAATTTCCATGTAATTTTTACGTAAACAAACAGCTAAATTTTTTTTTCCAAAAAATTATCTAAAAAATAAATGAAAATCATTCTATTGACACACTTGACATTATTTTTTTGACTAACTTATAATTCTCAAAAATAATAATAAAATCATGTCAAACAAATAATTAATTTTATTTTTTTCCAAAATATTGGATAAAAAAATAAATAATAATCTTTCTTTTGACATACTTGAGAACATTTTTTTGACAAACTTATAATGCCATAATTCTCAATAATAATAATAAAATTTCATGTCAAACAAATATTTAATTTTATTTTTTTCCAAAAAATTGAGTAATAAAATAAAGAAAAATCTTTCTTTTGAAACACTTGACAAAATTTTTTTGACAAACGTATAATGCCATAATTCTCAATAATAATAATAAAATTTCATGTCAAACAAATAATTAATTTTATTTTTTTTCCAAAAAATTGGATAAAAAAATAAATAAAAATCTTTCTTTTGGAACACTTGACAACATTTTTTTGACAAACTTATAATGCCATAATTCTCAATAATAATAATAAAATTTCATGTCAAACAAATAATTATTTTAATTTTTTTCCAAAAAATTGGGTACAAAATAAATAAAAATCTTTCTTTTAACACACTTGACAACACTTTTTTGACAAACTTATAATGCCATAATTCTCAATAATAATAATAAAATTTCATTTCAAACAAATAATTAATTTATTTTTGTTCCAAAAAATTGGGTAAAAAAATAAATAAAAAGTTTTCTTTTGACACACTTGACAACATTTTTTTGACAAACTTATAATGCCATAATTCTCAATAATAATAATAAAATTTCATATCAAACAAATAATTAATTTTATTTTTTTTCCAAAAAATTGGGTAAAAAAAATAAATAATCTTTCTTTGAAACACTTGACAACATTTTTTTGAAAAAATTATAATGCCATAATTCTCAATAATAATAATAAAGTTTCATAATAAACAAATAATTAATTTATTTTTTCCAAAAAATTGGTAAAAAATAAATAAAAATCTTTCTTTTGACACACTTGACACCATTTTTTGACAAAATTATAATGCAATAATCTAGTTTTTGGTCTCACATACCAATCCCAACCATCAAAATTTCTTCAAATTCAATATTTCTATTCGTAATCACTTAAAATGAAAGTTGTTTAAGCAAAAAATATGCAAATTCCTAGTTTTGACACACTTTACGATTTTTGACACACTTCCGGTACAGTTATCGAACACCTTTCGGCTTTGAGTAACCTGTTGAGTAAACCTATTTTTAGAAAAAAATTTTTGAAATTCATACAGCGGTTTGTCTAGATTTCGAAGGTTGTAACTAAAACGTCGAGAAATGCCAAAAAAGTGGGGTAAGAATTTCACTTTAGCTCATGAATGTAATACTTAGGTCTTTCAGACCGAAGTAATATGAATAAATAAAAGCAGTGAAAAAGGGGGTGGATGTCTTAATAGTTATAAAAATTTTAAATGATGAATTGGACTAGTTACAAATAATGAAAATATGGAGGGGCTGAAATCTCAAGCTCTGAGATATCAAGACTTCGGTCTGGGTTAAGGATTTTGATATAGTTTTCGCAACAAAACTTTTATGAGGACATGGTTTTTAGTTTTGGGCAGCGATGAATATCAGAACATAACTCTTTGTAAAGTACAAGTATTCAGAGATAGACTCTGTTTAAAAATTTATTACAAAACTAACACGAAACATCAATACGTTGCCGGATAATTGTAATCAAAATTCCAAAAATATTGTTAAATTAAATAAAATCAAACTTTTTCAAATACCAAAAATATTCTAAAAATTAGAATGAAATCAAATATTTAAACTTTTTCTAAATTCTGATGATATGCCAAAAATTCTTAAAATTCGAACTTTTCCAAAATTCTAAAAAATATTGCAAAATTATTACAAAATCAAAAATTAAAACTTTTTTCAAAATTCCAAAATTATCATAATATCAAAAATTAAAAATTTTTCAAAATTCTAAAAATATTTCAAAATTCTTACAAAATCAAAAATTAAAACTTTTGCCGAAATTCTAAAAATATTGCAAAAATTATACAAAATCAAAAATACAAACTTTTTCAAAATTCCAAAAATATTTCAAAAACTACAACAAATTCAAAAATTTCCATGTCCAATCTCATTTTAAATTACATTTACGTCATAAAAACAGCTACATTTTTTTTCCCAAAATATGGCTAAAAAATTAAATGAAAGACATTATTTTTTGACAAACTTATAATGCCATAATTCTCTATAATAATAATAAAATATCATGTCATACGAACTATTAATTTTATTTTTTTCTAAAAAAATTGGGTAAAAAATAAATAAAAACCTTTCTTTTGACACACTTGACAACATTTTTTGATAAACTTATAATGCCATAATTCTCAATAATAATAATAAAATTTCATTTCAAACAAACAATTTATTTTTTTTCCAAAAAATTGGGTAAAAAACTAAATAAAAAATCTTTTGACACACTTGACAACATTTTGTTGACAAACTTATAATGCCATAATTCTCAATAATAATAATAAAATTTCATTTTAAACAAACAATTTTATTTCCAAAAAATTGGGTAAAAAAAAAATAAAAATCTTTCTTTTGACACACTTGACAACACTTTTTTGACAAACTTATAATGCCATAATTCTCAATAATAATAATAAAACTTCATTTCAAACAAACAATTAATTTTATATTTTTTTTCCAAAAAATTAGGTAAAAAAATAAATAAAAATCTTTCTTTTGACACACTTGACAACTTTTTTTTGACAAACTTATAATGCAATAATCTAGTTTTTGATCTCACATACCAATCCCGACCATCAAGATTTCTCCAAATTCAATGTTCCTACTCGTAATCACTTAATATGAACGTTTTTTAAGCCAAAAATATGCAAATTTCCTTGTTTTGACACACATAATGATTTTTTTGACACACTTCCGGTACAGTTATCGAACACAGCGTCCTTTCGGACCTGTCCCTTGAGTATACCTATTTTTAGAAAAAAAAATTTTTGAAATCCCTCCAGTGGTTTCCGACAGACAGACATACATTTTTTTTTTTTGCTTTTTTAGAATCAGGAGGTCCTAAAACGTCGAGAAATGTCAAAAAAAGTGGGGGTAAGAATTTCACTTTGAGCTCATGAATGTAATACTTAGGTCTTTCAGACCGAAGTAATTAAAGATTCTGGATTTAATGTTTTCTTTCCCGAATGGTTATTTTCTAGCATGTAAGCTGCGATACTGGAGTTTTCTGGACGTTTATGTTTAATATCAGCTAAATGTTTCTTTAATCGTTGTCCAATCATTCTTTGTGATAATCTTGTGATTATAAACACCAGGTTTCTCACTCGGGCTGATTTTGATTTTGTAGGGGGCAATAGGATCTGTTAGTTTATTCTGGCTATTGTTTACAATAGTGATATTGGATTTTTTGAAAATTCTCTGCAATTTGTTGTTGATTTCTTTATTCTACGGTAATGCGATTCTTAATGATTTTTGTTTGGATTCTGGAGTAAGCTTTGTGATGTTTTGTATCCGACTTTGCCGACGTTTTTTGTAAATATTGTTGTTTTGTTAACAAAATCGTTGCGCGAGTTTATTAAAATTATTAAAATGAATAAAAAAACGATAAAAAAAACCATTTAAATCTCGAGATCTAGTTGTTTAAGCTTGCTCAAGATTGATTGATTTTTCCTATGAATTTTCTGACGTAAAAATCATTTTTAAATGAATAAGAACAAATCTAATGTTGCAGTCATTTTTTTTGAACATGTTCTTCATTCGATATCATTATTTTCATATATTATTGTCACCTTGTCAACTATTATCAATTCCTCCAAACAAAAATATGTAAATATCTTCAATTAGACATTTAACAGAACATCTTTTCAATGGAGATTGTCAACATTTCCAAACACAAAAACCGTACAAGCGAAAAAAAAAATCGATAGAGGAAAAACAAATTTATTTATTTTCGTACCAAAAAAATTTACATACTCATAGGCTACAATTTTAAAATTCAACAGATGGCTTGACATATTATTTTTTTTTATTTCCTTTATTGGATACGAATGACGTAATAACAACTATAATATTATTTATGTTTTATGTCATAGAAGCAACATAATAAACATAAACGAACAATTGATTTAATTAGCATGAATTTGCATTGATTTGATAACATGAAAAAATATTTTTCAGAATTTATTTGCAAACAAAAACAATGAAGTTTATTCGATTATAAATAAACAAATTATGGAAGATTTTATGGGTTATCATTCCACTTACTGTTGTGCATTAGTAAAAGTGATAAGTGATAAGTGATAAATACTAAATAGCCGCTGATGAGTGAAGACAGAATGAATTTCAGACACAAGTGATGTTTGGTTGAGATTGTTTGAGCCAGTTGATTCTACAATAATGTTGTTCAATAATGTTGTTCATTAAAAAATCTTACAATACAAATATAAAAAATATATATTTTCACAAAAATATCACCTGTCTCTATCTATTAAAAAGGTGATATTTATCTTGAAAGTTATTCAAGCTTAATCTTTAGTATTCCAAATAAGATTAAGTTCCTTTTCTTTTAAGGCTTGTGCTAATTTATAACATTGCTGATAAATAAAAACATACAGTAATCCCTCCGACTGCGCGGTAGTTCCGTTCCAGAAAAACAGCGCGCAATACAAAACCGCGCAATGTGAACCCTATTTTGTATGAAAATGGGGGGTTCGGTTCCAAATTTTGAAAAAAATTGAAAAAAAAAATTAATTTAAAGTTATAATTAAATCAAAATGAATATATACAGCCTGAAAAACATGTATTAATTCAACAACTCTTAAAAAAGAAACACTTCATAAGTTAACAGATAAACTAACATAAATAACATTTCAAAAAGCAACTTAAATTTACAAAAACTATATCAATAATCTGAATTTGTTTAGAATATTCTACCCTTACTGGCTTGAAATTGAATTTGATCTATATTGAACGTTCCAGCACACAGTTAAAAATAAACTGAATATGTAATGCAAATTGCTACATATATGGGTCATTCTTTTACAAACCGAACATCTTTCTGACCGACACATATTTGATTTGGCTGAAATTTTAGGGCTTTTATATAGAAAAATTTCCAAATTCTCATTTCCCAAGAAAAGAAAGATATACGTGCTCGAAAATTTTTTTGGGTTGGAAAATGAAGCGGTTCTAAATTTTGAGGATTTCGTGATTTTTGGCTTGAAGACTTATTTTCAAAGATTCATAACTTCGGTTCTGGTAATGATAGACATTTTTTCCTGTTTTATTTTAAAGCTAAAAGGTGAACTTTAAAAAAAATTGTTATCTACAAAAATTATTAACAAATTCCTATGTGTAAACAGTTTAGCAATAAGTCAGACACTTTCTCTCTGACATCTGCAATTTTGCTCTCTCGTGTACGAGTAGCATTAGAAATAAATCAATTTATCGAGCGCGGAAAGATAAAAATAAGATAAAAAAGATAATTCATAAATTTTTGTTGTCCCGCGCTGGATAAATTAATATATTTTTAACAGTAAAACTAATTTCTCCCTTAGTTAAAAAAACGTTTTTCTTGAAAATTGAACGTAGAATACGTAGGGCAATCACTAAAAATCGATTTTAACATTTTATTTGTTTATAACAATAGAAATTTGCTAATAACTTTTATTGACTATATTTTTTTATTAAAATTCCATCTCTTAACTTTAAAATAAAATAAAACAACAGCTTACCATCATTAATAGAACCGAAGTAATGAATTTTTGAAAATAAGTCGTCAAACCAAAAATCACGAAATTTAGATCGCCTCTATTTTCCAAAAAAAAAATCCTCGAACACGTATATTTTTTTCGATATCATACCAGTAAAAAATTTTTAAGCCAAATCACAAATCCGTCGGTCAGATTTTGTTCAAATCTGTTCGATTTGTAAAAGAATGACCCATGTGGGAAATTTAATTTTTTTTTTCATTTTAATTTTACGAAATTCACCTACATATTCTAAAAAAAAATTTAAACGTCGCGCAGTGTGAAATTTTAATCGCGCAGTGCGAAAATTAGTATTGAAAACTCATCTCGCGCAGTGGAAATCGCACAGTTAAAACCCGCGCAGTCGGAGGGATTACTGAAACGATAAATTGAGAGATAAGACTAAAATAGTTTGTTTGCTTGACAAGAGGAGAAAAAACTACAAAATTCATTATTTTATCTTTGCATAATACATATTATAAGATTTCAAAGAAAATAACAAAAAATGGTATATATATAAATATATATATATATATATATATATATATATATATATATATATATATATATATATATATATATATATATATATATATATATATATATATATATATATATATATATATATATATATATATATATATATATATATATATATATATATATATATGTATATGGGTGATTCTCCAAAAAGGGTACATTTTATGTCCAAGCAATTTTTCTTATGTAAATAATTGTACAAATTCTGTGTTTGCTAGTGGAAATTGCAACGTGTTTCTAAGAGAATTAAGCAACAGTATAAAAGAAGCAATTTAGTTTTATTTTTATTGAAAAATATGATCTCGAAACGTGATAAATCACGTCCGTGGACTCTCCCAAGACTGAAGATTTAAAATAAAAAGATTCAAAATCAAAATAATAATTACATTGAAAATAAAAAATATACTGTATGAAATAAATAAATATGTCTACTTATTGTACCTCAAACCTTTATCATGAACAGATTAACAAAATCAGTTTTACAGCAGAAACTAGAATGTCCCAAGAATTTCAGTCACTTCCGTGGACAAAATGTTTATTTCTTCTATTTCGTCATAGATGGCATTACAAGAACCAAATCTATGATTTATAAATTGTCAGTCAGCCATATTAGCTTTCGAGAACTTTTGTTAGCAGGTTGAGTGTTCTAATAGTGTTCAATTTGCCATAGAACATCAAAATTTTAAGTAGGGCAAGATCATAGAGTCACATTCGTGGACATCATAATTCTGTAAGTAATTACTAAAATTAAATTTTTATTGTAGTTATAGTAAAAGTGAATTATATATATAATACATTTCAAAGAACAACTTCCTAAAACCAAAATGTAATCATTCACAGAATGTTTTTAATGAATTTATCACATCCGTGGACATCACGTCCGTGGACATTCAATGTCTCCGTCGGGACAGCTAAGTAACAGACGTGACACAAACAATAATAGTGTGATCTTTAATATTTATAAATGATTTTTGTTGATAAAACTTAAATTAACTTACATTATAATCATGTTATAAGCAAAATTAAGAAAAGCTTGTCGGAAAATGAAATCCTTACACACTGTGATTTTTCACAGAATTATAACTGCAAATATTCTGAGGAAGTACAAGCAGTACACTTTGGCGGATCGAAAATCAGGTTTTTTTTAGACATAATAGTTATATATATATATATATATATATATATATATATATATATATATATATATATATATATATATATATATATATATATATATATATATATATATGTATATATATATATATATATATATATATATATATATATATATATATATATATATATATATATATATAAATTTTTTTTTGTTTTTTCGTCTCCGCTTATCATATATAGTCGTTTGGCACAAAAATTTTTCCGAAATTCCGACATGAAGCCCATTGCAATAGGTAGATTTTTATCTGAAATCTACCTAAAATTATAAAAATATACGCACTTCATCTAACAATAAACATTGAACAGGAAAAATTTTCAAACCTTTACTTATATGACAATAACACTAACAATAACACAAAACTAATAACCAATCCAATGAAACAAAACCAAACTAACAATACCATATACTTTTATACATTATACATTTATTAAAATCATAAATACACGCAATTTTCATTTTGCGACGATCGATTAAAAGAAATTGAATGCATACAAAACGATAAGTTCAAAAAAATATTCTAACGAGAAATTTATCATAAAGAACAAAAATCTGAACGGTTCGAATTAACTAATAAACTAAACAACACGCCTACCAGAAGAAATGAATCATAAAGAACAACTGAACTAACTGAACGAGTGAACTAACTGACCTAACTATAAGCAAAACACAAAATGATGAAAAACAAAATAAACAAAATTGTAAGTTCGTTCGAAAATAATAATATTGCTGTTAAGAAGTAAGAATGATTGAACATAAAGAATGAAAAATAAAATAAGATTTTTTTTTGAAGAAAATATAAATAAATGCTATTGAAAAAAAAAAGAAATGGATTGATTTCATTCATTTTTTACAAATTATGAATTTGGAAATAAAAATGAAAAAAAAATTGATTATGAAGATGATTGTTTGTAATTTGTATAAATTAATTATTAATGATTATGAAAAAAACATTTGTTTATACATATACATATATGTATTTAAATTGTTTTTATTATTATTTTTAATTTTTGTTGGTGGGTGAATACTGGATGGATGATGTCTATTGTCTAATTACTAAAAGAATTAATTTCATTTACGTTTTTCAGATTTAATTTAATTTTGTATGCAATATTTGCTGTGGGAAAACAATTGTTTGTTGTACCTTACCTTAGCTTAAGCTTTAGTTAAAAATTAAAAACTTACTACATGTCAGGACTGAGGACTTAAACATTAAATTCCTTATTCTATAGGGCAATTTTGTTTTTAATAATGTTTTTTCTTAAATCGATATATGGAATGGATGAGGATTTTTTTTTTATTGAATGTTAATTACAGGATGAGATGTTACTTGTTAGACTGTATGGCTCCTTAAAATGAGATTTCAACAAGTTATAAAAGAGAATCCTTTAAGACAAACGGTAGAAAACAAACAAATACAGAGTGGCTTAAAATAGTAGATGTACTATAGTATAAATCCTGTATAGATTTTTAAGCAATGATTTATTAATATTTTAAAATAAATTACATTAGCATGAGCAATATTTTTTGTTTAAACGGAAGAGGCTTTATTCTTTATTTTGCTACTCATCCTCTTTGCAAAATGTTTTGAATATCCTTCGCAACTTTTTAGACGAATTGGTCTTAGATTTATGGGGATTTTTGCTTGTTAATGAGGATGTGGTTCTTGACCTATTAACGAGGCATTTTTATTATTATTTTTAACTGAAATATTTAATATTTTTGCAAGTGACTGATTGAACGAAGACCGATGTTTTTAAATCGGTCAGGGCAATTGAACGATCCAGTCTGAACGGATCGCTAATTTAGCTGAGGTTACCCATCACTAATACATATTATGCCCAATTATAGGTTTTATTGAATCCCTTTCAAACCGGATTGTGAAGAACAATTATCAGCCCATCTCTGGAGAATTTTATGTCTGTTTACAACGTTCCAAATCACTATTATAATTCTGTATGTGGGAGGTAAACTACAACGAGTCACATTTTTAAAATTTTACAGGAAACCCAAAAAACTGTTTGAAAATCACAAACCCTTCTATCTCTCCATTAACTGCTTCTCTTACCCCGACTATTTTTTTGCTCTGTGATTTCTTTTTAATTTCCATGATATCCTTAATTATTATTAATTATTAATATTATGTAACGGTTATTTGTTAAAAAGGACTTGGTGTGCTTTACCTCACAATGATAGATCTTAGTATTCCCAAGTCCCTTGAAACAAACAGCACCAAGTCCAAGACAATTGTACATAAAAGGTGTTTCCAAAAATAATTGTTAAAGCCTTTTTTATAAACTTTACTTCGAAATATATTATTAAACTAGGCCCATAGAATAACGGAAAAAGATATGGCTTACGTGTTGTTGTCGGTAACAGGTCAGAAATAGTAATAGCCCATTTTGTTTTTGAAACCACGATTTTGACATTGATTTTGTATGCCATATATCGACAGAAACTGAGAATTTCCCTCCAAAATGATACTGTTGTGCTCACAAGATGTTGGGTCTGTGCCTACCCAACACGCGATTGGTTACTCTGACTCCTGCTAGTAACGTACTCTATGAAAAAATAAAACGTACTGTATAGTATACGTAAAATGTACGTAGCGACACGATGTATAATTGAGTATTATTGTAATGATAAATAAATTTTATGAAAAAATAATGAACTACTTATGTGTAATCATGTCCCAAATCATGTTAGAGAGGTCTATTTTCTTAAATCTGAGGTTTACTAAGCACTTTGCTAATTTTAAAAACGCCTCTTGTTAAGTTGAAAATTCGTTGAGAAATTTAATTTTGCAACTAAGGAATTTTCGCAGCTTTTTTGAACCACTGTAATTGTTGTTAATATTGAATATGCTATTATATGCTAAAAATGCTATTTAAAGCTGACACTACACCCTTTCAATTCCCGTCAAACAGATTGCGATCGGTTGAAAACTCAGACCTTGCGGCCCAAAGTTAACAACAAAAAGAATAGAAGAATATACTTAAATAGAGAATAGAGACTAGAGAATCGTGGTACTGTGAGGAGATGAAATGCTTCAATATGCAACATCGATCGCACAACTTCTCCAACAGATTAAAACCTTAAAGAAAATACTTCAAACTAGAAAGAACCTCGACTGCCATTCAAAACGTTATTTTAATAATCTTATCAACATAAATGACTACCAGCAGGTCCGGCGACGATTAAAATTTGAACGTGCGTCAAAGGAAGATGTCTAGACAAACACACAAAAGAACCAATCGATCCGGGCTGTCAAAATTAAAACGTAATATAGCACCACTGTTGCAAATGATTTTAGTGAATATTTGAAGCTTATGAGTTAGGCTTAGGCAACGCTATTACACGGACTATGAACACACAAAAAAAATGACGAGGTTCATACAAATTTTCTTAAATTATTTCACATTATTTGATGTTTTCTAAGATCTGTGTACATCATGTTTTATTATTAGACAACAAATAACAACCAAAAGTAATATGTACCATGGTAACAGTTTGAAAAAATAGCATGGAAAATAATACCATCGTTTATTCGTTGAAAAACTAATTAATGTAGAAGTAAAAATAAAATTCATTTTAATTTAAATTGAAAAAAAAAAAGTGATAATTTTATTTCTAGTTCGGTGATGAAACAGTACAGTGATAAAACTCACTCCAGAGTTGTAAAATCTACTTTTTATTTAAAGTACTTGCTACATTCGCTTGCATACTTATGAGATATTGTTATATCGATTTGTACTCAGTATACAATATACTATTGCTGTTTCTAATGCTAAAACAAAACCCTCATATTTCCATTGTGTTTTGTTTCAAATTTTGCTTCTTTCAACATCTTTTTGTTGCAATTTTAAATTGAATATTTTTTTTATTATTTTACAAATTCTAGTAAAACAAAAGGTAATATATCAGCTTAAAAAAATTCCTTAAAATAATTTTAATCTGAAAATTTCTGTTGGTACCGTATCAAAAAAATGACATTATGATTCATTTCTCCAATCGTTTTTATCCTCGATTAAAACAAGAAACGATCAGAATCGCATGCGTCGACCATGTTTTTGATTATTCGAAATATTTTCTGTCTCAAATTTTCTATATTACAATTTTTCTTTAATTTTCTATATAAAACAGGAAAATATGCGTTAAACGTAACATTCAAGCGATATCAATCGCTAACGCTAGAATAGAATTGGGACATTTAGTTTTATTTCCGGAAAATTTAGTGATATTCAACAGTGATTTTTTTAAAAAAAATTCCTATGAATTGAGTGAAAAAGTGATTTTGTTTTTCAATTTTAAAGTGAAAGAAATAATTTAGTGATTGAAAAACGTAAATAAATAAAAATATTCAAAAACGTTAGAGTTATGGCGAAAAATTTTGTTTTAGCGCCAAAATTAATTATTCGTCTTTTTGCTGGATTGTGTTTAATAGTGCAAGTAGTAAGTGAATTATTTATTTTATTCTTTAAATATAAAATTATTGTTTTTAATGATAAACTGGTTTGTGTGGTAGATACTTACAGTCATTAATGTTTGTCATGATCACCAACCAAGGTGACAGCGTAACTGCAGATTAACAAACTAATTGAAATAAATCATTAGTTAGTCAAAACATTATGTATAATTATATATAGTTTTTTTCAGTTTGGTAATTAAAATGAATATCATTTTATATGGATAATGCTAATGAAAAACTATTACGTGAGGTATTAATGGTTGTTGTAGTATTTTTGAACATTTGTAGTTATCATTTTTAATCTGTCCATTAAAAGGATGAACAATCAGAAACGTTTTTTCTAAGCAATTGTTTTTAATGAATTCGATTAAATATTCATTTATATTGTTATTCTAACCTTATTCTATAGAAGAGATAGCATAATCAAAATTCAAAACTAAGAATCAAGATATGGCGCAACATATTACACGAGACCGTCAAGCCATAACAAACATTTAATTTTTTTTCAGCAACTTAATATAATTGTTTAAACAGTTTGTTTATTTAAATAAACAATAACAAAAATAGTCATAAAATGATAAGGGTTTGTTGAATACTCCAACCAACATTATGTTTTTGCTAAAAATTGCGATGTGATTTGGAATAAATTTCAAGAATCATAGAAAGGATATTTTGAGGATACAATGGATTTAAGAATGTACGAATTCACTTAATGTATTGATTTAATTTTCCTAGGTTTTATGTTTAGAAGATTTTGTTCTTATTTTTGAAACTTGATTAAATGTTCGATGGTATTTAGTGATAATTGGTTGATGAGATGAAATGGTATGAATTTATGTTTTTTACCGAACGAAAAATATTGCAGAAGTTCATGTGTTGTTTATTTTATGATTGTATGAAATTTATTTATCTTATGAAATTATCTTACTTTCAAGTCATCGATCGTGTGAGGTTTTTGTGAGTATTTCATCTTTACTAACTTTGCTAGCTTAGCTTCTTTACTAACTCACTGTCATGTATAAAAACTTCCCCGGATAAATTGATTTAATTAGTTTGGAATAAAATATGTAGTTTGGAAAACTTTGGAAACTTTAAGGTGAAAACTAATACAGTAGATTGTTAATGGTAATTTTAAGATTATTGCTTGAGATGAAAAATTCGAACAGCGAAGTGCTACAGATTATTGAATCATCATCATTTGTTTCAGTGTGTCCATTGTCCATGTTTCTGTTCTAAAGAGATTTATGTCCTTATAAATTATTTATTAAAAATTATTCAATAAAATTAAAAAGTTAAGCTGTGATTTCGATGAAAGAATCAGATTCAAAAGATAGCATGAGTTTTTGTTCAAGAGTTTTTAATAAAATCAAAAAAAGTGAATAAATCTCCTCATCTGAAATCGTAATGTTTTCAGAAACTAAAAGTTTAATACAATTTTTTTTTTATTCCAACTGATTTATTCCTTAAAATGTTTTGTTTTAATTTCTTTTAAAAAAAAAATTTTGTGTTTATTGTAAAGATTTAGATTAAAAAATAACTTAAGGAAATAATTTAAATCAATTTTAGAATTGAAGTTTTTGTTAATTGTAATTTATGACGTGGAAATTTTTCCAAAACTCTTAAAAGTGACCTAAGGTGTTTTAAATTATTATCAATAAAATACTTAAATTTGAATAAATTTTACACGTTTTAGGTCTTAATTTTTCAGCTCCATAATATCTCACTGTTTTATTTTTAATTTACATACATTGACTTTCTTTGATTTGTTCTTATCACTTCGCTTTGGAATTAATAATTGACTTTCATTAAAAATTATTGTATTTTCCTCAGTATATACTCTGGTATGTGAAAATCTAGTAAACTTTATATTAAATCAATTGCAACTTAACCTGTTAATCAATTCGATAATTTAATTGCAATTTAACCTGTTGATTATTTTTTCAAAACTCCGACTCAACAATTTTAACTTTAAATTCAATAATAGAAGAAAAACGTGTTCTAGAACGAGTTGTGAAAACTTGACCATTTTTGATTTTCCTGAAACTTGGCATATAAGTAATATGAACAAATCAATGGCCAATGTCTGCCAATCCGATGTTACTTTGAATTTAAATTGTATTGTTGAATTAAAAATATAAACATCGCCATTACAGCATTTGTTAGTCATTCATTTGCATTTAAACATAACACTAATTGTATTTCTTTGGTATTTTTTGTATTAAATTTCTAGATATTACGATGTGTGAATTCGTAGGACGAGAGAATATTTCGTCAACATCTAAGTCAACATTCTAATCAACATCCTAAGTCACGAGTGTAAAGTCATTATTGATTGTTGCCAATCAATGCGAAACTCAATATCTGACGTAAAGTCAATATGTTGTTATATTTTTGGTTAGGAAATATAGACAACTTTAGGGGAATTTTTAATTTCGGATTGGTTTTTGTGAACAATTAAGCTTAAGTACATATTGGAAATCACTTGAATTTAGCAATTCGAAATAACTTTTCATTTTCTCTAAAATTCCTTTAGAAAAAATCTCGTGACTTAGGATGTTGATTAGAATGTTGACTTAGACCTTTTGACCTTTGACCTTTTTTCTAAAGGAATTTTAGAGAAAATGAAAAGTTATTTCGAATTGCAAAATTCAAGTGATTTCCAATATGTACTTAAGCTTAATTGTTCACAAAAATCAATCCGATAACACTAATTGTTCATGCACACTTACGTATTCTAGCACTATAAAAATAAGCAATTTAGTACAAATATCACGTGAAGATGGCGTGCTTAGTTTATAATTAAAATTAATTTCAACTCAAAAAATATTTTTTGTAATTGTTTGGATGTGTGATATTTATTTTCGGCGTGCAACAAATACTTTTGGATGCGAAAACTACATTTTGAAGAATGAAAAATAATCTTTTAGGTGTGTGTGTAACATATATATGTTTTGATTATTTTATTTCGGAATAAAATTGGATATATTTTTGCATGTGTTACGAAATATATATTTATTGGACAAAATCAGTTTATTCTTATTTGTGTGTTGTTTTGTTCTGCCATTTTTATGTGCTGTTTAAAAAAAATGTAAAAATAAACTTTTTTAAAGATCGTGCTGATTTCGTAGGTTAAGCATATTTTTAATTTTTTTCCTCAATATGAAAGATTCAATCTTACCCTTAAACATATTAAAATTTAAAGATAGCGTTTTTCTGTTCTCAGACATTAATTTTTGAAAATGTTCATCTCACGTCAAAAATTTTATTGTTGAGGCGCTGATGTCGTTCGTCTATTGAAGAAAAACGTGTTCTAGACCAGTGTTTCTCAACTGATTTCATTCTACGGACCAATAAATATTTTAAAATTCTATTACAGACCTTGCGATGGCCTAACAGACCTAACATTTCATGTTAGATGGATGAAAGTGTAGGTTATATTGTGCTCACACTTACATACTAAATGTAATTTAAACAGGAATGAACGAAATAAAGTTTCAAGAAACCAAAAAAAGAAAAGAACGAATTTTCATGTGTAACACACAGTTTAAAACTCTACTTAATATATCACTAATTTACTCTGTTATTTCAAAAATAAAAAATTATCGTTCTTACTCCTAATTCGTAGTAATAGTCATTTATTGGGCAAGTGTTTAATGCTATATTTTATTTTTCGAGTCAAAGTTTACATTTGCGAGAGAATAAAATTCATTAAACACGAATCCAGTACAACGTTTTATCCTTCCGACAGCGTAACATGTATTAACTTACATTAAATTTTTTTTTTAAATTTGTTGATAAAACAAGTAAAAAGAAAAAAAACAAAGAATTTTATTTTATTGTACCATTAATTGTAAACAATTAAATTTTATTCTATTCAATTCAATTTCGATACATATTTAATTGTTTGATATTTTAAAAATGAAATGGCCTACAATGAAAGACATCAAAGTTCTAACTACTAAAACTAAAGAGAATTGAGAAACCAAAAAGCAATCATAAAAAATACTTATTTTATTTACAATGGAAATTTAATTCAATTTAATTATACTTGCCTTTGCCTTTTGCAATATTCGAGAGAGTAACATGCGCATTAATTTGAATTTATTGTTTTTTGTATAATCAGAGCGAAAATGTTATTATTGATTTTTTTATTTATAAAATAAATTCCAAAAAATTTATTTCACAGTTCAATACAATCAAATAAATTGTTTCCGACATTTATACAGGTTTATTTATGTTTTTTTATCGTAATGGTGTGCGTTATTAGTCTTAATAGAATAAAATAAACAGCTCTTAATTTTATTCTGTTGCGTAATGCTGCGGAACATTATAAAACAATTTATTTGAGTGTAGTGAACTTAGAAATAAATTTTTTTGATTGCATTTTATAAATAATTTTATTTTATTTCATAAAGAAATCAACAAAAACATTTTCGCTCTGATTATACAAAAAACAATAAATTCAAATAAATGCGTATCCTCCTCTCTCGAATATAGAAAAACGTAAAGACTAATATGATTAAATTGAATTGAATTTAAATTGTGAAAAAAATTATTTTTTTCATGATTGTTTTTTGGTTTCTCAATTCTCATTTATATTAGTAGTTAGAACTTTGATGTCTTTCTTTGTAATTTGTACGTCATTTCATTTTTAAAATACCAAACAATTAAATAAGTATCGAAATTGTATACAATTTATTTAATTGATCGGAATTAATAATACAAAAAACATAAAACAAAATTCATTGTTTTTTTTTGCCTAACTTGTTTTAATAATGAATTTTAAAATAATTTTATTTAAATTAATACATTTTACGCTGTTGGAAGGATAAAACGTTGTATTGGGTTCGTGCTTAAGGAAATTTACTCTCTCGCAAATTTACAAATTTGTAAACTTTTGCTCGAAAAATAAAATATATCATTAAACACCTAATAAAATACTAATATTGTGTTCCGCAGCAATCACGCAATAGAATAAAATTGAAAACTGTTTATTTTATTAAGACTAATAACACACACACTGATGGTTGTAAAAGGATACATTTTTTTTTCAAATACTCACACTTTTAATTTTTACTTCAAATTTTATGCTTTCCTTCGTATTAAAATTAAAAATAGATTATTTTTCTGAATGGTTTGTCCAATTATGCAAGTATTATTATTAAAATGAATAAAAAGAATGACGAAAAAGTACTAAGTACTTTCTTTTTCTGCATATGGAATGGAAGAAAATCAACTCCATAGAAGTGAAATAAAAAAAATTACAATTTCTCTCATACGAGTGAGAACGGTAAAAATATAAATTTGTGAAATAGTATTCACATTTGAAAAGTGAAATAAAGTAAAATTATCTAATTTAACACGAATAAAATAAAATTGTAATTGGTAATAAATATAAAAAATTTGCGGACCATTTACCTTTTTCTGCGGACCATCGATGGTCCTCGGACCAACGGTTGAGAAACACTGTTCTAGACCGAGTTGTGAAAACTTGACCATTTCTGATTTTTCTGAAACTTGGCATATAAAAAGTATGGACAAAATGAAAAATAAAACTTATTACACAATTTTTTTAAAGTGCATAGTTTGAGCATAGGTGGCACCACAATATGCATGAATAATGAAAATTCTGCCAATCCGATGTAACTTTGAAATTGAATTGCTCAAGAACGGCTATACCAATTTCAGCAAACTTTTTTTTGTTTGATAGATCATTAGTTGGTCGTTTGAAAAAAAAATTAATTAACTGTTTTTGTAATTATTTTTAAATCAAAATATTAAAAAAACTTTTATAAAGATGGCGCTAGGGTCGAAGATCAATTGGAATTTAATTAATTTTTTTCCTGAAAATAGTTCTACTCTTATTTTAAAATATATCAAATTTACAAGGAGGCGTTAATTTTTGTTCATGAGCTATATAATTTTAAATATTTTTAGTACGACTCTAATTTTTCATTATTTTTTCAAACAACATCCATCCCAAAAAATTTTAAAATCAATAAAATGTTAACTTTTTTATTTTAAATATAGTTCTATCTTTAATTTAAAATATATATCGAATTTACAAAAAGGCGTTAATTCGTGTTCTTGAAATATTTAATTTTAAAAATTTTTAGTCCGTCTAAAATTCTAATTGTTCATTATTTTTTCGATCAATTTTTATCATCATAAAATTTTAACCACTGAAGTTCGAAAAAATGATGAAAAATTCGAATTTTAGTTGAATCAAAAATCTTTAAAATTAAATATCTTAAGAACACGAATTAACGCCTCTTTGTAAATTGGATATATTTTAAAGTAAGGATAGAACTATATTTAAAAAAAAAATTAAAATTTAATTGATTTTAAAGTTTTTTGTTAATGCAAGTTGTTTGAAAAAATGATGAAAAATTAGAATTTTAGTCGTACTAAAAATCTTTAAAGTTAAATATCTCAAGAACAACAATTAACCCCTCCTTGTAAATTTGATATATTTTAAAATAAGAGTAGAACTATTTTCAGGAAAAAAATTAATTAAATTCACATTGATCTTCGACTCTAGCGTCAGCTTAATAAAAGTTTTTTTAATGTTTTTATCTAAAAATTAATTAAATTTTTTTTAAACGACCAACTAATCATTGCATATTTTTAAAAACTAATATCTTTAAAACAAAACTAAACCCGTTCTTTAAACTTTGGTGTGTTTTAGGGTAAGGTTGGAACTTTCTTTTGGTGAATAAAATAAAAAATGAAAATAAAATAAAAAAAGCGTACACAAGGGCATCCGTGCCATCTTTAAAAGTTTTATTTCAAAGTAACAGAGCTGAGTTTGAATTTCCTGAGAAATCTCTCGGACCACCCTGTACTCAAACTAAACACTTTAAACATTTGCTAAAAACCACATATTATTTCGGTCGGACGTCGGTCGTCCAGATCACAAATTTCATCTATTTTAAGAAAAATAAAATCAATTTTAAGAAAAATATATCTGTAGGTGGGAGGAAAAATTAGACCAAGTCACATGTTTTTCAAAATACGTTTTTTTATACTTTTAGAATCAGGATTTTGTTCTCTACCGAGAGGTTAATAGCACTGAGTCCTAACTAGTGCAGTTTTCGAGATAGAACAATTTTAAATGACACTAAGTCCAAAGCCCTTAGAGGTAAAGAACGTCAAGTGAACAAATTTTGACACCAAGTCCAAATATTTAAGAGGTAAAGAACATCAAGTGTACATAGTTCTGTTTATCACTAAATAGTGTTGTGTAGACGACAACAATGTATTTAGAGGTAAATAACATTAAGTCCACTTAGTCAATGTGTCTTTAGGTTTTACCGTCTTTCTTTTAGTTTCTCAAAAAATGTAAACAATTTTAAACGTTTTTTAACGTTAAACTTACATTGTTAATAATATATTTTGAAGTAAAGTTTATAAAAAAGCCTTTAACATTATTTTTGGAAACACCTTTTATGAACAATTGTCTTGGACTTGGTGCTATATGTTTCAAGGGACTTGGGAATACTAAGACTCATCATTGTGAGGTAAAGCACACCAAGTCCTTTTTAACAAATAACCGTTACATAATATGACGTAATTTAATTAAGGATATCATGGAAATTAAAAAAAATTACAGAGCAATAAAAAAAATCGGGGTAAGGGAAGCAGTTAATGGAGAGATAGAAGGGTTTGTGATTTTCAAACAGTTTTTTGGGTTTCCTGTAAAATTTTAAAAATGTGACTTGATGTAGTTTACCTCCCACCTACATATATGGATATCCGTTTAAATAAAATTATGCAATAGTTAGAGGCTTAAATTCAGAACGTTTACTTATATGAATCACACGAGCTTTAAATGTTACAACAGTAAAATGTCCCGATCTTTTAGACATATAATATTTTAGGCTAACCACTCAATAAATTGATAATAACTCAACTTTTACAACACAAAATATAAAAATATGAAAGTGTAAGTTCTGTATTTACATTCATCTAAATTATGATAAACAATATAAATGCGTTTTTTACTTATCCATAGATAACTTTATAGCTAACTCGTAAGCTTCTAATTTGTTAACTCTCCGTCTTCATTTAACATTTTCTACTAAACAGTAGGAAAATGTTATAAGGGATTAAAAAATTAATTAAAAAAAGCACAATTGTTTTCTTCACTTCTTTCTTCTTTAAAAGTTTAATGTAAGAAAACTATAAATTTTGTTATTTTGTTAAGGATTTCCGAGATTATTTCCGTTTTTCTTTAGATATTTATTAAAGTTGACGGTATGGTTATTTTGTTTCAAAATTATACATTTAAATATATTTTCAGCAATTCTAATAACGAAAAAAATTATTTTGTTTTATTAGATTAAGCAGTGGAGCAAGTGTTCTTATTAATGGATAAGGATATTTGTTTTACTTCGGTCTGAAAGACCTAAGTATTACATTCATGAGCCAAAAGTGAAATTCTTACCCCCACTTTTTTGGCATTTTTTGACGTTTTAGGGGAAAAAAATGTATGTCTGTCTGCCGGCCGGCCGTCTGTCCGGCCGTCATTACCTACGCTGCAGGGAAAACCGCTGGAGGGATTTTTTTCGAATTAAATTTTAGATGTTTTACCAACACGTTATGATATATGTTTATACCTTTAGAATTTGATATAATGTTGAATGCTACAAAATTTTTAATTTGGCAAAATCTTTCAAGGTTATTTGTGCATACTTTCTTCGTTTCTGTACCATCTTCAGAATTTTATTTTTTGTGAAAACATTAGATTTACTCGCACCGTCACTTCCAACGTTATTTTTAGTTCATCCCTTTTTCAATGGGTAGTAAAATTCCCTTCAATTTGATGTGTGTATCTTAAACTAACCAATCATCCCACAGGCTAAAATCTACTCAACAAATTATTACATTTTTCAGTACTAGCTGTATGATTATCAGAACAAAAAAAAAACAAACATTCAGAAATAATTTTTGAACAAATGGTTATTCTTCTTCAACTTCATTCTCGAAAGAAACATCTAAATTTAAAAGGACAATGAGCTTTGTTTTTAAGTTCGTTCTAATAATGCGATGGAATGTTTACAAAATTTAATTAATTTCAATATTTTAAGTGATTACAATTTATGCATATAACAAACAATTTAAATTTAATAACAACAAAGAAAAATGAAGAAAATTAGAAAGGGAAATTATCTGATAGCTTGCTTATATTTTTGTATGCTTTTGTTTTAAATGTCCTTAAGACATCATCCATTTCGTTAACTAAAAGTTTTCAATTAAATTCTCTTTCTTAGGTTATTATGAATATTTCAAATGTTTGGAATTCTTTTGGGATTTACGATTATTTATTTTTATTTAAATAACAAACATTTTGTGTTGTGATTTGGGTACATTTTTTTCTCGAATTTGTAAACAAAACACACAATCTACGTGGGTTAAATTTTCGGTAAGCTTCTTGGAAATAGAAAAATGATTTGTTGGACTTTAAAAAAAAATTATTGTCAGAGTCACTTAGAAATCATCCTCTATTGTGTTTTGCGGTCGCTGTATTTGTTAACACTATCCCATTTTGACTTTTCATTAAAATAATTCTTTCTGATTCCACCATAAATAAATGGTAAAAATAATGATAACCAGCAGTTAATAATATTCTGTAGGCTCTAAAAAATAGTTTACAACATAAGCAAGTGGAGGTGGAATACTCTGTTTAACACACAAACATACATAGGATATTAGCTACCGTGAAGGAAAAA